>JAUMHR010000072.1:19900054-19912536 GCA_032361145.1 Enteromius fasciolatus | reverse complement strand
ATCGCGTTAACGCGCGTTAACGCCGATAACGGCCCACCACTAATATATATATACAGGCAGCTTCACTTCACCGAAAGTATTTCAGTTCGTCTCCTTTTTTGGATTTTGTAAGTTTCTTAGTTCTTGCTCTTGGTTTGGTTAACCTCCCCAAAGTCATTGAAAAGTAAATGTAAGTCTAAACACTGCTCTGTATTCCAAAACCAAAATCCTTTAGTTAATGAATGAATTAATTAATTAATTTAAATAAATGAATAAATAAAGTAAGTTATTATAAAATGAACATATAAATTCATAAAAACAAATGGCACAAGCTAAGAATTTGTAATATTATCAGGAATGTTTATGACTTGAAATTTATAGAACATTTGCAGTTTTACCTCAATTTAAAGCTTAAAGGTTAATAAAAAACAACGGTTTTAAAATATATATATTTAATAAACAAATTAATAAATGAATGAATGAACAAACAGATGAATGAACAAACAAACAAATACATTAATTATTTTGTTGTCAGCAAATGCACCTAGGAATGCATTATGCATTATTATTTTTTAATACGGTGGACCTCTGATCTTAAATCAACTCTCATGAAACTGTACTGCATCCCACTAAGTTATTAAATTGCGTTGTATTCATGTAATGAATCATATAGCTACATGTCTCTTCACTGCTGTTTTTAGCTGAAAAGTTATCTTGATCTGCAAGGCAGCGATCGGTGCACGTTCAATAAAAAAATTGAAAAGCATTCAACTGCGTCATACATGCCCTCCATACTCCAGATGTGTGCACTGAGCTGAGACTGATTCACTGCTGCTGGTGTGCGAGCCGAGCCATCGAGTCCTAAAGAAAGTCCCTGTGGAAAGGACCTCAGCGAGCAGTTTTTTTCTTTTTACATGTGTGTATATTTAGCTAATGACCGTCACATTTGTAAAATAAGTGTTTAATTATCACACAATTCATATCACACTTTCAAAGTTCCTAATATTATATTTAAGAGTCAGACTTTAATTGAAAAATTCAAGAACCACCAGAAGCTTTAATCAGTTCTGTAGTCACTGAAGCCAGGAATGTCCCTTATTCCACAGTACTAAAACTGGAATAAGGGACTCTATATAAACTGCAGTTGGTTTGTTTTAATTAAGTAATGATAACTTAAACAAATATAGGTAATTTACAAAAGATCTCAAGATAACAACATTACTGACAACTCCAGATTGTTTTGGCAAAAGCTATGTGACCCTCCATAGACAGCATAAATAGCGTAGCAAATACATTGATAAAACAGTCCAACTTCAGTTTTGTGATGCTACGAGAATATTTTTTTTTTCATGCAAAGAAACAAAAACAAAACAAAAAACATTTTTTACTGATCCTTTCTTCTCCCCTAAGTAACACATTTTATTGGTCAATTTATAGTTTTCAGTCACATGACCGGCTTGAATATCTAATAACAATTCATAAGCCTCTCTTTTAACGGGTCTGTTTTTTCTGAGTGACACATGAGCAGGCCGATAAAATCACAATAATGTTGCAGCACTAGCTGGATGCAAAACGAAGGGAAGATGGAGGAAGCTCATTCAACGCAGATCAAGCTACATAATTGATGTAATACAGCCTTAAATTAGAAATATGATCACATAGGTGCCACTGCCACTACCAGACAAAAAAAAAGACGGTAGCTGTGAAACAATGTAATAAAATGAGAGGACTGGACAGAAACGATCGTTAAAAATGCTTAAGTTCACACACTTCTTATCAAAAAAGTTTCAATAAAGTAGTGCATTTTGTTGTTTTGGGCTCGACTAAATATTTGCACTTGTAAAACAACAAACTGATGATTTATATATAATTATGTGCAATTCTAAATGCATTGTTGTGATTAGCTGGACTAGCGACAGTAAGCATGCAATCTGCTTAATGATTCAGTGTTCCACCAGGGGGGCATTGCTACAGTATAAGGGTGTGAAAACTATCAATAGGTCTATTAATAAGTGTCTTGAAACTCAGAACATCATCTACTGTATAATGTTATGTTTCATGTTGATTTATTGTACGTAGCTGGGGATTTTTGAATGCTACATAAGCACTGTTGAATATGTTTAAGCAATTAAGGTTTGCTGCTGGCCAAATTGCATGCCTACAGGCCAAAATTTGATCCATAAACCTCTTCAAAGCACAAAACACTAAGAATTTTCAAGTAAGGCATGGAAAATCGCTGTCAGCCAGTGAGCAGCAAGTGTTTGGTTTTGTACCGCTTTCAGCAAGGGGCTAAAGTCGTATTCAAAAGTTAAGGAAGCCTTAGTCAAATTACATGCTTAGTTGATTTTCTGAGTGAGAGAAGTTAGCACAACCCCTGTTGTGACCATATTTAAACTCGATACATTTCATTGAAATTTAAGACACATTTACAAAGCACAGAACAAATCTGTTTAATACTACACTTTTTACCAGAAATCAAAGCCTCAAGTGTGCCTTAGTTAGTTACAGAAACAGGCTCTCTATTGTTACTTAACTCTTTGCAAATGCACAGCATGTTTAATATTTGCCTAAAGAATTCTGAACAATCAAGGGGCTGTGAAAGCCATTTAGCTTAGAATTTATTTCTATAGCAAATTAACTCAAACAAAGAATCAAATCAGAATCATTTAAGATTCTAAAGGGAATTTGCACAGAATCGCTGTTTTTTTTTTTTTTTTTTAAGGCGGATCACTGAGCCGAGCTGCAATTCACTGAACGAGCTATATAACATCAACTCTGTGCTGGATATTAAAATCTACAGATTATAGTGTAAACACTATTAATAAGCACTGTAGCAAGATCGGCAGTTTAAGACATTTAACTTGTAAGCACACAAGATACTTCTCTTTTCAATTATAAATATGGCTTTATTGGATAAAACTAAGACACTAAACTAAAACACAGGGGACCTCAGACAAATATAGGAATGGGGCCTTACATTTGCACACATTTACTTCAATCAATCCTTGAGATTCCTTTTTTTGTTGTGAAAGTTGCTGCTGCACAATGGTGCCCCATATTTACGTAGGTCCAGTGTTTCTACAGTTTTAATGTAAATATTATAATTCTTTCATTAACATTTACATTTATTCATTTAGCAGACACTTTTATTATTTCATGTTGTAGACCATGGAATAGCATATGATTTACAGTTGAGATACAAGAGGTAGGCATAAGTATAATATTATATTACTTATTATATTTATTGACGCAAACCTGTTTAGGCTACACATAGCCTTATGTGTCCACATACTGTATTCTGTTGCAGCTAAATTCTCAATACGTAAATATTTTCATTGGTTTATCTTACTGCTTCTGTTGTCATAAAACGGGATGAATATGAAATAGTGACAAAACAGTGATCAAGTCGTCGTCTGATAAAATCAAACAGGCTACACATAAGATAATGACAACAATGGTGCTTGCATGTGAAATTAGGCACAATTAGTAGAAATGTGTACTCCATTTAGTACTGAGATGTAAATTTTTCAGACACTCCCTAAAGCAGCATAGGCGAATATCAAATCTAAAAGTAACTTTGCCGCGCTCCGTTTACACCAGTGTGTTTATATTTTAAAACGGCATTTAGAATAAAAACAATCATCGTTTACACTGGCGTTAAACCTTCCCCGGAGTTTTCAAACAAAAAGAGGGTCTGTAGTGTTTCCAAAAGTCTCCGTATAGGTGTGTAAACTTAAGCTTTTTGAAATGAAAACACACCTAGTCTACACGGGGCCTTAGAGAAGCAACATGTCTCAGTTTTTTGCTGAATGGAGCAGACGCAGAGAGAGGAGCACAGCGGGAAAGATCAAGAGACCTCGCACTCGTGCGGCAGTCAGCTTCAGCATAATATTTTAGTTTGCTACAAGCAGGACACACATCAAGCACGTTCAACTCCGACACACAGATGGTCCTGGAAATACTCACCTTAACCGTTCGCATGTCCGTGCTTAATGCGTATCTCGTGAAAAGCATTTTGGTAGCCCCTTATCTTTTGGGGGCCCAAGGCAGTTGCTTACCTTTGCCTAATGGGTAACACATAAACACACGCATTCACACATTCGTACGAGTTGCAGGTTGAGAGAAAGTGAGTTTAAGAAAATGTGAACTCCCAATTTTACAGCAATAGGTGCTATTGCATCAAACAACCATCTATCACTTAAGCAACTTTTGCATTGAGTTCGTCAATGAGGTTAACATTTGTATCAATTTCACCAGTTGAGCCTGAATCTAGAGGTTTGTACCTGCATTGCTTCAGTGCTACGGGATTCATTCTGTGGTCCTTGCAGCAGGAAGGTTGTTCCCGAGGTTGCTGATTAGCTGGAAGTCAGTTGTCGGCTGAAAGAGAAGCGAGTCACGGGGCGTTTGAAGTTTGATGCGGTGCAGTCGGAAACTTAGAGACACGGCAGGCAAAACTTAACTTACACGAACTCTCAGTGATTCAAGTCCGGTTTAGAGTGTTTTGAGTGAAATGTGAGTGCAGTTTTGTGAAGACCAGGGTTAAAGGTCTCATCGGGAATTTCAGTCTGGTCTTGAGTTGGGGATGAAGATCCATCCAACAAAATCTGTAATTATTTTACCCATGTGACGATAATGATGTCCTGTGTCTTTGACCATTATCATGCATATTTGCCCAAAATTGACAATCCCCTTCCTGAGTTGGGATTCACAATACGTGTTCTTTTGTGTTAATGTCTTGTGACAATGTATGTTGGGCAAGAAGGTATCATGGGCCGATTTATGACTTCCTGTTGTCTTAAGGCCTCTTTGTGGAATTTGTCTCCTCATGTTTCAATGTTCCGATCAAATCTTAATTGATTGATTTATTTATTACTAACTTTTGTGTGCATTTATGACTAATTTATATCTACATAAAAATTATAGATGAAAAAAGAAAAATATGGGAATGTATATGCATATAAATGTTTTGTTATATTAATTAATTGATCTTTAATATTTAAAGCATTATTTACCATTTTCATCCCTTAAGCAATGCCTGGTAATTCCTCTCAGTTTCTCTGGACACCACTAATGTAAAACAAAAATATAATGTTTCTCTTCAGGAGCTAGAGCCGATTGGGAACACCTCCAGCGTGACTGCTCTGAATAGTATGTGTAATCCATCCAATGGATTGGCGAGACGTCATTGGCGGATGATGTGATTAGCCAGGAAGCATAAAAGGAACATGGAGCACAGCTGGCTTCAGCTTTTTGTCATTCAGCATGTGTGTGTGACAGTCTTATTTGGTGTTGTCTGTCTATTATCACTCCTTATTTAAAAATTACGAGTGAAAGCAAGGAGCGGGCAGCATTTTGGGCCGTGTTGTTCCCTTCCCAAAATACATTACGGGATTGAGTGTTGTCTGCTCAAGAGCAAAGCACACACAGTCAGCTCCCATGTGCTTTCTCCAGCACAGAGAACCACTTATCTTGGTGTGGTGTGGGATTTGACCACGATGCAGGCTCGTATGACACCTGCTCAGATCGAGTCTATCCTCACAGCAGTTGCTAGAGTGAGAGAAGGCCAGTCACTCACTATCAAGCAGTTTCAGAGACTGCTGGATCTGATGGCAGCTGCGTCCAACATGATACCTCTTGGCCTGCTTTACATAGGACTCCTACAGTGGTGGCTCAGGACCAGGGGGTTTTCCCCAAGGGGAAACCTCCTTCACATGATCAAAGTGTCACGCCATGCATGCCTTGACATGTGGAGGAAACCTTGGTTCCTGCTTCAGAGCCAGGTGTTAGGAGCTCCTTGTTGCCTCATAATGCTAGCAACAGATGCGTAGCTCACTGGTTTGGGAGCGGTCATGAGTGGTCGCAATCTCACATAGCACATCAACTGCCTGGACATGCTGGCCGTGTTTTGTTCACTGAAACACTTCTTCCAGATGTAAGACTTGTGTTTATGTACACCGACAACACATCAGTGGTCTCGTATAGCAACCACCACAGAGATCTACATTTGCGCCCCTTTATACAAGCTGGCACACCAGAGCTTTGTGTGGGCAGGAGCTGAGGCCCAGGGAAGATCCTGAGGTGGTGGAGCAGATATGGAGAGTTTTCAAGCAGAGGTGGACCTCTTTACAGCTCTAGAATGTGCAATGTTTATCCAGCTTCTCTCTAGTTCATCTAGCTCCACTGGGGCTGGATGCCATGGTACAGATGTGGCCGAGGCATCACCTGTACGCCTCCGCAGTACCCTGTGGTTGAGGCCTCCAGTCCCTACATGGGTTCTGCTCATGGTGTTAGAGGCCCTCTGTGGGCCACCTGTTGCACCCATAGGGGAGATCTCAGATCACAGTGGCCCCTTCATCCGTACCCTGTGGCGACTGTACTGCAGGACTTCAGTCCTTCTCTCTTAAGGGAGCCCAACCAGAAGAAGCTATTGTGGATACCATCAATACTGCTTATGAGTTCTCTGGTCTCCCGCCGATGCTAGGAGTCAAGGCTCATTCAACTAGGAGTGTGGCGGCCTTAAAGGTCTTGATATCTGGGGTCTCTATACAGGAGATCTGTAACGCTGCGGGATGGTCTTCCCCCCACATGTTTGTCCATTTCTACGGATTGGACTTGCGAGCCACTCCATTTTTGTCCATATTTTGTTCTCTTGCCCTGACTGTGCAGGTACACACACTAGGCAGGGATTTGCAAGTCTGGGGGCGTGGGCATCTCGTTCCCCATAGCGTCTCGATGCAGCTCGAGTTCCTGAAGACGTATGTTACGTATGCAACCCTAGATCGAGGAACGAGGTGCAGCATCTTTTAACCACACTTCCAACATCCCTGCCTGCGTTCGATTCATAACATTGAAGCTGAAGCCAGCTGCACTGCTTTTATGCTTCCTGGCCAATGACGTCGTCTGCCTATGACATCTCGCCCATCCATTGGACTGATTACACATACTATTCAAAGCTGTCACTCTGGAGGCATTCCCCATAGCGTCTTGCCGATGTGGCATCTCATTCCTTCAAGGAACTAGGATTACATACGTAAACTTGAGACACTATAAGGAATCTTTGCTGGATACAGATAACTCTGAGAATAATGAAAATGCTACGTTCCGGGACATATTTCCTCCATTTTTTCCCCCAATGTTGCTTTCATTCTTTTTCTATCAAAAGAAGGTCTCTTTTGTCTTTTTTCATGCTCTGGCCCTGTGGAAAATTTTCTGATTGAGGGAGGTGAATGAGGCTGTTGAGAGGGAGGACTCTAAATCAAAGCCCACAGACAGAGCTTTGATTTATCTCCTCTTTTTCATTATTTATTTTGTTTTCCTCTGGTGTGTTGTCATTTTCCCCCCTCACTCATCTATTTTGGCTTTACATGGGCTCACTGTCGGCTGCCTGGGCCACGGATCTGCAAATTTTACATTCAAACATACTCAGATACGACAGACTCTCTGAGAAGTGTACAGAGTTTGAAGAGGATACCGGGCAGTTGTTAGAAATGTCAGGGATAAATTGCACAGAGGACATCTGTATAAAAGAAAGTCTTGCCTTTTCTTTAAGAAGCCTGTCACATTATTCAAATCAGAAAAAATAAATAAAATAAATGAAAATAAACTGGTGCCAAATAAACGTGAGCTACATAACTAATTAATTAAAAAAAAAATGTATTGAAAAAAAAAAATAATAATAATAATAAAAAGCAATTTCACAAACTCAAGCAAGGCACATACTGTAGTCTAATTTTAGTGTTTTTGCATTTAGACAGATTGTATTTACGCAATAATTGAATTGAATTGAAATGTCTCAAACATCTCAGATGGTTCCTTGAGAAAGTGTCCCCAGCAGTATCCCTTTATTTTCTTAATTATAATCTTTACTTTAGATTGTGTTCAGATTTTAAATGCCAAGAAGACTTAAACCATAATTCTCAATATATATGAACTAATTGCATCATATCTCTAATAAGACCCCATTTTCTGAGATGCTTTTTTTTTGTTTGTATTTCACAAGTATCTGTCTCGGTTGTCTAGATTCTTTATCTTAAGAAATGTCACGAGTCTCACTTTATTTTAGGTACTTTAAACTGCTTTCTACACACACACACACACACACACACACACACATACACAAGCACACTTTAAAACTTAAAGCTTAAAAAATAAATAAATAAATAAAAAAAAATATTGTAAACTTGACCTTACACAGTTAAGTACACAGTAAGTGTTTCAACTGAATGAAACCTGCACTGACTGTTCTTAATCAGTGCCATTGTTTTGTTTTTAAATGACACGCCAGTTATGCTTTCTTTCTAAGGCATGTAAATGAAAATTTGAACTACGGCTAAATCGTGGTTTAGGCTAAGCTCTTTCTATGAAACCGGGCCTAAATGTTAGATGGGTCTAATTTTAGAAAAATCATCTGATAAAAAAGCTATTTCTAGATACTGTAGCTGAAAATTCAATTTCAAAAACAATTAAATCTGAGGAATAAGATGCTGGTCTCTGCCTAGTAAAAAGATTTTGAAGTATTTTGCTCTTTGGCATAAATGTATCTTTCTCTTTGTTTGTTTCTCCAGGGCAATTTCTCACAGTGAATGGCTCAGCTCTGACGGGGCCATGGGTTCTGAGCCCTTGGCTACGTGCCACCCATCAGCCCTGTGGTCTGGATATCACCGTGTTTTTGCACCCCAGGCAGAGTGGACATTACACTGTCTGGCTTATCGAGAGGGACAAGCCACCGCTTGCTCTCCTCACCACCGAGCACCCTCATGTCATTGGGTGAGTTTGCCAAAGGCAACATTCTCATATTCAGAGAAGATGTTACTCAACTCTTGAACCTTGTGACATTGAATCTGATATACACAACACTATGCTGTAGAGACCTTTTGCTTGGAGTGCAGTTTTTGCACAGGTTAAAGATTAACTATTGAATCTTCGCAGAGATTTGTTGTTACAGTGCTCACGAAACAACATTACTTTTATTTATTATCATTATTTTTTTCCTCCTTTATGTTTATCCAAATAATTCAGCTTGAAGTCCATACAAAGTTTTTATTGACAGTATAATATTTTGTAGGTAAGATGAGAATATGTATAAACAACTAATATACTGTGTGTATACTGTGTATATTATATATAGCATATACAATATTTTATATTTATAGTTATCCAAAACATAAAAACAAATGCACGTACTTTACATGTACATATTTTCAAAATATATGCTGTATGTGTATGTATATACATAATACATATAAAATATACACAGTGAACATATATTTATTATGCAACCGTTGTATTGTGTATTATGCTCAGTAAGCAAATAGGTTCACTGATTTTTTTTTTTTTTTTTTTTTTGCACGCGGGTATTTCCTTCAGGGAAAGCTAATTTTGCATTTCATACATTTATTCATTTAATGGACACTTTCTTTCCAGAGTGACTGTTTTGATTTCATTTTAAGTGTATTGATTTTTATCAGTTTGTATTTTCCCTGTGATCTGATGTATATTTAGTTATCAGTTTATATCTGATGTATTTTTTAGCTTCTGAATTTAGATTTGTATTTATACCTTCCATGTTGTATTCATGTTATAAGCAATTTAGGTGAACAGTATCATCAATATACACACACACATATATATATATATATATATATATACACACACACACACACTGTAAAAAAATGTTCGAAGGGCAAAATAATTTTAGTTGAACAAAATATATTGCTAGGGGCTTAGTTGAGAAGACATATTATACAGTATTTAGTCTGCACCAATATATTCTAAAAACATTAATTGAATGGTTATTTTCAAATCCACTAATAAAACCAAATTCATCCAACACTGAGATTATTCTACATGTGTACGCGCCTGAGTGACTACGCAGAAGAAACAGTGCCACCATCTTGTCAAGTGCACGCCTCAGGTAAGTTTCACCAAATAAACGTTATTTTTAGAGACTAAATTTAACGAGAAAATCAAGCAACGTTTTACATTTTTTTAATGTGAACTTTTAGAAAGTGTTTTATGGGTTGTATATCTGAAGAAACGTGGGTATATGTGCATGTAAAGTGACTTCGTCAGGTAGCCTAACATTAAGTTAGTCAAGTTACGGTGCTGAATAAATATTTGTACCTAACCTTAGACTAAATTTATCAAAATGTACATTTAAAATGTACATTTATTATCTGTGAAAAGTGGAAGTGAAGCAAATGTGCTCTTTCAAAAGCTGTGTTACTTTAATGAATTTGATCAAATTTAGGTGTGTTGTATGATGCTTTTTGTGTATTCGTGACATAAAAATATATGAAGATATCTTTCTCTCAATCTTTCTCTCTATAAGCCATTAACATTAAACAAAATATAGGAGACGTGAACCTTAATGTAAACCAAGTAATCTGCTCATCTGAAGCGTGTAAAATGTTTGTGTGTGTGAACTTTTGCAATTGTTCTGTGAAGTAAAACGATGACATCAAACGTGACTAACACCAAGCCATGGTGAAATGTAAACAGAGCGGATTAACGTGAATGTTACACAGTGTTTCTGGTCTTGTGAATGCCGCTTCGGAAGAGAAGTTCGTCGTTGCGAATGAAAATGAACATCCGAATCGCTTTACAAGGCCGTTCAAAGCATCTTAGTTCCCTAGGGAGTGAATCACTAATTCAGTTTGTAAAACGTCACCACCCAGTCAGGACTGTGATATTTTATTTTTTGTTAACAGTTCAGAATAGGGGTCCAAAATAATGCATTAGTTAAGCATTAATTAATGGTTAATTTGTTCACAATTAAGCATTAGTTGAGCAAAAACACACTACTAATTAATGATTAAAATGTTAAGTTAATCATTAATTACTAGTGTGTTTTTGCTCAACTATTCTGAAGTGTTACCTATTTTTTTATAGTTATAATTAATTAATTATAATTAATAATTTAACTAATATTGATACATTGCAAATTATTTAAAAGGCATCATTTCATTTTTGGAATTTAAAATATACTTTTCTTTCTCCATCAGGGTGTGGCCAAAGGTTTCATTGGTGCTTTGTCATCATTGCAAGATTTCAGAGCAGCCTAGTCAGTTCTTCCAAGTCTCCAAACACTGGAACATGTCCAGACCACTCCACTGCAACTACATGTGTATACTTTCAAAACTAGGAGTTTATTGTTTTCATTCCAGGTAATGTGTGTACATGTTTAGTGTTTTTACTACATTTATATTGTGCCTTATTTTTCTTAGTGGCATCTACGCTAGTATTAGTCTGTTTCATTCTTATTCTGAGGTGAATATAGCCACCAAGATCCAGTCTGTATCAGATCAGATGGTGGATCAGCTTCTAGAGATGACCTCTACAGATCTGAATGTCAGCGGAGAACATGTCAGCTAAATGAGCTCCAGAGACAGATCCCCTTCCGAAGACCTCGTTGGCCATCGGGACAAGACCACGAGACCCAGACAAGTCATTTACTCAATCTGAGCTGTGCTGCAGCCTGGAATTAAACTATGTCATGCTGGTTTCATCTGGCCAGAGAAGAACTGTTACATGTTACCCTTGGGAGATATTATCAGGAGTCATGGTGTTAGCTTTCACTGTTATGCTGATGATACTTAGCTCTATATTTCTTCTCAGCCAGGTGAAACACACCAAACTGAGAAATTAACAAAATGCATAGCTGATATAATCTGTGCTGTTTGATAGCAATCTTTCATTTGAAAGATTTGTTTCTAGTATCTGTAAAACTGCATTTTTCCATCTCAAGAACATATCTAAATTGCAACCTATGCTCTCGACCTCAAATGCAGAAATGTTAATTAATGCGTTTATGACCTCGAGTTTAGACTATTGTAATGATTTATTGGGTGGTTGTTCTGCACACTTGATAAAGACTACAGCTGGTTCAAAATGCAGCAGCTAGAGTCCTTACTAGAATCAGGAAGTATGAGCATATTAGCCCAGTTCTGTCAACACTGCATTGGCTCCCTATCACACATTGTATAGATCTTAATTCTTGCTAATTACTTATAAAGCCCTGAATGAATTAGCTCCTCGGTACTTGAGCGAGCTCTTATCACATTATAGTCCTCCACGTCTGCTGCGTTCTCAAAACTCAGGCCATTTGATAATACCTAGAATATCAAAATCTACTGCGGGTGTCACCCTGTGGACAGATCACTGGAATCAAATGCACACAAACACACATACTATAAGTCCTTTGCACAATCTGACATGTACTTAAAATTGAACTGGAAGTTAGGTGCTGGGCGTCCGGCCAGAGGAGAACTGGCCCGAACTAATCTTGGTTTCTCCCAATTTTTTTCCCCCTCTATTCTCTCAAGGATTGGGTTTTGTTTCCTTGCCGCTGTCTCCTCTGGCTTGCCTAGTTGAGGTTTCTAGTGATTATCATCATTTTGATTACAAAGACCGTCTCTGCATTTGATAAATAAGGTTTAGGTTTTGCAAAAAAGCATGGTTTCGAGAGGATCGTGTACGCAGTAATGACCCACAGCTGCTAGCCG
>JAUMHR010000072.1:19858082-19869336 GCA_032361145.1 Enteromius fasciolatus | reverse complement strand
ACCCAGTCTGTCGATACGACATACGTCTCCGTTCCCTCCATCAGGGAACGGGGGTTACAATAGGTAACCTAGACGTTAGCAATGCGTCACTAAAATGAACTGAATCTCAGCAAAAACTCCACAAAGAGACATGAGAGTCTTAATGCACTCTATATGTTTAGGATTACTTGTACATGTAACATTTGTAACAAGGACATCGTTAAATAACATAGGCTATATAACATTACTGCGTTTTTAGATTTGAAAAAGTTTTACATAAAGTACTTCACAGTTTACATTTTTAGAGTGTATGCACAGATCAGACCCTGTAAAACTGCTGCAGTCTGCTTTGTTGTATGCTTGCAATAAATAGACTGGGGATTTTAATCCCAAAGGTTTTTACCTTTTACCTTACAGTTTGCAGTTGCTTGGCTGGTTGACTTTCCACTGGCCAGGGTTGTGCACTGAAGTGCAGAAAATGCTCTTTTCCTTATTAAAATTTACATCACATTTATAGGAAGACATTGAAGGGCCAGAGCATTTCTTTAATTCTATATTTGTTTTTTGTTTTTTTTTCTTTTCATAAAAAGACACAATATCCATTCATTCAACAGATAAAATTACGTTTAAAGTGTGCATGTTTGTTATTACCGTCATTATTAAATCAAACTAATGTTTTTGATGACTTGAATGGATGAGTACAACATGTACCCATCTCTTCTCTAAGCAGCAATGTTGTGCCTTGTGATGAAACCAAAAGGTTCTACTTACTCACTGACCACAGAAGGACCCATAGGAGCGTGTTGAAGAAGCAGGATACTGATTCAGCGGCTGTTCTGAATGCCAACTTCAAAACCGTGGCTTTAATTTGGGCAGTGCAGGTAGACAGCAGAAGATTAAGACAGAGATAGACATTGCATAAACCATCGTTGGCTGATTAAAAATGAGATTTTTAGATCATCTGCAGAGGCATAATCAAATTAGCTGTATTATAAATACACAAAGTTCTAAAAAATGATAAAAGGGTGGAGGAGATTAGATGATAAGGCTTAGTATATGTCAAAGATGCAAAGTTTCTCATTCAAAGGCCTTTGCAACTCTGTAGCACATGAAAGAAACCCCTATGAGGTTATTATGTTATCTAACTACGCAGAAGAAAAAAAAAGAAAAGAAAGAGAGAAAGAAAGCAGAGAGGCAAAAAATGTAGATTGCATTAAAACTAATTTGCTTACAGTGTCTTCAGCTAAAGATAAGAATCAGGCAGCTGCCGAAGCCTGTCATATGCCATCACCCTCAGCCAACCACTTCAAGTGTGAAGCACTCTCTCTACTTTTAAACATTTAAAAAGGATAGGAATATGATAAAGTGTTGTTTCCTTCATGTCAAGGTTCTTTTTCTGTGATTATTAGCACTGACAGTAAGAGCCGGACGAAAAGAGTTCTGTTCACAAGCATTGAGCTAATTTGTTCTGCTTTTTGCACTTTGCCTTTTAGTTAAAGATCATGAACATGAGTGAGCGTGAAAGTGAGAGCGAAAACGTGCACAGGAAATTTAACAGTTATAGGCTGCTAGCCAAATAACTTCAGCTGCATTGATGACAATGACGATACGTTCTGAAGTAAGAACAAGTGTTTCTCTTGCAATTAACCGGTGCACATTTGTCCCATCTGCCTCCGGAGACAAGCACCCAGCAGAGCAACAAAACAATTGCTGCATTTTTCTGCTTAGAACAAGAACCGCTTGTTGGTAAAAGAAAATAATGGTCAACTTTACACATATAACATTTTGCTTCTAAAAACCAAAATATGATATACTGTAGCTGCAAGCAGTGATTAACAGGGTTCTAGCTGTCAAGGCATTTAAGCATATAACGAAAAAGTGTTATTGTGTATAAGTGTAATTGACCCTGTTCATTTTGATAGTAATTAGATGTGTATGTAGTATGTAACCACAGTGTAAGTACACATCGGTACGTAGTATCTACAGCTAATGTATGTCTAACTACACATATGTTTTAACCCACTGAATGGTATGTGTGATTACAAATGTGTAACAGGACATTGGTAAAACACTTTTTGATAATGAAAGTACAAATGCGTAACAGGATTAAGAGCAGTTTTTGATAAAGAAAGTGTTACACTCTATATTAAGTAGACAATTCCTATGGACAGCAGCGGCCAGTAAACTAGGCTTTGCATATAAATTCTGGTTGGTGTCCAAAATGTTACCCTGTAGGAAACACTGACTTGACTTAAGTTATTGGACAGCCTGTATGTAGATGTACTACTGTTACACAACTACTTGCACACTTAAGTCCAATCTTGATACACTTTATTTTAAGTAGCTTGTGCCTGCGCAATGTTATGTAATTTTAATTTAATTAGAAAGATATTTCATGTATTTCAGCTATGTACTGGTAGGTGAAATCAAAGTAAGGTGCAGCTGGATAAGAAGTACAATATTGATACACATGAAGTATACTTCAGAACAATTTTGATACACTTTATTTTAAGTAGCTTCCAGTATGTCTGTGTACTTACTTTTATAATTACATTGTATAAAGTCCGCAACGCATATGTGGCAATCTTTTGGTTAAATAAATAGCTATGTAACAGCTACTACTAAATATTTACTTACTAGGTAATTACCCTCTTTTATGGACACCGAAAAATAAAGTGTTGCCAAAAAAAATGTTGTTAGAAATGTCCTGTTACACATTTGCACTTACATTTATGCTTACACATATCATTCTGAGGGTAGTTACATAAATATTACAGCTGTAGATAATATGTACATACAGTGTGGTTACATACTATGTACACATCTAGGTACACAGGTATTAGGGCCACGTAATTTAAAGTTAAATAATAAAAAGAGGAAAAAAAGTATAAGTTCTATCATTTCTCAATCATTTAACAAACAGTTTGATTGACACTAGCGGTTCAAGAGGCAAAGTTCTGTCCTATGAAACAAACATGTATGTGCAAAACAAATGCCTAACGTACAATCATTTACACCCTTAAAAAATACAATAATATCACCCCTCAGTGGTTGATTTCTTTCAAATTACCCTCAGGCTTGTTTGTCAAGCAGGCCCACCAAATTTGTTCCAGTCGGCCTTTTACCTTGCCTAACATGGTGCTAAAAATTTGCTGGCCAATTACCACCATGTTTTTTTTTTGAGATGCACAGTGTACTTGTAGACACGTGCGGCATTTTCAAACTGAGTGCTTGTTAGATGCTATATTTTAGACTGCTTGCCTGTTTTCATGATAATGTATAGATTGCCAAACCTTACATCACAGTGCTGCAGAGTCAAGACACGCACCTCTGTTTCTGTGAATTTCTAACCCAGCATCTCAGATGAGCTGTCAGTGCTCTAAAAAGAGCGGCGTCACTGCATTAGCAACTAGCTGTTCAGTTCAATTCTGTACACAGTACGTGGATGTAATGAGAATTATGTTTTTGCTACCTATGTTTATTATTTTAGTTTTATTTATTTATTTTTTCAGAAGTGACTGTAATTCATCCCATAAATGACAAACTCTGTGCACAAAACACAATGAGAAAGTGCTCGTTAGAGGAATGCCAGCTGTATTTAGCAATGTGTATGAAGCCAGTGTGTCTTTTACATTAATTGCAAACAAATGAAAACTCATTAATTTTTTTTTTCCAATCCAAAATATTAGGGCAATTTATCCAGTTCTGTTTTGGCGGAACACTGCATACCAATAAAGAAAGTTCATGAGTGCGGTGAGATTTACAGATTAATTACTAGCAATAAATCATACAGCATAGTCAATGGGAGGCTTTTGTTTTCCAAAGTGAAAGTGTGGGGTTTCAGTTTCATAATGTTTCCGCAGGGGTTGCGGCCATTAAATATTAATCACAATGCTGTCAGATGAACCAAATTGTGCATAATTTTTGAAAAAGCGACACATTTCTTGTCATGGTCTTACCACACGGTACCTTAAACATTCTGTACTTCGCTCTTTATTTTAAATATTTGGATTTTAAATGAAACTGACAAATTCTTTGACATCTTTGAAGAGCTCAAAGCTTTAGATCAAGCATAGATTTCTGTGTTCAACATCAAAGTATGAGAGGATGGACCTCAACTCCTGCTGTGACTGCATTGAGTTGACCTCTATGTCGAGACAGTGGAAGACAGAGTTGCAGAAAGTACTTGGCTCAAGCACTGGAATTAAACCCACGATGTTGGAATCGCTAATACCATGCATCTGCAGAACCTTACCAATGTTCAATGGAAAGTGTTAATTATTTAGCTATACAAAATGCTACAGTAAGGAATTGTCACCACAAATATGTATTTCCAATTAACCTTGCTACAAATGTTATGGACATGAATTACACCTTCTGAAAATTCTCACACTATCCCTCCAGCACATCAAATCTGTTTATTCTCTGGGGGAAATGCTACACTAGATTCAAGCCACATGCTTGAGTGCTTTCATTAAGACATGTGTCGATCCTTTTCCACATTCTCCTTATAGATCACATGTGAACTCTAAATCAGTTAATTAGCGAGCATGAATCAGAATTTATAATGTGTATTGGGAAACTTCACATGAAGCAGTGAATTTGCTCTCCTTTCTAAGGCTCAGCCACCCACTGACTGGCATACTGAAAAGGCAAATTAAACAGCGGAATGGCAAAGTAGCTTTGTAGCTTTGAGCTTTAGAGAGCATGTGTGAAGCTCTCTCACGGGAACCTGCGCTGTGTTATGAGTTTCATGGAAGCTGAGTATAAAGGGATATCAGCCGGGCAAAATTCCAACTCAACCCGGTCAATTAAGCGTTGCTAATGAAATTGAATTAGTACATTTGGATGCATCATTTGCATCGCGTCTTCAGTAAAATGAGTCTGAATGCGATTAAAGCATGTAGAAGTTTTCTCTTTCAAAACAATTTCAAATAAATAACTTTTTCGAAGCCTGTTGCAGCTAAATTATTTCTCTGTTCAAATCAAAAGAATAATTAAAGTTAAAGCAATTGCAGCAATTTAAAAATAAATAGAAAAATAAATAAATAATAAAATAGTGGCAATGACTAATTTCAGATTTAAAAGTGTTTAATTACTTTTTGGAAAGCATTCATTTATAAAACATGAACTCAGACACTTGTTCATTTTCGTAATCAAAACTGTGACTTGTAGCCATTTCATTTAAAACGCAAACATGTTTTAAAACATAAAAAAAAACAGTTATGCATGTAATTATTAATGCTTTTGCATATCTGCCATTTCTGAATAATTCCATTTGATTATTATTTGTTTGAAAGTGCTGTAATTCAAATCTGATTTAAATTGGCCATTCCACATTTCCTTTGATTGTCTGACTGTGTCCTTCTTAGTTGTTTTTATTTTTTTAAACCACTCTTTGACGTCATATAACAGTGACACACTTTTAACAATTTACGGTTGGCTATACAGTGTCCTCTTGGAGAAAAGTAAAAAGTGTTTCTCCCCTTAGACAGCTTCAAAGATGATCATAGCATATACTCATTATTCTATTCTGAAATGGATTTTCATTTATCTGCTGTAGCTCTAGCCTCACTCTAGAATGCCTAAACTATCCTCATTATTTTAATGCAGTAGTGAGGAGCAGCGTCTCTCATATGGGTTTTGTTAGTAAATTGGTTTACACAAAGCAGTGTGGCTACTGTAAGGAGAGTGTTTGTAAGCATTGTAATACTTATTGGATTAAGGGAACAGTGATGTATAGTTTGCACGAAGAAATATTGGATGAAATTCAATTTTACAGAATAAGTTTACTATGGCTATGAATGATAAATATATGCCTGGAGGCAGCAAGTGTCAGTATGTATTTTGATTTAGTGGCTTGGGTTTTTGAGAGTTCTAAAACAAATGCAGGCCTACACTTTGTAACAACAAGAGGAAATTGACGTTTCTTTATTTTTGGCCCACATCAGTCTTTCAATCAGCACCTATAATTTGTATCATTTGCCGGCCTGTGTACTGTAATAGCATGGGGTTCAAAATGCCCAGACACTGCAGAGTTGGGTAGAAATAAATTGCATCCATATCAGAATTGCAAACCATATCTGATATGGATATGGACTGGATACAGGAACTGGATCTGGGTGGCTATGGTGGCCTCAAAATAAGAATGAAACAGGCTAATATTAGTGTAGATGCCATTCTTCTAACGATGTAACAAGTATATCGGCTGTTATGGAAAGTGCTCCTGATTTCGGCTGACCTAATTAACACAGCCTGACGATGCTTTAATGGATAACGTGAAAACCCTTTGCAGATCTGCTGCTCCTGATCGTTGATGGGTAAAGTAGCTACTCCTTCATGTCTTGTTGTCATGTTGTTTTCTATCAGTCTTAAAATTAGCATTGTGCTTCCATATCTGCAAAACCACATTTATCAGCAACAGCTCATGATTCTTTCAGGTAGGAGTTAGTGTTCCTCAATAAAAAGCTAGAGGCTTTAACTGGATTTTCAGAATTTTGGGATTACATTCTTTCAATACTTGACTCATAGACCTATTTCTGTTCAACATATGGTAATGAAGGGTCTGGATTCTTAAGAAATTGAAGCACTTGTAAATCTTTTTGCAAAGCTTTTGGAAAGCCTTAGATGCAGCTTCTGGGCATTTAAATTTCGTTTTACATCCCTTTAGCTAAAGGGAGAGAAGCAACAGGGACCTGCATCTTGGAATGAAATGTGGTCAAATTTGCATCTCTTAAAGATCTCTGGAACTAGCCGATGTTTTTAGATTGTAAGCCTTTCTCCTTGATAACCAAGAAGAAATTTACTATCTTATGAAAACATTTCTCAGGCTGAGTATACAGGGGTTTTTTTTAAGTTATTTGTCAAGGTTTTCTAAAGACCAACAACACATGATTCATGTGCAATTCTGCATATTCACAAGACTGTTTATTCTCTTGTTGCCAGAAACTTTAAATACCCTTGTGACTCATCCAAGTTGTGTCAAGGCGTTATTCTAGTACACGGAGATAAAATATATATATTTTTTATTTTAATATATATTTATACGAATTAATATTTATAAAACTCTTGTTTTCATTTGTATATATATTTTAAATGCACCATTCGATATTATAGTTTTAGATAGAGTTTATGGAGTTTAAATTTACTGTACAGTGCATCAAAATGAAATTAAATTCTTTCTATGCCTGCTGCTATATTTATTTTCGAAATCTATTTCTTCTCCATTTCCGATGCTTTTATGTATTGCTGTTTTTAGTTTCATCAGCTGTTTACCACTTTTATTTTACTTTTCCAGCCTGATTTTCCTGTCTATCCGTGTTGCATTTACAGTTCATGTGGAAAAGTGCACAATGACTTTGCCATCTTCTGCATGAATTAGATTTCCCTTTTTTATAAACTCACTGCTATAAGCATCAGCTGCTGTGCTGTTTGAACATCACATTTTGTACAGCTAAAAGTTTGTAGATGGAAATGTTGTTTTTTGCCATGTCCCCTGAGGCAGTTGAGCCAGAACTATCAAAAAAGAAATGGAGTTTTCATTGTGTTAATGAACGTGCAGCTAACATGTACGCTAACATTAGAGTCTTTTGTTCTAGATCTGTAACCCCCTCGACTCTTTGATGTGTGTATCTGCATCTACATTGGCAAGAGCACACGTAATATTGCATCAGAAGTTATGTGTGTCCATTTGTTTTCATTTTCTGCAAATTCCTGGTCTGAAGAATCATGGTAACACTGAGATGTTTATTTTAAAGTAAACAGAAAACAACAGATAAAAAATTTGACAACAACAGATAAAAATGTAGTATTACTTCTGCTTGAAAAATATCATGGCTGTATTTAATTGCAACTCAACATGAGTGTTGAAACCACAGGCATGAACCTGCATCCTGCATATTGTTGCCTTGTTATTACACAACAATGCTTATTAAAAGCCACAACGTCACAAATTATGAACATTTCTTTTTTTTCATTCTTTCCATGAAAAGCAATGTTCAATAAACAAAATCATCACAGCATCCATCAAGCACTTGATGAGACCACATACAAGAGATTTGCCAATAGTTTATGGTAATTACTTACAGTCATTATGAATTTTCCAGTGGTGCCAGTCTGCAAACTATTCCCAGTCAGCCATGCCTAATAAAACTCTTCTTATTGCATCCCTTGACGTTTGTTGTGGTATCGGACTCATTTTGTAGGTGTTCGAGATTATTAGGTAGATTTGGTCGGTTTCTCTTTACTCTAACAATTGTTAGGTTTAGAAACACGGAGTGATTTTCTTTAACAAAAAACAAAATTATATATTATTGTTATCAATAGAAAAGGTTGATGAAATACTATTCTAGCACACTTAAAGCCAATTCCAAAATAGTACCGATAGGCATGGAAATTTCATGGAATGCTCAAATGAAAGAACACAGATACAACATCTCATTTACATATCGACCAACGCAATAAACACAGCGCAAACTACTGTAGTCGCAAATAAAGAAACAATTGAGAAATAAGATTAGGCACAAAATTAAGTGAAAAAAAAAAAAAAAGCTGAACGCTTGTGGCATCACATTTGCAAATGTTCTGTAGTTATGGGCACTTAGTAGCATGCTTTCACTGGAATGGTTTGCCCAAACTTACTGTCCCTTTCACTTAGTTTGAAACATTGATCAGCTTCCCTTACTTCCTCTCACTTTAAGAAATATGTCTCTACCAGGCCATCACATCAAGGGACTGCTGATGTTTGAAGAATTTTTTTTTTCTATTGCTACTATATCGAGGAACACGATGGGCTGAAGGGGTGGTCTTTCAGTCTCCGGTCCTGATGCAATCGGGTGACATACTACAACTCCATGAGCTTTGATGTCTCCACTGCTCAAATGGTTTTGAGTGTACTGGATCATAACCTGGCTAGCATTTGCGAGTGAGAAAGAATGTGAGAAATTGAGAGACTGAGCAAAGAGGTGGGGAAGTTATAGAAAAGGGCCAGAGTTAGTCACTCAAATAAATGGAAAGCAAAATGTACTAATCTATAGCTAGAAGGACTTTGAATTCAGCTCACTGATCAACGGCACATAATCAGATTTATGTCTCCAAATATTTCAAAGTGAAATACCACTTCAAAACAAGATGATTACCAGGTTCTTCAAGACTAATGCATTCTAAAAGTAGCCAGACCACACAAATCAATAAGAAAGGGCTCCTTATCACATTTATCACCTTCTGTTTACTTGTCCTACAGAGACCCAAACACATATAATCCACATATAATCTGAGAAGGAATATCTTAAATGAGAAATGGTTTCATTTGCTGGTCATCATGCATTTTCAAGTATGTATGACTTTTATCCTTGTGTGGAAGACATTTTTATTTTATTATAACAACTCTTAAATGGCTTTTACCATGACATGACAGTGTTAATTGATTTGGTCTTGGCAGTGTAGATCTGTTACATACAGTGCTGCAGAGAAAGTATGGACTTGCTATTGCAAGTGCATGTCTGTGAATAGATATGCTGATATGCTGTTGTCGCATGAATTGGCATACATAAATCCCATAGCAAATCTAGACAAGAGGAGCTGGGGAGGTGGAGGGTTTCAAAGAGCTCTGATAGCACACTGCAGGGCCAGTTTACAGTGAACACTTTAAATGGTTAGCAAGAATCCTCGTTCTCAGCAGATTTTTCAAAGGCTAGTCAGCGCAAGTGTTAAATGCAAATGAAAGCAGCATTTATATCTGAGTAACGAGTGGAACTTTGATCATGCCTGTACAGATCACACGACTGTCATGAGCAGCTCTGGTGCAAGACAGATCTAAAACCTTCAGATGACACACAGCTCAGAGCAGCTTTCTCACACTGTATAACGTGACAAGAATATTGTTGTCCAGTCTGGTTTAATTCACAAAACAAAGCTTCACCAAAAATGCGTTTTTTAGTCCTGAAAATTTACAAATGGAGATGTGAGGAAATTTATGGGTGCGGATTTGAGTCACTACCCTGAGGAAAGGAGGTACACTTTTTAAAAAGAGTATATACCACAGAAATAATATTCTTTGGACCCAGTTAAAGTAGGACTCAAGTACATCTTTATGTCAAGTATCGTGATGAACTATAATGTAATTTAGTATCATTCCTATTCATTTATTCATTCGAAACCTATATGAAATGTATAACAAAATAAATAAATCATAATATATATATATATATATATATATATATATATATTGTAATTGCACGTTTGTTATGATGAAAAAATAATTTAGTAGATCAAATAAGTGCCCCAAAAGATTGTTCCAATTTATTTTAAGATGTCCTTGTTATGTGTACGTACTATTATTATAACAATTAATCATCTATAATTGTTGGGGGAGTAACCCTATCCCAAATACTAATCCTAACCCTAACCACATTGTAGGTAAATATTACTTAATTAAAATGACTCATTACATAAATGTATAATTACACGGTAACAAGTAACCTTAAAATAAAAGCAACCCAAAAGATTATAAAAACATTGTCATCTAAAAATAATGATAATTATTAATTAATTAATGAAAAAAAAAAATACCACATCAATGTATTTTAAAATTTACACTACAAGTGCACATTCAGTAAAATTAGGAACACTCAAATTTGAAATGTGAATGTGGCCTTACCCATTTATCCCTGCAAAAATACTGGCTGCCACTCATAGGATTGTGGAATTGGAGCAAAGAGGGGTTACTTTTATGTATAGGAAGGGTTTGAAGGTGGAGATTAATGTATCTCTGCTGTGATAACTGATTACTTAAACCTAACCTCTCCTGTGTTTTGTTTGCACAGCCTCTTTCAGCTGATGTTTGGGGACTTGCTTTGAGGGACTGTGTGGAATATAGAAAGACAGTGTGTTTAAGCTTTCATCAAAAGACTAGGGAAGGGTTACAATCTACCAACTACAAAAGCTTTCTTCTCTTCTATGAATTCCAAAAAAAATGCAATGCTTACAAACTAAAACCTGTCACCTGTCAAACTTTGTCTTCTGCAGCATCTTATTTCTAGCTGCCCGTTCCCTTGTTGCTTCATCTACATCTTTGCATAACAAACAGAAGTTCATCTCTTGTTCACCTGCTGCACCAAAAAAGACGAATCAGTATCAAGCCCTTAGAAATGGAACATAACGAAGTCATAAATGAAAGAAACTAGAAAAAACATTAAAAAGAAGCTTTCCTCTGTGGAGAGAGGATAAGGCTGCATGCGTGAAACGAATCTTACTGTGAATTCAAAAGCACATCACA
>JAUMHR010000072.1:19841932-19857982 GCA_032361145.1 Enteromius fasciolatus | reverse complement strand
GAAGCTTTCCTCTGTGGAGAGAGGATAAGGCTGCATGCGTGAAACGAATCTTACTGTGAATTCAAAAGCACATCACATCAGCATGACAGAGCGCCCTCCCACACTGAGTCTCATCTGCAGGGGAGACGCTTCACGTGGGCGAGAGAAGTGGCAAGGGATGGCGCTACAATGTTGAGGTGATGTTTAGTCAAGACTGAGCATTAGGGTTCAGGATCATCAAGTTTGTGAGCATTTGCTAATATAGACAATCGACGAGGGCTTATGATAGCGTGAATGAAAGGAATAGAAAGTGACTGAACTGGCAAAAATGTTAACATATGCAATTGTGCTCACAAAAACAAAATCTGGCAAGTGAATGTGAGTCTACAGAGTGTGAATTCGATTTTTAAAAAAACTATGTATATTTGGGGATACAAATATATATATATATATATATATGCACTCACCTAAAATATTATTAGGAACACCATACTAATATGGTGTTTGACCCCCTTTTGCCTTCAGAACTGCCTTAATTCTACATGGCATTGATTCAACAAGGTGCTGAAAGCATTCTTTAGGATAGCATCTTGATGGAGATATGTGGGATGCACATCCAGGGCATGAAGCCCTCGTTCCACCACATCCCAAAGATGCTCTTTTGGGTTGAGATCTGGTTCATTCTGGCCATTTTAGTACAGTGAACTCATTGTCATGTTCCAGAAACCAATTTGAAATGATTCGAGCTTTGTGACATGGAGCGTTATCCTGCTGGAAGTAGCCATCAGAGGATG
Organism: Enteromius fasciolatus; assembly: GCA_032361145.1. Classification (NCBI taxonomy): domain Eukaryota; kingdom Metazoa; phylum Chordata; class Actinopteri; order Cypriniformes; family Cyprinidae; genus Enteromius; species Enteromius fasciolatus. The sequence continues at coordinate 19,857,209 of JAUMHR010000072.1, read as the reverse complement.
GGTACATGGTGGTCATAAAGGGATGGACATGGTCAAAAACAATGCTCAGGTAGCCCGTGGCATTTAAATGATACCCAATTGGCACTAAGGGGCCTAAAATGTGCCAATAAAACATCACCCACACCATTACATCACCACCACCAGCCTTCACAGTGGTAGCAAGGCATGATGGACCCATGTTCTCATTCTGTTTACGCCAAACTCTGACTCTACCATTTCAATGTCTCAACAGAAATCGAGACTCATCAGACCACCTAACGGTCTTCAACGGTCCAATTTTGGTGAGCTTGTGGAAATGAGTGGTACCCGGTGGGGTCTTCTGCTGTTAACTGGCACCAACAACCATGCCACGCTCAAAATTGCTTAAATCACCTTTCTTAGCCATTCTGACATTCAGTTTGGAGTTCAGGAGATTGGGACAACACCCCTAAATGCATTGAGGCAACTGCCATGTGATTTGTTGATTAGATAATTGCATTAATGAGAAACTGAATCCTTTAGGTGAGTGTATTAGGTGAAAATTGCTGCAGTTGCAGAAGTTTTGATACTCACATATTTACTGAACAAGAACTATTGGCACCCACAACTTAATATTTGGTAGAACCCCCCTGTAGAAAAAAAAAAACTAAAATCAACTGTTTCCTGTAACCATTACTGTAATGAGTTTATTATGCCTCTACTGGAATTTTGAAACACTTTCTTTTTTTTTTTGCAAACTGCTCTAAATCATTCAGATTTGAAGGATGCCTTCTCCCAACTGCTGTTTTGAGATCTCCCCAAAGGATTTCTTTGGGTTTCAGATCTGGACCCATTGCTGGCCATTTCAGAACTTTCCAGCACTTTGTTTGTAACCATTTGTAAATCCTTTTTGAATTGTGTTTTGGGTCTTTGTTATGCTGAAAGACCCATGACCATTGGTGAAATGCAGCTTTCTTCTTTTTTCACTTGCCTTTGGTAATCATCCGATTTCATAATACCAATCCAGCGCCAGAAGAAGCAAGGCAACCCCCAAACACCTTTGAACCTCCAACATGTTTGACTGTGTGCTATGATATTCTTTACCAAAAAGACTACTTGTAAGGGCTGCAAACCTCTTGATGGTATTGTTCACAGTGGACACAGGAACATTAAGATCTCTGCAGATTGACCTGTAGCCTTGAGAACTTTTCGTCATGCTCATTGTGACACACAACACAAAAGTTGAGTCAACTTTTCACCATTTTAACTGGTTGCAAGTTTGATTACTATATTGCCCACATCTGTCAATAAATCTAGGTGTCAAAAATATTCAGTCCAGTTCATTTTTGAGATCTACTCTATGTAAAATGTCATCAAGTTAGACTTTTCTTCTGTTTTTTTTTTTTTTTGCAGTGCAAACAAAAGCAATAATCATATGATAACTAAAACATTTGCAATTGGTACAATTTCCTCATACTGTATATACTGTATACCGTTTACAAATATTTAGGAAACGTTGCATGCTTGTTTGTCAAAAAAAAAAAAAAAAATGTTGAAATACCTGTTTTTGTTTTGGTCTGTGTTTCTGCCCATTGCCAATTTACCCAATAGTAGGCCTATTTTAACATCCCATGTTGCCAGTTGCTCCATAACACAGTGTATCTCAACTGTTGAATCCAGCAAATGAACTGAGATTCTGTCCAACCTTAAAAATAGTAGCAAGCTATCTATTGGAATTTGCCCTTGGAATTTATCAAGTATTACAAATTTAAAAATATTACATCTATAATATAGCATACAGATGCCGAAAAGAGTCATTTTGTTTCAGATGTATCACTACCGCTGATGCATGCTGGGTAGGTTATGTATATATTACCTGTCTAACCAACTGAAGTGATGCGACCTTTCATCCTTTTCCTATTTCATTTTAAGTGTGATTTTAGAGAATCCAGCGGTAATATTTTTCAGTTGAATGTCTGCAGGCGTAAATCAATGTAGTCTGCGGGGCGGCTCACAGCAAGGCCAGCTTTCATTCTGTCTAGCGGAGCAGAATAAACAGATCTGTCTGTTCACATGGGCACTGGCCAAGATTAACTTTATTGGGAACAGTGCGACTTAAGATATCACAGAAAGGTGCTGCCTCACACATGGATTTTTGGCCAGCTTTATCTGTCAGAGATGATGCCTGTTGTTGTAAGCCCCTCCATGTAAGGGAGCTTGGCTTCTGTTGAACCACCTGTTTTATTGCTGTCAACAAGATTAGACCCAACTAGGCTGCATCGTAATACTGTCAATGGAGAAGCTTGGCAAAATCAGCTCATCATTGGCAATTTAGAGCCACATCTGGCATCTGTTGTTTTCATTAGAGGATCGCAGATATACAGCAAGACTTGTGGGAAGGAGTCTGTGCACTGAGCCCCTCCTTAAATGCTCTCTCAGCTTTTGATGGAGATTGCACTGACTGGTCAGCTTGTCGATTGTTTTTTGGTTTTGTATGGGCACACTGGGTCTGTATTGAGTAGTCAACGTGACCAGTGATATATGTATATACTGTATATATATATATATATAGCAAATTTCATCTGTTGAATAGTTTGTTCTTTTATTCTAAAGCACAATTTAGCAACCCAAAGTACTGTACAATATGCATATAATCAGAATAATAATGATAATAATAATTGTCACAAGCTGCACTTCTGTGGCTCTCTCCGGCCAGCAGCAGCGGGAACCATCGCCGGACTATTAGTGTTCCTACCCGGACCTTTTATACCCACGCATCTTGGCTGAAGCGCTCACAGGTGTTAGCGTTTATCTCCACTATTTAAGCGTGGACTTTGCACAAGATGGATGCAAAGCCTTGTTTTGCCCTGGCATACATTCTGGTTATTCTGGTTGATTTTCTTGTGTATTATTTGGACTGTCTTTGGATTCTGTATCATATCTGCCTGCCCTGAACTTTCTGCCTGTTTCTTCGGCTACGATTTTGCCTTGTCCCTGCTGATACTGTTGGCTCATTACTGACCTCTGCCTAATGACTCTGTCATTAAAACCATGCTGCAAACGGATCCTCATGAGTCTGCTGATTCCTTACAGAAGACTTTGCCGCACTCTGATCCAGCGGCTGTGTATCAAGTCATAACAGAGGTGAGCCGTCAAGCCAGCGTTCTTGATTCACATCAGACTCCTTGATGTGAGCATGTCAGTGCAAGCTCTAACCACCGCTACAGCAGAACTGAGCAGACCAGCTGTTGTGCCTGCACCACCCACTCCTACACCAGCGCCGATTCAGTCTAACCCAGCCCGCCTAGCATTACCTGATAAATACAACGGGGTGCAAAGGTTTTTTGCTACAATGTGATATCTATATGAACTCCCAACCTAGAGGGTTCCCGATGGATGACAGTAAAGTGTCTCTCATTTGTTCACTACTCACCGGGAAGGCGCTAGAATGGGTCACAGCTTTATGGGAGGGCAGAAGAATGGCATTTCCCACATATCAGAGCTTTTTGAGACAGTTCAGGGAAGTTTTCGATTATTCTGTGGACAGGAAGAATGCAAAAGATGAACTGTTGGCTCTCAGACAAGGCACTTCCTCTGCAGCGGATTACACCATGGATTCTCGTACGCTGGCGACTCAAAACGGCTTGGATGCTGATCCTCTCAAATCTTTGTATCAACGTGGCCTACACACAGATCTTTAAGCAGAACTGGCGTGTTAGGATGAGGATTGCACGCTTGAGCAGTATATGAATCTGGCCATCCGTACGGACCATCTTATTCGCTCCAGGAAGGGCCGTCGCCCTACCTTAGTATTTAACACCAGTGGATTTGCCAGTCAACACACTGCAGAGCCCATGCAGATTGGGGCCACACACATCTCATCTGAGAATCTTTGCTTGTACTGTGGCAAACCCGGCCGTATCAGAGCCAACTGCCCTGTGAGACCACCACGAACCAGAACCTTCAGGGTGAATGCCGTTTCGTTAAACTCAGCCATGACTATTGATGCATGTTTATTTAATGGAGAGAGGAGCATAAGAACCAAGACATTTATTGATTCAGGGGCTGCAGGAAACTTCATAGATCTGGATTTTGTCACTAAATATAATTTCATGTACTCCGACTGTGGCGGTGGCATCCCTTGACGGCTGACCCACAGGGACCGGATGCATCACCTCTAAAACTGAAAACCCTCACTCTACTCACCGGCTCTTTACACAAGAAACAAGTGCAATTCTTTGTCATCCAATCACCTGACCACCCACTAATTCTAGGCCTGCCATGGCTCGAACTCCACGACCCCAACATCTCCTGGAAAAATCATCAGATCATCCAGTGGTCATCCACATGCCAGTCCAACTGCCTCACCAAAGCCATCCGTGCCATCCACCAATTTCTCAACCAGAAACAGCCAGCATGGAACAATAAATTCAGGAGGAGTTGGCAAAAGGTTTCATGCGGCGATCCACATCACCCGCCTTGGCGGGTTTCTTTTTCGTAAATAAGAAAGATAGACTACATAGACTACCAGTCACTCAACGAAATCACAGTTAAATGCACCTCATCACTATGTGAGTATAAGAGGGCACGAGCGCAGTGCACAAGCAGGTTTTCGCTGAAGAGCCAAGCCAGTGTCAGCGCAACCTCAGAGTTGTGGCAATGAAAGTTTAATGTCTCCATTCCCTCCTTCAGATAATATTATGGATATAATTGAAGGGAAACACAGCCTTCTGACTGACTGTGGAATATTGAGTTTTGTAGCCACACCTACTGGGTGAAGGAGACCCAGAGGAAGCACAGCTGGAACTACTCCGCATTAGGTCCGACTGCGGGGCAAGGAGGACTCAGGTTCACTTAGTTAAGGAAACACTGAGATAAGGTACACGGATACAGTTGGAATGGCGCAGCAGGCCGGCACATGCCGGTCTCCCGCTCACCTGCTGTCTTCAGTGAAGACGCCGGAGGACACAGCCTCTACGCGGAGGTTTTAAAAGGATAGGATGAGGCGACACTCCTTGTAGAGTGAGCTCTTAGTCCTAAAATGCACGGCTCTCCCTGGTACAAGTAAGCCAGAGAGATGGCTTCAACCACCCAATGAGCCAACCTCTGTTTGGAGACAGCATTCCCTTTCTGCTATCCACCATAGCAAATAAAGAGCTGCTGGCTCCCATAACAAATAAAAAGCTGCTGCGTGTACAGGACACAACAACTCTAAGGCTGGGTCTGCCTCCTCCCGGGGCAGAGCTTGCAGGTGCACTACCTGGAGTGGTAGGAACCTTGGCCAGGTTTTCAGGTTGACGTAAGAATCAGCAGAACTCTAGGCACTTTTCGTCGACAGAGAAGGTTCCCCCACCCTCTTAATGGAAGCCAGCGCAGTCAGAAGCACTGTTTTCAGTGTCAGATACTTCAGATATTCTGACTGTAGGGGCTCGAAGGGAGCCTGCTGTAGATCGACACCCAGGTCCCAAGAGGGTACGAGGTGTGGTCTTGGGGAATTAATGAAAAGACCCCATCTCAGAGCGTAAGCCTGTCTCGTAGAGGGAGCTCTTGCTTGAGAGATGGTCTCTATCATGGCGCTTGAAAGGCCGAAAAACCATGACCTAGTAAGCTCTTTGTGTACTTCCGGGAAGAAAGGCACTGGGGGAGAGCACGAAGGGTTGGCTGCAGGTGCACGGGGCACCTCCAAACCGATTCCTCCCGCAGCGCGGAGGAGCATAGCCAACAGTTTGGCATCTATCTGACGCTACAGATAACATTTCAGCCTCTCAGGGCGCCCCGAAGGACACACTCGGCCCTGTTACGGGGGGAGTGGTCTCCTTCGGGAGGACCATGGGACTATGCGGTGCGCCAGAAGTCCGCGGGGCTGTTACACCGGACAGAACATTCTGGACAGTCACCTGGAGGTCCACTCAGAGGTCTTTGCTTGCTGGAATGCAAGATGACTGGCACAGCTGGCCTTCAAAAAGGCCACCAGCCCGCAGAATCCGCTGACAGCCAGTGAACGCTGTCAGATGAGCAGAGCAGATGATCGCAAGAACTCTCAGAAACGACACTCCACAGAAACTTCTCCAAACGCAAGTTGAGGGGGTCTCCAGCTCAGAACGGCGTAGGCTCTGAAGCAAAAATCTGCATGTGCACTGCGCTCGTGCCCTCTTATACTCACGTAGTGATGAGGTGCACCTGAGCACAATCAAGTGCATGCCAATATTCATTGGCCTTTTGTATAAAGCTCAAAGACAATTGGTCTCTCTGGCGAGTTCCAATATGTAAAGGCCAAGTGATTCGACTGAAAGGGTAACAAATGCAATTAAGTACTACTTTGCAGTATCCACACTTCCTCACCAAATGTACTGAACAAAAGTAATTTCTTTTTTATTTGCTTTTGTAGTTTTTCAGAGTTAATTTCAATGATTCTAAACTAAGAAAGATTTTCTCTCTATGAATTAGACTTGTGTTTATGAAAGTTTATATTAAATGAAGAATGCAGTCTAAGAAATCTATTTAATTTTAAAAAAATAGTAATGTTCATTTAGGTTATAGAAACAAAAGACTCAGACTGCATAAACATCGACTAAGTAGCAAACTCAGCAATAATTGGATCAGAAAGAAATTCAGAAAGGAAATTTGTAAATAATTACAATTACAATTAAGAAAAAACTAACATATTCTAACTTATTACTAAAATACTCAGTGCAGTTAAATATTTTCTGCTGTACTTACTTTTTTTAATGCAGTGTAATGTGGAATGTATTATTGTATATCTGACACAGAAGGTCAAGCTGTCATTTAGTTGTGCATTCTAGCCAAATCCAATAACCCTGAGCTTCCCTACCTGTGTACCGCTTTGATGCATATCCTTCCTCTGAGCTTCCAAGCTATTATCACAAGACACATGATGTGCTTTTCCCAGCGGCCTCAAACCCTACACAAATTAAATAGAGAAATCGATCAAATATGTCAGCTAGACTTTCCTTTTGAATCGGTGATGAGGAAAATCTGTCCCAAAGCTGCAGCTTCTGCCAATCAAAAATCTGCTCTGAGATCTGCCGATATCTGTTTGGCTGCAGATTTCTTAAAAGACTGCCGACACATCTTCCGCTTCAACTCTGGCAGACGACCACCTCTGGTTCGCAATCTTGCACAGAAGCACAAAGGTCTCATGTGGTTACAAAGCTCATGCTATGATCCGGTGTATACGTAACCGCAGGGCGAATGGTAACAACCTAAAAATAGGTCTTAAAAAAATTCAATGCCAGCAGCAGTTATGAGGTTCAGCTGCAGACTGCACTCTGAATATTAACAGCCAGCTTCTGCTATGACTGTCAGTTATATATCTCGTAAATGCATGTGAAGTCGTTTAGATACACATTAAATTTGAGACTAGGGGCTTGGTCATTTTCTCACTGATGGCATTGTAATTGCAAAAGACTCTGAAATAACAAAGTTATTCAAACAATATTTTTTTACAACCTGCCAAGTAAGTGTGCTGGAGGCAGTTATGACTGAGTGGTACATTTAACCAATTTGGGAACATTTTTCAAAAAAGGAAAACAGTTTTCACTTTTAATTAATAATTAACTACAGTCATGGTCAAAAAATATTGGCACCCTTGGTAAATATGATCAAAGAAGTCTGCATTGAATCTGCATTGTTAATTATTCTGATATTTTTATTTATTTATTTATTTTTTAATAATAAATCTAACTTCATTGGATAATAAAGACGATAAAATCTTATGAGTAAAATATCACTGAAGTACTGTATATTCCCATTCGTATTCACAGTTTCGGTGATTATGAACATAAAATTATCATTGGAATATAAATAGTAGGAAAAACAATGGCAAAATTCCTTATCCATCACAATAAGAAATATATTTCTTATGTACAGCAAAAGATATTTGAGCTTAACAAATTTGGTGAACACAGGGATATAAAAAAAATAAAAAATAAAAAATCAATAAGTATCTTACTCTGTTGGAAATCTTATAATGGGCCATCTTTGGATCTTCCAACCGCACAATAATCCAAACACAAACCTCAAAAACAACCTTATAGAAAATGAGTGAGGTGAACTGAAGAGAAGAAGCACCATCATGGAGCTGGGAATCTAAAGGGTCTGGAGTGATTCTGGGTAAAGGAATGATCTCTTGTTAGGTGTTTCCTCACATTTTCTGAAATGTGTATTGATTTTACCAGTGCAAAACACAATGCAAGGGGTTTGTTTAGCCTTAATCCCTATGCAGTCTATTTGTCCTCATACAAAGTTTTGAGACTTATATTTATAGAAAAAATAAGAAAAATATAGTGCATTCTGTTGTTTACTTGTGTTTTTAAGGTTGCTTAAGGTTTACAGCATTTAGGGATTTCATTGGCCTCCTTCATTCCTATGCTATGATGACCATTAGCACAAACTTCTAATCTGCTTGGCAATGGGTTATAACCCAGTGGTGAGGAGTGCTCAAAATAACATTTAAATAAGCATTTCGTAATTTTGTTTTTTTCATTTCTCAATATAAAAAAGGAAATACTTTCTACATTTCTAAAGAGGCTCATCTGAAATAATGTATTTTTTTCTTAGTCTGGATATTATATATATATATATATATTTTTTTTTTTTGTATTGTTTTACTAATTTCTACTTCACAATACAGTGTTTATTTTACATTGCCTCATTATCATTAATTAATACAAGGCCTGCATATTAAGTAATTTATTCATAATGAAAGCTGCTGTACTGCACGTTATTCACATCAAGTGAATAGAGGATTAGTCTTCATTTTACACATAACACATGTTATTGAGAAGCTGATAATCATGCCGACCAGCAGTTCAATTGTGCAGGCTGAAGAGCTTGTGTAATTCTACCTCTCTGACCCACTGGGCTCTTTGTTGGTGATTTCTGTAAAGCTTGACAGACTCACAGCATGTAATCCTTTGCAATGATTACTGGCATACCCTAATGAAAACTCTGCTGTTAGTCATGCTCTGCATTAGCCACAATTGGACACTATAAAATGAATTAATTATTGGTGCTCATTATAGAGAAACCGAGACCAAATGACATTTGATGGGTGCAAAATAAATAATCTTAAGTATGACCGCAGCAAATGAACTCATAATAAGTCTTTTAATGATACAGTTTTGGTGTTATCAAATAACCTTTGGTTGCTCTTCAGGATATTAAATCCGTTTTAGTAATAAAGGTCAGATTTCTCATTTTCTCATTTATCTTTTTTAATGTTCAGAGAGCCTTTGTTTTATTAGCTTTTGGCCTTTGATTGTTACAGTATGTCTTCAAATCAATGGGATTTCATTAACAGATATCAACTGAACATGTACGTTGCAGATCAAACCCAAGCTAAAACACATCCTTTTTTGAGGTCACACAGTCACGAATGACCAATGCACCAAATAACGTCTCTGTCTTTCTACCAAAGCCATTCTAGAGGTTAAACTCAGGTAAAGCTTTCCATTAAGCAGCAGTGTGTGTGTGCTACTTATTTATTTATTATTTACACCCTGTTCTTTGCAAATTGCAAAATTCCACCTCCGCTTTAACACATTGTCAACTTCAGTGCTTATGAAAGTAGTTATATATAGAGGCAGGCAGCAATTAACAGAATTAGGTGGTTGAGTGTGTAGCTCTTCCTGAATGTTTCTGACACCAGCCTGCTTTCTGGTGCCAGGGTCAGAGTCCCACTGCATTTACTCTAATGGCTTCGGCACAGAAGCTTTCTTCAGAGGTAAACAACACCTGCAACCTCCAATGCCATTATTCGGAGTGTTTCTACGTATAGGGGTGAAACAAAATTCTTTTGATTATTATTATTATTTTGATTTACTTTTTTCCCCATCCTCTGTTGTTTGTAATAAATCAGCCATTAGACACATAAAAGCTTCACTCAGTATACTTTATGATGATTTTTTTATGACCTACCTTGACATTACTATTTTAACTTCTTGATAGAAATGACAAAACATTTAAAGTTTGCTCATGTTTCACACAAGCAAAGTTGCACGTGTATCTATCCATACATGCTTACTGGGGAAAAAAAAAAAATGTTTATGCGTAGAAAACAGTATTTATATATTTAAATTCTAGTCACTCATTCTAAATGTAATAATACAATGCAAATTATGATGGATGCTATATTTCAAAGAAAAATAAACAAATAAATCATGTTATTTATTTATTTTAATTATTTTTATTTATTTATTTCTGCAAAAAAATAATTGTGAAGGGACATGGAAAGAACATCATGTTAATAATCACACTGCTGATTTGGAGCAAACTCTGGCTAAACCTTGCATAACTATAACTTGTCCAGTTAGAAAATTAACTCCTGCATGTCAAAAAGACAATTTAAACAACATTACATCTGAAATAACAAACTGAAAAATTTATGAAAGTGCATTAACAAAATTACAAGCTTCACATTTCTGCTTTTAATGTCTCCCGCTATCTTGCCTGATGGGCTTCCATTATAAGTGCATTAGTGTAAATGTATTTTCCTTTTTTATTTTCTTTTTTTTTTTTCTCACAAATTGAGGGACATGTTCTTTTGTTTGATAATAAACCACAGACCACATGATCTGTCAAAAGTTTAACTTGTACTTTGTTTAAAGTTTCTTTTCAGAATATTTTAGAATGTAATTGCTGTTTGTGTGAGTGCTCTGGCACCAGTGCCGCGTTTGATTTGGCATTCACTAAATAATATCTGACAGGCAGTAAGACACTCGTAGCCAAATCTTTTTATAGTTTTTATAAACAAATCAAATTACATTATAATTAAGACACATACAATTACATCTCTCAAAAGTACATATTATTTTCAGACAGAAATTAGTGGACAGATTGCTGTCATTTTTTAGTCATAAAATTAAACTTCAGTATACTGCTTTAAACTGAGGTCCAGTACACGACATGCCAACCTTTATATTGTACCATTACAGGTCACACCAGTCCCCTACATTTCTCTTCGCAACTCATTCTCACTTCCAACTCGTCATATATTGCCACTTGGACAGGGCCTGATTTTGCTGAGTGCGACATAAATCAACATCTTGACCCTGGAACAACATTTGAAGAACCAGTTCATAGTTTTTTTTGTGAAATTTAAGCTTAAAATCAGTGTATGTGTAATGCCCTAGGCGTCCCTTGTGTTCTATGTTTTGATTTTGGTCCATGTGTTGTTGTGTTTTTGTTTTCATGTCATGCTCCACATGTGTCCACCTCTTTTGTAACTCCGCCCCATCATCAATTTTCATTCTGCCCCAGCCGTGTTTCTCCAGGTGTTTCTTGTCTTGATTATCCCTTGTATTTATTTCATGCCCTGTCTTTAGTCTAGCATCCATTGTTAAAGTAATGTCCTTATGTGTTTGTCTGCTCAGATTTGCGTGTTCGTCAGCGTTTCTTTGTATCCTGTTTTCATTTATTAAATGTACTCTTTATCGAGTTCCTGTTTCCGTGCCTCCTTCTGTTCGCTGAGAAGCGAAGTCGCGACTACCTCAAACCAAATCGTTACAAAACAACGGACCACAAAAGAGATGGCATTCACCACAGGGCTCATCGCGCTTGTTCTCTGCGACCCGCCGTTCGAGGACTTTGTCTCTGAATTTTACCAGCTAGCCGAACGGTCGGATCTTCCGAGACTTCATTCTCACCGCGGCATTCCAGCGCTCTGCCTGCCAGTTCAGCCCCATGGAGATCACTGACATTACGGGACTGGGACAGAGATTGGCACTGTTTCTCTGCCTTATAACAGTGCTGTCCCATGTCGGCTTTAGTCACCCTGTCAACTACCCTGGGATGGCCATCCAAATCATGAGCCGGCAGTGAGCTTCTTCAGTGGGAATACACACATCTACGTGGACTCCAGTACGCATCAGCCGGGTTTTAGCCTCAAGTCACGGCATGAGGAGACGTGTAAAATGCTGATTTTGATTTGGTTTTGGTTTTGTGGCCGGGAGTGCCGTGCGAAATCCTCGTGGTTTCTAATCCGCAAATAACGGGTCCTAGCCCCGTATCACAGTCTGAGAAGCTGTGTAATGTCCAGTCGGTTCCAGTTTCACAGCCAGGAGAGTTGTTTCCAATCCTCGCGGTTCCTAGCCCACTAGTAACGGGTCCCAGCCTCGTATCACGGTAAATTCACAATCAATTTTTCATTCAGAATCCAGATGTAGTCTTTGATATTAATATGTTCAGACTGTGGGGCCAAGTTCTAAAAAAAAGTTTAGCAAATACCATTTGTGTTGATGTGTTGTCTATCAAATGCCATGGCATTCACAAATTCTAAGCATAACTAAGCATATACCTATACCAAAAATATTGTGGCACAACTATATTTAAAAACAAATTTGAAAAGCATTTTTCTTGCTCAGTGTTCAATACATTAGACAGAAGTTGACAAGGTGAAACGAAAGTCTGTCAATCATTCAGACTTCGGCAGGCCAGTCACTTACTGCAGGATGATGGTAGGATGGTGCAAGAAGAAGAAAGAAAAAGAGGTTGTGGTTGGAGATTGAAAGCATAGCTGTGATTGATAACATGCTGATGTATCTGGGTCTGCATGACAGCTTTTGGCCAGGCTGAGGAGAATTGTGGGCTGAAAGAAAGTGAGAGGTAGTGAGTGAATGAACAGGAATGTGTGGAGTTGATGGAGGAGGAGAGTGGTCAGTGACGATAATGGAAGGGTCAGTCAACTGTGAAGGACTCAGAAGACGTTGAAGAAGGTTTTCAAGAGTTGGAGTTGGGTGTACAGTGACTTAAAAGATAGTTCATGTTGGAACAGCGTGACAAATTTATACCAAAGGTGATGATGGGACGCAATGTAAACAAAACCAAAGTGTTACTCAAATATGTGCTGTATATGCTTGTGAATATATATGTGAATAAAACAACCTGATCTCATAAAAATACATACCTCTATGCACTATATGCAACACCATTTTTACCATACTGCACATTTTACTGCAGTTTCAAAGAGAAATGTCTACTGTGTAGCGATAAGACATTATGTGAACCCTTGAGCTTTTTCATTATGTTATACAGATATACAGTATATTGCTGTGTTTTTATTACGTTGTTTCAAGTACGTATTGCGACGGTTCAGAATTCAAATATCCGCTAATGCGCAATCGTGTTGCAAATATGCCCTACAACAAATCCAAACCTAAACCTACCTGATGTTGACAAATGCAAAACTGATATAAAAAGGCATTTGTTGAAGCAACCATGCCATTTCAACTAAACCTTTTATGAAAATTTGAACTGTTTTTTCCAACCATACTTTTCAAGGATTCAAACCAGAACTACTTACTGCACGACTCTGTGAGATACTGAACAATACGTCTATAAAAAACCTCATAGATATAAAGCTGGATATGTGCAATGCTAACATTCAAAGGCATCAGTTTTCAAATCTCCCAGGATATTGATATAGTTTTGAAGTCATAACATGTACTTACAATGTACTTATTGGTACATTTTGTGGCTTGCCAAAAAGTGCACCCAGGCACTTTATGCCATGAAACCAGGTAGAAATATAGACAGCAGCTTGACTTGGAACTCTCTTTAGATGCAGTTACTGTACTTTGATTTTGACTTACTGATTTATCTGTGTGTTGCTTCTGTTGCGAAAAAATCATTTTATTGTAATATTAAAGTGTCACACACCATTTTACACATACAGTCTCACTCGAGATTCTACCTAGGCAAATTATAAGGGTGTACAGTACATACATTTTTCAAGATGAATAGACCTGCAGCTCAACATTTAAGTCATTTGTATTTTAGACAATTTAATTAACTTCATGCAGCAAATCCAGTGCAAAATGTGCAACAATAAAAATGCTCATGAAAATGGCTGAAAGTTTAATGTTAAATTAATGAATGAAAGTTTAAGTCTTAATGTTTTACCGTTGACAGAAAAACACATTCTGATGCACACTACAAACAAAAGTGCTCCAAGTCAACAGTTAGCTAGTAGTAGCTGCTACCCTTGATGTACCCTTCCTTTCTTTATGCTCAGATCTCTTTCAAAATTTGTTTTTTATATCCATCTTTCGTGATTTTTTTTTCTTCTCTCTTTAATCTGTAAGTGTTATATCATTCACTTTTGTATACAAAATGAATGCAGTAAATTCTGAATTCTGAATTTGGCTGTTGTTTAAAATACATTTATAAAGTAGTATCATGTTACTGTTTCAGTGTGAGGAAGCACTTTCAGACTTTTTTTTTATCTGTTTGGCAAAGTACATCAAAGCTAATGTTGTTATACAGTATGATATCCATTGACAGACAAGGGTTTATCAGTAATATTAAGGATGCAACTATTGCAGTAGTGATAGTTGTGTTTGTTTTATTTTTAGGTTTAATTGTTTCTCCCACAACATCTATTGCATTCTGTTGCCATTACAGTCATGTACAGCATATCTACGTATGCATGTATATATAAATATATATATTATGACTTTGAAGTGGAATTTTAAAAATATCAGATGGCATTTGAAGGTAGCATTAAAGGGGTCAAATATCTCCTGATTAACTTTTTCCAAGTTATTGGAAATTAAATGTGTGTTGGCAGTTTGTGTACACGACCAACCTATAATGATAAAAATCCACCCAGTGTTCTTTTTTTGCACCCTTGGTTTACCTTAATGCGCTTATGTTCGCGCAAATCACTCACGATCCAGCCTCATCTACAGAAGCTGTCAGTATAATATCTTTTAATGAACCTATTCAAATGATATTTCCTAATAATGTGCAAATTAGCAAGTTTCACTATGAATGCAGTGTCTAGGACTATGAATATGGCCAAGTAAACATCCTGTGAGAGCGCCTCGGACAAGAGGGGTGGGGGTCAGCAGAACTCTTGAAGATTTATTGGGGAAGTACGCAGAACAGAGAGTTTTGAAAAGAGCCTGAAGGAATCATATCAGCTTGTGAAAAATTGTCATTATATGACCCCTTTAAGTGCATTGCAGGCTGAAATTTTCATGCATGGATTGGCCACCACAGATGAGACTTTGGAATTGAAATGGAAATAAATATCGTGACATTGTAGATCCTTATTGTAATGATGCCATGGCGAATGCATGCCATAATCAATGCTGTACCAGTGTGACTTTCTTTGAAGATGGGCATTGTATTTGCTTTACTGTTTATTATTTACCATTTTAATATTTGTTAAGTTTGGATTAATTTATTTAGTTATTCTTAGTTAATTAGTAGTATCCACCACTTCTGCTTAACACACTACATACTAGTTTTTTTTTTACACATTCTATTTTGATGTGAGGTAACACAAGGATTTTTT
>JAUMHR010000072.1:19784592-19799690 GCA_032361145.1 Enteromius fasciolatus | reverse complement strand
CTTAAATATCTTAATTTAACTAATGCCTAGTCCTGGCTTAAGCTAAGCCCCGTTTGTGAAACCGGGCCATAATGTATAACATTGTGTCTTTTCTTCGCCATATTGTATGAATTACTTTCATTTATAGTTGCTTGTTTTACCGCTAAAGCTGCTCTAACTAGTATTGTCCTTGGCTTATGTAGACATTCATGCAAATGTTATATTAGCTACCTGCCTGTGATGCAATGCTCTGTTGTACTGCATTTAATATTTATGGTTTCTATAGCCTTGGCATCATTGTGATGGTATAGTGGCATTAGTTCATGTAGGACACCACTGAAGGCCTAAGTGGGAAATGCACAGCCCGCCACTGCATATAATACATCAAATAAAGATAAACAATTAAGGAAAAAAATATAGTGCATACAAAAAGAAAGTGTACATCAGTTACATACTGCATGTTAATGTGATTTAAAATAAATTAATAATAGCATTTTTTTGTTTTTTTGTGTAAAAGCACTAATAAGCAGAAGTTAATGATACACCCCCCGCATGCAATGTCATTAATGACAGTCCTATATTATTGTGCGGTTGAAATGTGACCGTGCTATCACAATTTTGGGAAAATAGTTCATTAATAGACTAGTTAATATTCTCTAATGATATAATAATCACACTGTGGTTAAGCAGTGCATTGTCAACATACAAAGCAAAATTAAAAAGGAATAGAAAATGCTTCCAAAAAATAATAACTTAAGTGTTCTTTGGATAATGCTTACAGAAACACACACATGAGTTTGTCATATAATGCAGAGTACGTATTTTGATAAAACTCCCAATTCTAACAATGGTAGCACCATGCTTTATAAAGACTCTGGAATCTTTGTTTTTACAGCAAGTTATGAGTTATGCACTGCAAACATCAGAGCACCTAATTCAAAGTCCAGACCACGAAATTCCCTCTGAGCACACTGAAATTGTTGAAATGCTTGAGTACACTAAATATGCTGGACTTCTAATGGATGTAGAAGATGAATGCTTATGAACAGAGGCTCAGATACTGTCTCTCTTCCTCTCTTTCTGTCATTGCGCACTGCAGAGAAAAGAAAGTGTGCCATCTACTGGACTATTGCTGCACCATTTTCTTCAATTCAAACACTGTTGAAAGGCCAGTTATAATATCTAAGGGTGCTTTCACAGTACAGCTTTTGGCGCACATCTGAGCCAGTATGAAATCAGATTTCGGCTGATTTGTTTGGAAAAAATGTGGCTTTTAAAAATAGGGTTCAAACAAGGGAAACATACTAAGTCTGCTTTAAATCGCCTCTGGAACACAAGTCATGTCATAATCTGTACTAAATTGTGGAGGTGAAGTGCTATTAATGACAAAGTCTTTGCATCTTTGCCTGGTCCTGATCACACATATTATGGAATAATAAATATATAATATCTGCTCCTCACAGTTCTCGTTCTTCCAGTCTCTTAAATGTAATTAATTCTGTAATTAAATCATTCTGTAATTCTGTAATTAATTCAACTGCGAAAATGGCCTAAAACATACCCTGTCACAGTACTATACCAGTCAAAATCTCAATGCTTTCAAATGATCAGATTTGCTCATGAAGCCTGTATTGTAAAACATTGCTTCACATTAGCATGATTGTCTACTGAACATGCACAAATCGTTTATAAAATCAGCCGTCTAGCACATGACCTTTGAAAATGTCCTACCAAATGCCATCAGCATTGGGAAGACTGATCTGCTTGCTCATAGCATATACAGGTGTCCCTCTTATGTTCATGCTCATTGGAGCATGGCCATTTATCAATATGGTGAGTTTGAGTGTTTGTGAAATGACTCCCACGCCATTTCAGCCCTAATAAATCTGAACCAGCAGCTAATCTGCTATTCATCAAGACTCATTAGCAAGCCTCACTCACACAGACCATTCTCTTATGTAGTTCAGCTGTTAATAGTCAAAAAGCACCGTCCACCATTTCTGCAGTGTCTGAAAATGCAAAAGGATACTTCAGAAAATGAATGTTCATGATGTGCTTTTCCCTTAATTTAAGGACAAGTTTTATTTTTTATATGTTTGCAAAAGTTCTGTTAACCAGCAACCCCTAGTAAAAAAGTAATATATTTATATATTTATTTCATACTAAATATAGTTTAAATCTATTAGCATATTTACTGACAGATAACTCGAACCTACTGATATAAATGTTTTAATTAAACTTTGTGCATATTTCTTATTAATAAGCCATTAAAACGCATGTTTATGTCACTTTTATTGAGGATTGTGAAATATTGCCCTTTAAATGCAAAATAGTTAAAGTGTACCTAAAGTATACTTGCAATAGTTCCACTTTAACACAATCAAATATGCTAAGTATGTCTTTACTTGGACTTCAGCACTACTTCTGCACGATTAAAGTGCAAAATTAGTTGTTCCAAATTAACAGACTTTAAGTATACCAGTTTACTATACTAAAAGTACAACTGCATGGCATTTAATTAGTGCATAAGTGCATAAATATGAAAATGTATTTGTGGTATACTAAGCATGATGAATGCAATTCAAATACATTTAAGTACAATATGTTTATTGTTCACTAGGAAACCCCTAAAAAAGTATGATTTATTTCAGTATGATTTATTTTTATTAATTATTATTATTATTTTTTTTTTAAAGAAAGCAATACTTTTGATTTTGAAGGATGCAATGACTGTACCAGGTTTTAATAAAGAGTGGAGGGTGACAAAAAGTTTTCTAAAGAGCACAGGAATGAAAATATGTTAAAAATTGAAATTATAGCCTAATAATCCATTACATTGCTGTTTTACTGAATAGCACAAGAGACTGTTTTCTTTTATAAACAGTATATAATTAATGTAATCTGTGAATGTTTGGGTCTCAGCTTTAGTTATGAGTTAGTGATAATACACGCCATGCAACAGTTAAAACTTATAAACAGATTAGCACGATTTGCAATGTTGTTATGCTAATAAATGAAGTAATTATAGTAATTATACTATAGTAAACGCAATGGAGAAGGAATAAAAAGAGCCTGTTAAAAAGGGGCATTGTTAGTTGTGTGCAATTAGTACAGAACCAATATGAAGTAATTCCTGCATTTAAATTAGTGTTTTTTTTGTTTTGTTTTGTTTTGTTTATTCCAAGGTCATTTACACAAGTTAGAAGTAATCAGCATAATTTACTGGATTCTACATTACTGCATTGCATTTTACCTATACACACTTTTTTTCAGCTGGCTTTTTATCAAAAAGTAGTATACTGAATCATTGCGAATTGGTCATACCACCTAGTTTTAACCTATAATTTTTGAGCTTTTCAAAACCACAACTGCTCAAGACAGTTAATAATTAAACACAAACACTTTCTTCCAGGCACACTCAAGTAAAGCTTTCTAAAGTTCTATTTTCAGCAGTTGTTTTCTTTAAACTCAAAGGGAAATCAAGCTGCACACCAGTCTTCCCTTGATTCAGTCATGTATAACTGATATAACTTAGAAAATGTTTTGATTCGTTTGATTAATTGCGCAGCCATCGATATGTTCTGTCCTGCCTCCACTCACCCTCTTGCTATCTCTAATTTTACCTTCTCTTATCTTCTTTGTTCCTGACCTCTCCACGTCCAGCCTCCACTATTGATTTCTCCCTCTGCCACCATGGCATCTCATTTTGGCAAGTAAAGCCCAGTTGAATGTGGGAGTATGCCTTATGCTGACTCAAATCTTCAGCCTTGTGGAGAGAGGGAGCATGTTCTTCTGTCAGATCAGCTCCCTCGGCCTTTGTCTCCTTGATTACATCCTCTGACTTTGTCTGCGTGATTGCTTCTTCTGATGAGAAAAGAGAGACGGGCCGCTAACCTCATGATGCACTGAGCGCCGCCGCTCAGCTTCCGATGACTCAGCCATTTCCACCAATCAAACCTTCAAGAACTCTAATAAAAGGAAGCTGTATAAGACCATAATTGGTGATATTTGTCTGCCGCAAACCTCTCTTACAACTCAAACTTCCTTTATCTTCAAATCTAATTACAGATCTCTGTAGGTTCCTGGCAAGGAAATAAACTTTTATTTGGATGTTTTATTTGCTTGACTAGAACAACATCACTGCATGAAAAGAAGTCTATTTTGCCATGAGATGTTTTTACACCTAAGAGACTCATTATTTCTCACCTTGGTCCCAGTCTGTTCTTGTGATTAATTTCAAAACTGGATTGGTTACAGTTTGATTAGTTCCAGCCCCCAATCTGGCCTTGAGAAAGATAAGTGAAAAAAAAGAAAAAAGTTTATTGAATGTGCACTTCAAGTGTATACTTTAAATCTTAAAAGTATAGTATATATATATTAACCTGAAGACATACATTAATGTAATAAAATAAGCCATTTAAGCATGCTTAAGTATGCTTTCATCACTTATTTCTTGAGTACAAATGCACTTTGTAATTGTTATCATACACTTTATTTTAATGTGGCATTGTTACAGTGTGATTATACATTTAAGTACTGATTACCATTAATTAACTGTAGTTACTTTCTGGTTATGGTGTGGTATGATTTGGGTTTGGCTTGCAAGTATTTGTTTAGTTTATTGTGATTATAATAGTAACTGCATGTAAGGTGTAACAAGGACATTTTAAATGGAACTAAAAATAGAGTGTTACCAAATGCCCTTATTTTGACTCGTTGACTAACATGTAAATTAGTTGTTTGTAATTTAGTTATTTACTATTACAGTCAGGGTCACCTTTCACCACCACAAACTCTTTCTTTTTTGCATTTAAATTATTTGTGATTAAACAGTGCAGTTATTTTTGTGCAATTTTTGTTGCATATGTATTTGTGGGCCTTTCCCTTTCGTAGCTGAAATTTCAGAAAGGAGAGTATTAAAATGCATCATGCAAAGTGATTTATGGGTCTTAACCTATTTTGCGCCTGTGTTGTTAGTAGATTACCCGCACCTGATTATCATTGTCTCTGCTCGTTTGCAACCCTACGCTAATTTGCACTGTTCCTAGTAAATTGCGTTGGTCATTAAATAAAAGAGCTGGCTGCGTCTGTGTTCTTTAATTTACACATTGCCAGTAGATCAATAATAGAAATGTCCACTCCCATCCAGTTTTAATTGCAATTAACATGTCTCCGAGTGTGTTAAATGGTACAAATTGTCAAAAAACTAACTCAGTAACTAATTCAGTTTGGACTTAACGCTGATAGGAAAAAAAAAAAGAAAATTCAGCCATGATTTACTCCCCTTAACGTCATTTCAAACCCATAAGATTAAACCTCAATACACCAATTACAGTATTTTTAATGAAACCTCAGAGGTTTCTGTCCCTCCACTGAAAGTCTAGGTAATACAAACTTAATTGATCTAAATGCCATATTTTCTAATCACTAAGCCACTTTCAGGAGACCACAAACAGATAATAAATAGCACAGGAAGATGATGTAGATCAGCACTCAGTCTATATAGCTCCAGAGCTGATAAAGATGTCAGAAAAAAAAAATAAAAAAAATGTGGTGCAACATACCTGTAATGTTGTCAGTATTCGCAAAGTGAACTCAATCAGAACCTCATTCCTCTCATGAATAAGTGCATTTGACATTTAGCTTTGAAGGAACTCTTCATGTGATGCTATTTTCAGGTCTATGAAAGACATTCTACAGGTTTCCAGCTAAGAAGAGAAAAATCATAAATTGTCTGTGGCTTTTTGACAGCCCAGCCAGCCAAACAGATCACATACTGTAGCATCTGTTTCTATCTCCACCATCTAAAAGAGTACACACTTGCTTTGTCCGAGTTTTGCACCAAGTTATAGTGTTGATTTTTTTTTTCTTCTTCTCTGAACAAGAAGTATTTTTATTTTACAAAGCTTTTACTAAAAAATATATTGGCTGTGGACATTTGTGTGTGTTTTCAGCTGTCAAGTGGATATTTCATACCTGCGGAGCAACAGGACAAGACGGTCCAACGCCGACTCAGTGTACTAACTCATACCGCAACACCAATGTCAATGTCACTGTAGGCACTAAGGGACCATTCAAGGGCATCCAGATGTGGAGAGTCCCAGAGACAAGGAAATACAGGTACACACACACACACACACACACATTATGTCCTGACCACCCAAAGCCAAAATGTCACACCTCTGAGTCTGAGGAATTTAGTAGTTAGTTTTTCAACCATGAAATGGAAAAAACATTCTTTAACGACACAATTGCTGCCAGTTATCAAGCCTGTCAGGTCATTCAGGTAATTGTTGTCCGTGGAGCAGGAGGAATGGGAAAACACATTTCATCACTTGCATTGCTTCAGTAGCACCCAGCCTGATAATTACATTCACTTAGGAAAGTCTGTAAAGAAAACAGCTCTACATTTTTTTCCAGCTCTGCTCCAAGTGAGCTGCCTATCTAGGTGACATTTTAAGACATGTTTTGATGCAAATGGTGTTTCAGAAGTTAATATTATGCTGTCTGCTGGAATATCTCATTTGGCCAAATACTGAGATGGCATTG
Organism: Enteromius fasciolatus; assembly: GCA_032361145.1. Classification (NCBI taxonomy): domain Eukaryota; kingdom Metazoa; phylum Chordata; class Actinopteri; order Cypriniformes; family Cyprinidae; genus Enteromius; species Enteromius fasciolatus. The sequence goes on along the minus strand of JAUMHR010000072.1, from coordinate 19,793,162 downwards.
AAAGTAGCTTTTGGGGTAGTAAATAAAAAATAAATCCGTTCAGCTCAAATAATCCATCCAAGATGGTTGATGGAATCGTGAGAAACACTTGTTTAGAATGAGGAAAACATTTATTTAGTTCCGACAGTGCAACTTTTGTAAAAGAAAAAAAAAAAAAAGCTGTATTTTTCACATAAATTATAGTCATGTGACTTATAGTCAAATAAAATGGACAGTTGATCATAGTATTTATGTGCTGTGTCATTTTAAAGTAATATAGTAACACATTGTTTGCTTAGCCACATGCTAATATCAAAATCAACTGGACCTGCACTAGTGATCTTTACCTACAGGATAAGTAGTGTTCGATCCCCTTATGAAGTTCCTTCTCATTTAGGATGCTGCTGTAGACAGGGTAGTTTGCTAGCTTTAGTTACAGAGCATCCATGCCATTCCTGGTACAATGGTGGTGTACAGTGGCTACTAAAAGTCAGGGATTGTAATTAGAAGATTGTCGGGTTGATCCTCGTAAGAAGTGTGTGAAAAAACCATCGCCATCGTGCCCTTGAGCAAAGCACTTAACCTCTGGTCACTCACAGAGAATTGTCCCTGTAATAAGTGCACTATAAGTCACTTTTGATGAAAGCAGCTGCTAAATGAATGCTTGCTTGCTTACTTGTGTTGGATTTAGGATCACAGTATATGGAGCAGCTGGTGGACGCAGTGTCCAGGCAGTTCACAAGTCACATGGGGTGTACATGACTGGAGATTTCCTGTTACAGAAGGATGAGCTGCTGTATATTCTGGTGGGACAGGAAGGAGAGGACGCTTGCCCAAATGTGAGTAATTATTTTTACCAAAACATGCCTATGCTATTGTTTCCAAAATTGTTACCATCTTGTAAAACATTAAACAATTGTATATATATATATATATATATAATTATTATTTTATTAATTTTTTTTTTAAGATGGTGTCTACTATGGACCGGATCTGCAGGGAACAGCAAGGACCATCCATCAACAAGACCCAGCTCAAGGGAGGAGGTGGTGGAGGAGGAGGGGGCACTTATGTCTTTAAGGTGACACTATATAATGCATTATAAATTGGATATTTCCAACATTGTACATTTAAATATGTATACATTTGTTTGGATACAATAGTTCCTTTTCATTATTTGGAATGGAACTATTTGGTTCCATTTCACCAGTATAATTAACGAGAAGGTCCTTAAAGCCATACAGGGAAGGGATTCAGGTTCAATATACATTGGGTGGGCCAGTAAGCAATCACTTGAGCACAGTAGAAACTATGCCAAGTCACATGGGTTGTACATGACTGGAGACACCTTAGCATAGCAACACCCTGGTGATGCCACAGCATATGGCACCTCAAGTTTCAAGTTTTACACTGTTAAAATATAGTCTCACACTTCCTGTTTCTGTTGGTTAAAGGTGGTGAATGGAGTCCACATTCCACTACTCATTGCTGCTGGAGGTGGAGGCCTTGGCTACAGCAGCCAATCAGAAACCCAAGAGGAAGTGATGGACAGGGATCCCAGCATGCCTGGCCGCAATGGAAAATCAGGAGCTGCAGGTAACCCCAGCAGATTTTCTGTATTGTAAATCAATTAGACAAATTTTAGCATTACTGAACTAGTTTGTATTACTGCTTCTGGAAAACAATAGCTCACAACAGCAGTGAAGCAGAACATATTGCCCACAGGGAAGAGACTTATTTATTTTTTGCTTCATGTGGATAGCTGGAACCATGCTTTTGTTTACCAGAATATCAAGTTTGATTGATAGGGGAAAAATGCTGTTCCCCTTGGCTTTTATGCTACCTGGACATAGGTATAATAATTATTTTCTGCTAGGCTTCAAAATAGTCCTTTATCCAGTCTAAGATTGAATATGATTTTTTGAGGTGGTGCCTTCAAATTCCTTGTAGCAGTGCCTGAATTAGATTGAGGCAGAAAATTTGTGTTAGAATATTGGATCTTGGACATTCTTGATACATATACAGGAATGTGGTAGCAACAGTAATAATAGTGTGCTCTGCTTTCAAGTCTAAACAATTGAAGGCACATCTGCGTCTGTGCATCAAGTCTCTGCATGATTTTGCATTGTGGGTGTTCTGGTTCTCTTCTGGTGATCACTCAGGCTTCTATCAGTGGCAATCTTTTTAAAGGCCAGCTCCTCTATTGTGCTCTCTTTACTGCACAAAACCTTCATTCCTAATTCTATTCAATATGTTTTGCTTCTTCCCATAAGGAAATGTACAGAAATGTAATAATCATAGCAACCTTACTGAAAACCCTAGCAACCACCTTAAAAAATGCACACAGAACACCCCAGCAGTCATCTAGCAATGATCAGTGGTGAATCCATCAATCCTTCCAATCTTGCTTTCTTTTTTGTCTCTAAAAATCTAATGTATTTAAACTGGTCTGAGCGTCTTTGTTTTTTTTTTTTTTTCAACAAAGCATGTGCTGCTAAGAAACCATTAGAGAGTTAGCAAAATGGGACAGCTTTGACGTCTGAAATAATTTGCCACATTTTTTTTTTCTTTTTACATTTTCATGCTAAGCAACAGCACTGACCTCCTTTAGAAGAACAGGGATGTGTATAGGAGACTATTTTCTCTGGAGAAATTGCTGTGCCACTCTGCATTCATAGATCTTTTGGAGGATGGATATAAAGAAAAAAAAAGTTATATCGTCACCTGGTGTGAAATTAATTAGCCGCTCAGAGAAACTGAAATGGAGCATGTGTCTTTTAATGTCATTTTCATGATCTGTGTGGCTCTGTGGATTTCAGGCGGTGGTGGAGGCTGGAATGATACTGCTCCTGTTCCTCAAGGCGGTAGACCACTCATTCTAGGAGGTCAGGGTGGAGATCCCTGTCAGGTCATGGGCTGGAAAACTCGAGGAGGTTTTGGAGGCGGTGGAGGAGCCTGCACAGCTGGTGGAGGAGGTGGAGGATACAGAGGTTAGACTGAATTTTAGCCTTGTTATTAATATATATCTTCACTTCTTTAGTTTTGTTTCATTGTGTTACTTGTCTCTCAACTCCATATGCATAGGGGGCAGTGCCTGGCACGATAATGATCCTAGAAAGGATGGAGATGATGGAACATCATTCCTAAGTCCTGAAGGCGAAATGTACCTGGGGCCACTCAAAGGTAATACACGATTATTTAGTTGTATCACAAATGATGTACAATATGTTTATACATTTGTACTATGCATTTGTACTATGTCCATTTTTTTATTTTTATGAATTGTATAGCTCCTTCCTTCCATAAGTTTGGTGCATGAAATTTATGACAGACACTTCAGACACTTATCTCACAAAACATACTGTACTGCAAGTATGTGTATTGTATACATAAGTACATTGTATACACATACAGAATTCAGGTATGCATAATGCCCATAATGTAATCCATACTATATACAAGATTAAGATTATCAAGTAATGTTTCAACTACTACATTACTAGATTAGATTAGTATTACTACATTAATGACGATAAGACGAAAATGGCCACAAAAAATATTATGCCAAACCTACAGTAGCTACTGCAGTTTTTAAAGATGACCAGTAAAGAACTTCAAGAACATTGAACTTGCTGCTAACATACTTAAATGCGTTGACATTTAAATGCAGGAATACTATCTACCTGTGTAGTCAGTTACATTTCTCCTGCACTAATGTGGTACATTAAGTACCTTTAGAACATAGCAGAAGTACATGAATTAGGATGCAGCAGTCAAGACAACTGGGACCAACACCTCTTTATCATTCAAAGTATGGGCATAAATTAATTGCAAGAATCAATTTCACATTTTTGTGGAAAGTTTAATCGGGACATACAACTGAATTTTCAGTTAAATATTATATTGGAAAACAGACCTGGATGATAGTGGCCTATTAGTGGTATACTGTATTATTAGTTAATCAATGTTTGTACTTAGTTGAAGTTGAAGGTGACTCAAATATGATTTCTTTATTCGCCTCTCATGCATCATTGTGCCTTAGAGATTATGCTTCCAGGACTGCAAGTGATGAAAAACATCTCCTACTTTGGAAATATCATCAAGACGTTTTCCTAATACAAAATTCTATCTTTTTTTCATTCTTCAGTCTTGTGTAATTATAGGGCAATTTTACTTCCTGAGCAAATCAAATTATGAGGAAGATAAAACAGTTTGATGCACTACGAAATTAAGCTGTAAAAATCTCAGAACTAAAACTACTTCCCCAAAGCATCCACTGTTGAACAAATAAGAAATTCTACATATTAATGGCATGATTCAGAAGCTGTGTGCCCAGAAATAAAAATTTGGAGTGAGACTTGATTAATATGACAGCTTTAAGCCTTGTGTTGTCTTCTGTTAATTTCGACCTAGACAAGATTTTCTTTTCACAGGAAACGTCTCCGGGTTATGTATATAACCCTAGTTCCTTGAAGGAACGAGAACTGCGTCCGAAAACGCTATGGGAACGCCTCCAGCATGACCACGCTTTGAAACTGCTGTGTAAACCGTCAAACGAAGTGCTCCTTCGTGCTTTGTGTGAAGTACTCCTCGGGTGAAGTCACCGACCAGCAAGGATAAGAGCACGTGTGAAGCAGTGCATGCCAGCCCTCAGGCATAAAGCAGGTGCCCAGAAGGGGGCGCAGAGGGTATGGCAAGAGGACGCAGTTCTTGTTCCTTCAAGGAACTAGGGTTATATACATAACCCGGGGGCGTTCCTTTTCAGGAACTTGAACTGCGTCTGAAAATGCTATGGGCATTTTCATTATGCTATAATGAAATACCCACGTCCCCAGACTCCCAAGCCGCCGCCAGTGTGGATTCAGCACACTATGGCACGAGGACCAACGAGCGTGGGGTAGCTGGGAGGTCCAGCCCATAGAACCTTCGCAAAGGTCAAAGGGGACGACCCACTGTCCTGCAAATGTCCGGAACCGAGACACCTGCCAAAAAGGCCTCTAAGGCTGCCATACCTCTAGTTGAGTGAGCTCTGACTCCCATCAGCGAGGGGAGACCAGATAACTCATAAACATGGAGATGGTCTCCACAGTCCAACTGCTCAGGATCTGCTATGATGCAGATAATCCCCTTCGAGGAGGACCAAAGCACACCAGCAACTGGTCCGACTTCCTCGCAGATCTATGCATGTAGGTATCCAGTGCTCGTTGAATGGCTAGTTTTTAAAGAGCAGCGGCTGTTCCAACCCCCCTGGCTCGCCACAAGGGGTTTGAACAGACCGCTGATGCAACCCCCTCGGGGGAAGCGTGCACCCCGGCTCTACTGGGACACATCTCAGAGAGAACCGTGGAGCGTGAGGAGAGCAGAGAAGGGAAGTGGGTGCCGTATACCGCGGCAGAAACCGTTTCCTTTCCCGAGGGCTTGCTCTCTCCAACTGGGATCAGCGATCCTTGTTTAGTGCATCCACAGCTCTGCCTCAGCAGCAGTGTGGGACTTGAAGGCTGCTTCCCTCGAGAAGAAAGCTTTAGGGAGCAGGGTCAGCTCTCTCTCCTTTCTCTTTTAAGAGAGAGAGCAGCCACCCCATTCTCCACACCCGTTAGATCAATCGGTTGAGAAAGAGATAGGGGAATACCCGTCTCAATCACCTTCATTAGACCTATCTGTGAGCCCCGCGAATACAAGCGCCGCTCTGCCTCAGTGACAGCGGGACTACAAACGCGGGACATGCAGATGAAGGCTACTTCTCTCAAGAAGAAACCCGTAGCTAGCAGAATCAGCTCCCGAAAGAGCAGCTTTCACCAGATTTTCTGAGCAGTGAAAGCATCAAATCCCCGGTCTCCTGCATGGGAGGCAAAAATTCTACCACTGCCCCACCAAGGGTGACATCTCAGCCCTTTGTTTGATGGCTTACACAGCAGTTTCAGAGCGTGGTCACGCTGGAGGAGTTCCTATAGCGTTTTCGGACGCAGTTCGAGTTCCTGAAAAGGAACTAAACTTTCTGACTTTGTTCACACTTGTGGTGTTCCTAATGACTGGCATACAAATATTACTCTTGTTATACTATTTCCAAATATTGGATTCAATCCTTTCATCAACTTGTTTTCTTTCAATTAGGGCATGTTTTGTATTTCTTTTTGGATGCAATTGATCGTAAGCCTCACTGATCTAAACTTATCCCCCTCAGATTTTGAGATGATTAAACATTTTTCAGAAGCTTAGATCAATGAGTTCCAAACAGAAAAGTGCAGGATCCATATTGTGGGGACAATCCCCCTGGAACCACCTGGATTATGGAGCCTTGCTTAAGGGCGACAATCTTCTGATTATATGCCCCAAGCTTTCCTGCTGTGTTTCAATGTTCCATAAGTATGGTGATGTAATTTCCAGGCATGGAAGGGGACGGTGAAGTTATTATCAACCCAGTGCAGAACTGCAGTCACTGTGAGTCAGGAGATTGCCACAAGACCTCTGAGGGCACGGTGTGCTACTGTGATGAAGATCTCTCGCTGGCCCCTGATGGAGTGTCCTGCATCAACTCAACCGGTTAGTTCATTCATAACACATTTCACCACCATTAGATGATTGGCTGTCTCATATAATGGTAAAATGAATGTCTAGAAAGAGTGTTCTCACAATGACAAAGTTCTTTCTCAAGAGCGGCACTTACCGCTATAAAGCCAAGTTCAGTTTTCTACCATTTACAGTCTCTCTGGCAGAGGTCATAACTGTCAGCTTTAGCTCCGTTTGCCAAAAAAAAGAGAGATAGATAAAATATTCTCCACTATTGCACACCTCTTTTAGCTACTCATCCATTAATTCAGAATGTTTTACACATCTGTTCATATATGCAAATCGATTGAAATTCCCTGTTTTCTCCTGTGCTGTTTTCAACTTCACAAGTGTTTAGTTAATAAGTGAGCTAGTGCCCATGGGTTCATGCTAATTATATGTTAATATCAAGCTCTAAAAAAAACTCCACAAGTGTAAACACTTTTTTAAGAAATAAGCAAGAAAAATAAGAATTAAATTGCATCAGATAAAAAAAAAAGATATTTCAGAAAGTTTTTTTTTTTTTTTTACTTTCTGCTTAGTAGGTTAGGATCTTCTTAATCTCATATTAAAGACCCCATTAAAATCACTCAAGCATGGTTTTCTATATCAAGTGTCACCATTGGTTTTGACCATTATCCCAACTTTTCTTTGATTATATCCTTCGTTAATAAGCTAGGCAAGAAGTAACAGCTGTTCTTAATTCCAGTTTGGGCTTCTTTTTGTTTGAATGTCTTAATATCAGCCATGATTATTCTACTCTGTTAATTAAAAGGCTGTTTGTATGTGTATTTTCTAATTGTTTACGAGAACCATAAATGTAAGAGGTAACAATTAGCTGAACCTACCTGGTCTCATGGCATTAACGTACGTGGGCGCACTTTTTAACTAGACACAAAATCCGTACTAATAGTGCAGTTTAAAAAAAAAAGAAGAAAACTAGAGGCAGTAAAATTCTGACATCTTTGATTCCGTTCCATACAAACGTACAGAGTTAGGATTAATAAAGTATACTTTTTGCACAATTTCTTGAAGTACTGTACATCATACTATGACTTCAAAACAATATTAATATGCTGGGAGAACTGATGCTTTTGAAGCAGCATATGTATGGGTTTTTTAAAGTCGGTAGGTTTCCTTGGTAGCTAACGTGATACAACGTTACACTTAGGCATTGGAAAGCTCCGGTTCAAATCCTGTGCAGCTATGGTTTGACAAAATGGATCAAACCTGCAAAAAAGGAAGTTAAAATGGCTCGGTTGCATCAACAAATGCCATTTGATATTAGTTTTGCATTTGTTAACATAATTGGATTTGGTGTAGAGCATAAACTTTTAGTCCACGAATATTTGAACCGCCGCAATATGTAACTGCAGCAAGATAATAAAAACACAGCAATACATATGTCAGTGTAATACAAATTTAATTATTAAACCTGTGTTTTAGCACCACTCAATGGACATTTCTCTTTGAAACTGCTGTAAAATTTGCAGTAAGGTACACAAAATGTGCACCAAGGTATATATTTTTATGAGACCAGGTTGAGCTGAACATACAGTATACTTGTTTAATTGGAGACAAAGCCTGCATTTGAAAACTTTATTTAAACATGGCAACATAATATTGGCTGCGTCTGAAAGCCTTTGGAGGCAGCATTCCAAGGCAGGAAGGCATTAAGGCACGTCTGAATTCAAATTCTGCTTTATATCTTTTCTCTGGAGGTACCTTTGAAGGCAGCGTAGATGTTTCCTTCGCTGCCTTTGATATCCCAAAAAATGAAGATGGCCTCTGAAAGTTGCATTTGATGTCATAGATCATTAAACCATTATGCTGCCTCAGAAGCCTGTCCGAATTCAGTTACTGTACATTAGATGCCTTCCTGAAAAAACGCTGCCTTTAAAGTCACTGCCTCATAAGGCAGCAAGTCAGCTTCCTACGTATGCTGTCAGACACAGCTATTGTGTTTTACAATTTTTCTATGATAAAAATAAATAAATAAATAAATTATATATATATATATATATATATATATATATATATACATA
>JAUMHR010000072.1:19756809-19776009 GCA_032361145.1 Enteromius fasciolatus | reverse complement strand
AAATAGCGTTATGGTTTTGAAATTTTAGTTTAAAAGCTTGGTTATAGTGTTTTAGCAATCGAGAAAAACTGTAATATATTTCACACACACACACAAAAAAAAATAATAATAATAATAATGAAAATGTAATAGAAACAACAATAAATGTTACAGGAGAAACAAGAGACAACACAAGACAAAGAACTGTGATGTAATTGTAATTAAAATCAGAAAAAATATGTAAGATAAATGTGTCTGCCTACTCATTTGTTCTTAACAGGGATATTGCTGCCAGGAATTGTCTTCTGACCTGCAAAGGTCCAAGGAGGGTGGCCAAGATTGGTGATTTTGGCATGGCCAGAGACATCTACAGGTATGCATCATGATCCCTTAATTCACTTTAAAGTTCTAATCTAATATAAAAAAAGCATGACAGTTCTATATTGCATCCATGTTTATATTCAATATTCAGTTGGCTATAAAATACGAAAGACTGTTTAGTGGCTGTGTTTTTCTTCCACAGTATTTCAGTTGAGGAAAGATGAAAGCATATCTCATTCAGAAAATCCATTTGCGAGTTTTTATTATCAACATATTTCTCATTTTAAGGCAAGAGCCAAGCAAACTTATTTAGTAAGTGCTCAGCTAATTCGAAGGGTAAATTTCTAAGTCCTTGTTATTTATATTGAGATTTATCTCAGGAATAAACCGTTAGATATAGCATTTTAAATCATTTAAAATAGAAACCGTTATATGTTCATGTTTTGATCAAATAAATGCATCTTTGATAAGAAGAGACTGTGGAAAATAACTGGAATTATTTCAGTGATAATAACTAGACAGTGCCCTTTCAGCACTTGATGATTAATCAACAGGTTAATTGTTATTGTGCTGTAAACATTCTGTTGTTTTAAATACTGAAAGGAACACTAAAAACCCTTTTCTGATCAAAGCCCAGAATTAGGGTAAAGTGAGATTTCTTTCATTTTTTTTGTCTTAAACAAACCAGACATGAGCTCGCACAATATATACTTATTTGTAATCTGTTTGTAATTTTCTGGTACATTTCACATCATGAAATATATGTAACATTTACAAATATTAAGTGAACTTTAGGCATACTAAAACTATAATTTTCCCCACCATTGGTTTTCCTGCTGGTTGTTGTAAATTTGTTTCTGGTCCTTCAAAGATAAATAAAATTCATATTCAAGCACACAGTAACTGTCCCATTTTATCTTTTGTTGCTCTTTACCCACATACTCCCTGTATCGTGTGCAGTGTGCATTCAGCAGTAAGCAAATGTTCTGCACTCCCTTGAACCAATAGCCAATTACATGAAACTGACGCGTGTATCATTTGTGAAATGTCGCTCAAATTTTTTTTTCACTCTGGGAGCTTTTTTTTCCATATTTCTAAAAGAGCACAGTGACTGTCAAGTTCATTTTAGGCTAATAACAACGAAATCTTAACTCACCTTAGCACCTGACAATCAATCAATCAATCAATCAATCAATCAAGCAATTAATCAATCAATTACACAACCTGGCACTAGTATGAATCTTCCTTTGGCATTATTCATCAGATGAGAAGGAAGCACCAGTGTGACTAAATGAAAGGATCTGTGAGCTAGACTGCCTTTCAACCGCTACTGAAATGTGTGTCTGAAAATGGCTTGCTTAGCTGGTGAAAGAAAGGTATTATTAGCCAGAGAAAATCTAAAGGGAAAAGATGGAGCCTTGTTTTACTCTCTCCGGAGAGTTGCCGTAAAAGTGTGTTCTAATTGCTGATGCTGATTTTTTTTTGCATTTTCCCGCTGAGCTCTGCAGACAGGACATGAGTTCAGAGCTGTGATGAAAATGCAATTTGGGATGGGAAGAATTACAGTAGAGGTTTGCATGAAAATTTCATCGCAACTTCGGAGAGATGAGGATGCTGAGATGTGGTCAATTTTAATGGATATTGTTTACTCTTAGAGGATACGTCTATTTTTTCGCATGTCCGACTACGCTCCCAACAACCAATTAGTGAATTCGACTCGTTTTCTTTTTTAGCTTTAATCTTTTTTAGCATGATGCTTGAAGAGAGTTGTAACGTGTTGACAGCAAACTTTTAGAATGCCAGCAAACTAAAACTTTCTGACAAGCTGCACACCTAAACTAGTCTTCTTAAAGCATCTTGCTTTTAAATAAGAAGTTAAAAATAAATAAATAAATGAATAAAACTACTATAGCCATCAAAAAATAAATAAAATAAAAAATTCCATACACTGACAGAACTATACATTTTAAGACTGTTGGAGTCCAGACATTTGTCATAAGCAGTGTTCTTGTTTATATGCATAATTCATTATTTTGTGAAGACTATGCGATTGTTAAAATATTATAGAGTGTACTTATTGATAGAATATTAAAATCCCTACGTGTTGGAGTCTGTCCTGTCATGTTGTTTTGTTAAACAGGAATATAATGTAAACCTCCTGAATATTGATAACTTATGTTGCACTGCACAGAATTTTCTCCAATCAATTGTTCTTTAGAATTAGGAAGTTACAGTAATACACATAGCTAATTATAACTGACATTTAAAATGTTAAAATAGAATAAAATATTTAGATGTTTTCTCTTAAATTGAGTTCATAAACTTCACTATCCCAAACTTAGCTTCCCTTGCCTCATGTTTTGTTTTGTTTTTTCTCCATCTCCTCGCCTGTGGCAGCAAACCATCCCACCAGGGACCATATAGTCAGTAGCGGTACAAAGGTTTTCTGTGATATTCTTGATTTCATACTTCAAAGGCTTCCATTGTTGGTTTCCCTTGAGTCCTGGCTTGTGAGATCCATTCGCATGACTGAGATTGGTGGAAACATGAGTGTAATGTTGGTATGTGAGGTGTGTTTTCCTGAGGGAGGTAAAACAGGTCTCGCTGCCACAACCCCAGTAAGCCACAAACTAGTTTATATAGAGTTAGAGCTCAATAAACCCAGCATCATCAGGATTTTGACAAAAAGTGCAAATGCTTTTGTTTAGAAGATAGTTGACAGTATATATTTTCAGCCTCAGTCTCTCATTTTTTTCTTTTGTGATAAATGCTCAGCATAATACACACCCAAGAATATTGCTTTAGCAACCTCAGGATAGCTGATGGCAAAAAACAAGACCTATTTGTCTCTTTTTTTCTTTCTCTCTCACTTTATTTCTTTTTCCCTGTTGTCAGCAGAGGGTCAGATATTGGAACTCGATCTTGATAACATCAGCTCTGGATGAGGAAAATGGTTTAAGACTAACAGTGATCACACTATGCGAAATGTGAAGAGTATGTCTTCAGATAAGACATTCAGATACAGCATTCAGTAAAGCAAGTTGCAAAAAAATACAAATAAAAAAAATAAATATATATGAAAAGTCATAATTTATTAGTTGCATGCCGTTTCAAACATGTATGTAACCTGGAACAAAAAAAAAAAAAGTTATTTCGAAGAATACTGCAGTCCAAGCTGAATTTAACCATTCTGACTGTTATTGTATGGAACAAACTTAGACATCTTTCAAAATATATCCTTCTGAAAATATATATGTCCTTCATAAATACAACATAAAGGTAATTATTGACAGAATTTAGATTTTGTGGCTGTGCTATAATACAGTACATATACTGGAACAAGGAAATAAGGTTTTTTTTTTATAGTCCATATAGACATCCTACTAACCTAAGTAACTTTATAACTACATGTCAACTAATTCTTGTTAATTCACAACTACATGTCTACTAACTTTCAGATAAACTGTATAATAATTTGTATTATACCGTAACTAATAACTGTGTTGCATTGATTTAAAAGTTATTTATGTGGCATGGTTTAGTTCAGGGCCTGCTTCATGAAAAACTGATCTTACCTATGACATAGATGTAGACGCAACATTTAGTTAAGGTACTTTGCTGGTCCAGAACATCTACATATTTTCTAGTGAAAGTATATTTTGAAAAATATCCAAATGAATCGCTGCTTCAATGACTCTGGCTCTAAATGCCAATGTTTGATACATGACAACGGCGAACTGCCTTATTTTTGCAGTCTATTATGGGAATAGATTCCCTGTATTTTCCTTTTATAAGGCATCTCCAGTGAAATAGGCCAGTCACTTTTCATTTACACTAACTCAATCTATCCGAACCCTAATTCCCCTCTCTAAAATGGATTGATCCAGGTTATGACCCCACACTGACAGATCTATCAACTGTAGATTCAATATTTAGTTATTTTACTTTGCTTGTCTATAACATCTGCATGTTTTTATATCATAAGTAAAGCATGCAAATTAATTTGTGCATCTGAAATGAACTAGGCCAGTCACTTTCCATAATCCACTTAAGTAAACTTGTCTTTTTAATTCTAACCTGACGGGAAAGAACAATTAGGTTATTCAAGCAATAGACTCCCATTTTCAACAAGTATGTATTAAGTACTTCTTTTAACTCAAAGCCAAGACACATGCACGCAGTTAATCACAGTTTTCATTCAGTGACTACTTTAGTTTACCAAGGATCAAGTCAAGGCTTAAGAGAGCGTGGATATAAATCGGCTACCAAAAAATGGCACTCTTTCCATTCTTACATAAGTCACACATGGACCAAGTTTCTCATTTGCATATTTACATAATTTTCGCTCCTTTCATTTTCCAGTGCTTTTTCACTCTCTGATCTTTGACTGGAGTTAATAAGTCACTCCTCTCTGCTCCTGTCTGCTATGGGCATTCATAACAACATCTCTTCTTTTGTCTGGGCATGTGTTTTTCCACAGAGCTAGCTATTACAGGAAAGGAGGCAGAGCTATGCTGCCAGTCAAATGGATGCCTCCCGAGGCCTTTATGGAGGGAATCTTTACCTCAAAAACAGATACATGGTGAGCGCTGTAATATAATTACATACTTAAAAGATTCATTTGCTTCAAGTTCTGTCCTATGCTATTGCAACCCCACTGTTTCTCACACTCTAATACTGTTCTTTCCATAATTACAATGCTTTCATCTCTCTACTCTTCACTTTCTCTCCTTTCGACTTGTTTTTCAGGTCATTTGGTGTTCTGCTGTGGGAGATCTTCTCACTTGGCTATATGCCATACCCTAGCCGCAGTAACCAAGAGGTGTTGGAGTTTGTTACTAATGGTGGCCGGATGGACCCACCTAAGAACTGCCCCGGGCCAGTGTGAGTTGAATCTTAAAATCGAATATGCATGATATTTATGCAGTACTTCTATATAACAGAAACGAATGGTAACACTTCAGAATAAGGGGCCAGAATAATGCTAATAATTAAAGCTAAACTACTATTAATATAGTGCTAATAAATGGAATTTGACCCCCGATTCTAAAGTGAAACTTAAATCCATATTAATTATGGCACCTATTGAGTAATATTCAAGTTTATGACTAATGAATTGTAAATAATGGCTAATATGGCCTTACTATATGTCGAGATAATCATTAGTTTATGATTATCGTGTTCATGCTTAACTGATGCATAATTGTGAACAAGTTAATCATAAATTACTAGTTTATTTATGTTTAACTAATGCATTATTCTGGACCCTTAAAATAAAGTGTTACCAAACAAATTGTTGGCTATCAATAATACGTGTTCTTAAATGTCAAGAATCTGTTAATATCTAAAGAATATAAATTTTTATTATTCATTTTTCTGTTCTCATTAACCTTTCAACTGCTGTATGATTTTGTCTCTTACAATAATCAAATAAACTTGTGAAATAATAATAATAATAATAACATTAATAATAATCAAACTTCTGAAGTTTTGGTTTAATTAAGTTACTAATCTAACCTGGGGGCCATCTTGCAGAGCTTTTTTTTTTTTTTTTTCATCTTTGAAATGAAATTAAAATAAATATTTTGTTTGTAAAAATAGGTACCGGATAATGACACAGAGTTGGCAGCATCAGCCAGAGGACAGACCAAACTTCTCAACTATTCTGGAGAGGATTGACTATTGTCTGCAGGTACTGCATCTTAAAATCATGCTGTACAACAGTAAGTTTGTTAGGAGCTACATTTTTCAATTTCAGTATTGCAATATGCATAATGCATACTATGCAGAGGGAATTTGCCAAGATATGCAGAATGCAGTTGAGCACATTAAATGCTCTATGCCACAATAATAATCTTCTTTATTCATTGTTGATTTAATTTAATAAAATTAAAAAAAAAAAAAAAAATTAAAAAGGCATTGTTTTTTTTTATTTAATGTACTATTATGTTAGGATTTATTTAATAATTTATATCTGCAATTTTTTTTTTTTTTTTTGACTATTCAAATAACAGACTTTTCAATTCTCCTAGGATCCAGATGTGGTGAATGTGCCTTTGCCTGTCGAGTACGGCCCCATCCCTGAGGAAGAGGAGAGGGTACCCATGCGTCCTGATGACCCATCTGCCCCCTCCTTGCTTGTAACCCCCCAGGGCACTGAGGAGGCTTCATCTGCCACCCATTCTGATCAGCCTAAGAGAGATGGGGAGGCAGTTCTCATGGCCAGCCACTCCTCTGAAAGCAAACTTCCGCCCGCACTCCAACCTCAACCTCAACCTCACATTCACCACCACCATCAACCCCCAGTAGTCACTGCCCCCATCCCAGCTGCCAAACCTTCCTCTGCAACTGCCTTGACCACCCAAGATGGAGGCCATGTGAATTTGGGCTTCATGCAGGCCCACTCGTCGGAGAAGGAGAGCCGTAACGGGAAGCCCACCAACCTGTGGAATCCTACCTATGGCTCTTGGTTTCTACAGCAGCAGCAGAAGAGACAGCAGGCCCAGGCACAAAGTCAGACAAGTGGCCCACGGATCCCAGGTGAAGGACAGGAACAGGCAGGCCGGACTGTGACAGTAGCTGAAGCTCTGGGCCTACAGCAACAGCACAAACAGCAGCAGTACCAACAGCAGCTCCAGCGCCAACAACAGCAGCAGCAACAAGGCCTGTGTCGACCACTTTTGCCCCCTCCTCCCCCACCTGCCCCGACCCCTTTACTTCTGGATTCGGCCAGCCTAGCACCGGTTCCACTCTACAGACTACGCCGCTTCCCATGTGGGAACATTGGGTATGGTTACCAAGAGCAGGGCCTGCCCATGGAACCCATGCCGGGGCCCCAGCCTCCCCCACCTCATCCTGGCCAGCAGAGGCCAATCTCTTTGGCTCGGCCCAGCGGCCCTGAGGACAGTCGCCCGCTTTTGGTCACCATGGGTACAGTGCAGGACTCCAGACTCCCAAAAATGGAAGGGCACAATGCCACTGTGCTGTAACCGTGCACGTTCTCTATCAGTGCCCACTTTGCAAAACACTGTGCTGTCCATTTACGTCAACCTTTGCCAAGCCCCTTTGTGCTTTATCTTTGTGCTTTTCGGCCATAAGACTGGGACTGAAAAGGTTCTGCGCTGGAAACTTAGTAAAACTATGTTTCACTGAAAGAGAGCAATTGTCATTTGGATAAAGTAACAAGACTGTTGAGTTTCTGAAAGCCACAATTGAAAGTCAAAAAAAAACTGATTAAGCCCTCACAAGGACTAATTCTGTAAAAAAAAGACTATATTATATCAGTAATATTTTTCCATAATGGGGGAGAAAAAAAATTCAAACGGGTTTGTTGATGTTTGCTTGCCTGCTTGTTTATTTATTCATTTGTTAATTTATTATTTGGAGGTCATATAAATTATTAATGGGTGTGCTTCAGAAAGCAAACTGCCCCCATTAGTTATGTATCATTTGTTCAGTCTTGAACTTGGTTGGCTTTTAAACGCAGCAGTTTTCATCTATCATCAAACAACATGAATAACAGAAAACTTTAATGGCTCGTGTGTATGAATTTGTATCGCATAACCTGTTGCTATGGTGTTGGAACTGAAACATGTAGCAAACTGGTCAGGAAATAGTGAATGAAGGCTCTTTCACACGACTCGTGTTAGTGATTTAATCATTAATTAAAAATGATCTATCATGCAGAGTGTTACGAAAGTCTAGGTGAACAAAAACTAAAAGTGCACTCAAATCTAAAAGTGCACTGTGTATAAAGTCAGTGTCTCTAAAAAGAAAGTTGACTCATTGAAATGACCCATTTTTAAAATGTCCCAAACTATTTCATATTGATGTCAAAAGCATGTTTCCCACCAACTTTTTGCGTTGGTCTGAATGAAAAAGCTAATTTATTAATTTGCCTCTAGGTGCCACTTTTGGAGCGTTTAAAGCTCACAAACACTTTTTTCGAAATTGTTTGGGAGTCGTTAAACAAATACGGCAAAAGTAAATGCATATTATATGAAAATGAATGTGCTTTTTGGCCATGCATTCATGTCAAACCTGTTATTCTGACCAATAATAGGGACACTCAGATCTTATGAATGTTCAAGTTTGATAATGTTTTGGATCAGCAAAGCCAGTTTAGCCAAGTGCTTCACCAGCACATCTTAGCTGGTGTAGGTTATTAATCAGCAGGGTATTTCTAGTAAAGCTGCTTAGCTAATAAAGTTTTGTTGGTTAAATTAAGAGGTTTGGCTGGAGCATCAGCATATCAAAACTTCAACTGATGCTCTTGTAAGCTTGGAACAGCCTTTGGCTTTTTCCTGTACTTGACGTATCTAGTACGCCTAAACCACCCACATAATGATACATCTTGGAAATTGTTCACTAACCATGAACTGTATTTTGAAATGCCAGCAGAAAGTGGCTTCAAAATTGTTTTAACACTAAGCATCAGTACAAATTCTGTCTTGTGCACAACAAAAGACAAGTCTGACACTGTAGACCATAGACTTACAGTGTTCAGTGCATTAGGGAATGTTGAAGAGTCGCGTGGAAGGGTTTTGTTAACATTGGCTATGTAAGAATAAATTTCAGCATTTTATTTTAATAGCCATCATTTCGTTAGTTTTCAATTTGGCATTAGCACTGCAAAAGTAAAAATCTGTGTACATAAGAGCCTTACACCTGTTTGCACAGAATACCATTAACTGTGCGTCATGCTTGCTTGATTCCTGTTTCTTTAATTGAAGGACCTTTTTTAAGCATACTAATGAGGAAAATTATTTTTTCACATACTGTCTGTAACTTTACTGTCTAAACATTAATTGTTTTAGTCATATTGCTTACTGTTCAGTTCTATCAAGCTGCTATTTTGAAAGCAAATGTTGGATGGTCTTTTTATACTATCAGAAAGAACTGATGTAGTATCTTTGATAGTGAGGGTTTTACAAAGGAATATCTTGTGGCAATTTTTTACACTATTTTTTTGTTAAATAGTGGTCTCATTGTGAAAAAAAAAACTGTTTTATCTTTATTTTTATTATTTTATTTTTAATGATAATTTTATCTTTATTTTTAACCTTCATATAAAGTTCTATATTAATATCATCACAAAATATTAACTGAAATATGTTTCAAATATTTGACTCATTTATATCCCTCTTGACTTTATGATATCATAATTTACAATGCCATAGACACTTTGTTAGCATTGATAATACACTGTTTACCATAAATGGTATATTTAAATGTAAAATGCTACATTTTTGAGAGAGATAAATATTTGTTGACTTTTAAAAAATAACTTTGGTTCTGTTCACAGCTGGGGTTTGAAGATATCTGATACAGTTTATGGAAGATTCAAAAATGAGTGTTGTTGCATGAAGATAAAAATGGGATTTTTATTGCTATTATAATTTATTTTCTTTCTTTTTATTTTATTTTGCTTATCGCAATTACAAAGTGACCACACTTGTAAAAATGTTGTAAAACCTTATTGTATCATGTATCTGTTAATCTCTGTAATTTGACATTCAATGATGAGATCTGAGAAATTAATAAATTACTATTTAATAAGTTTGGAATTGCTCTCAAACAAAAACAAGCAGAAGCATCACATCTCACAAAAGATATATATATATATATATATATATATATATATATATTGTTTGACCCTGTTGAATACGATAAATATGGTGAAATATAATTTTTTATATAAATATGCATATTTATTTATTTAGCTTTGGCAGTGCCGATTGATAAGAAAAAAAAATACCCTTTGCATAAAACTACAACATAAAATGTTAAAAAAGATTAAGGAAAATTTATTTATTGATTGATTTTATTTGTTTATTTTTTTAATTTGCTAAGCTTTAAATATCCAACCCCGCTATTAGAGACCTACCATCCTCCTAGCTTCAGTTCCAACTGTACTCCAAATTATCAAGTAGTCTTTAATTATGAAGAAGCCTAACCTTGAACACCTTGATTAGCTGGTTCAGATGTGTTTGATTGGGGGAACTCAGTTCTCAGCTCTCCAGGAGCATTATAAAGCCATATTCTGAAAATGCACATAATCATATTCACAGCATGCCATAGTTTCTGGAAAGAGATTTATATAATGTTGCACCCCAGTCTCAAGTTTCACGGACACAAATTTCCCTTTTCTTTTTTCTCATGCCATTCAGCATGATTTTCAATCTAATGCAACAGTCTTGTTTGAGATGAGCAAAATCTGCACAGAACTGGTGATCACTACGAGTTACATCCGCCTTGCTCTGATGTCATACTGATGGCGAGGCAGCTTTGTCAGATTGAGTTTACATGGTCTCATGACATAAACTTAACTGGCTGCATTTTTTTTAATGAGACATTAAATACGTACCAAGAAGTACATATCACTGCAGTTTTTCAAAAGAAATGAACACTCCAATGCCTTTTATTCCTTTTCACGCAAATATACAGAGTTTCTATTAGTAAAGTGTAATTGTCGCACAATTACTTGAGGAAAAAATCATGTGATGACATCTAAATAATATGAATATGTTGGGAGATTTGAAAACTGATTCTGTTGAACGTTAACATCACACATATCCAGCTTCATATCTATGGGTTTTAAAGATGATAGGTTAGTTTGGTTGCTCACGGAGTACAGAGACATACTTGAGAGGTAAGGAGTTTTGGTTTGAATCTTGTGTACTACGGTTAAAAAAAACAGTTCAAATCTGTGTAAAAGGAAATTAAAATGGCATGGTTGCATCAACATATGCCTTTTTTATATTAGTTTTGCGTTTGCTAACACTATTGGGTCGGATTTGGTGTAAAAATACATACCTATATGAACGTAATAAAAATGTTCCTGGGTTCACAAACCTGTGTTTCAGTGCCACATTTCTTTTTGAAACTGCAGAAAAATGTGCAGTAAAGTACATACAGCACAGGTTTGCACAAAAATTTCACAGAGGTACATATTTTTATGAAACCAGGCTGAATATTTTGACGAATGCAACAATGTGACGTTGCATTCTCTGTGTGATTGTTGTCATATTATCATTATATATATATATATATATATATATATAAATGTAATAAATTAACAACTTTGTTTTCAAGCAGAAATGAATGATAAATATGCATTTTGTACGGAATTAAATAGCAAGAACTTTGACTTCTACATTTCAGGCGAGAAAAGGCACATCTCTAACAGGCCTATTGAAATACATTAATACAGTGAAATACATTGAAAGTCATGTTGTCCTTCTGATAGACATGATGCTGCCCTAGGTACAGTATGTTTTAATGCTGATTTGACCTGGTTTATGTTGGTCATTGGCTAGTCATGTGCTGGTCCGACCAGTTAAAGACCAGGAAAGGACCAGCATAAACCAGCAAATGACCAGCTTAACCCAGCATCTCAGCTTCAAAATTAACTTTTTTTTTCAACAGGGTAATAAACAAAAAAAGAGGGGAATTCGTGTCCATGAACACAAACAAATAGATTAAATTTATTATTGGGATTGAAGCTAAACTTTGACGGTAACTATGAAGTTTAACTTACATTACATGGAGAGATCAGTTAAGTAATTATTAGCAAAGCTTCTCGGTTTGAATATACCTTCTCAGTAGGCCATTCATTACAGATACTGTCAATAAAGATTGCAGCACCTTTTACCTTCTGTAAAAAGTTCTGGAGAAATTAGGTCAGGCTAATTGTGTGAATATACCACTGGCAAATATGCAACTCGTTTCCTGTTTAAATGTATGGAGGTGTGTGTTAGCATTCAGTTGCGATAAAAAAGTCTGTTCTGGCAAGATGTTTTCTCCATACAACAATGCACAACATTCAGATAAAAATAATGTTTAAAAGCCATTTTTCAGAGGCTGTGAGTAAGGGCCTATTATTAAAGAGGAGCATTACGCCCCTACGTCTGGTAGAACTAAAAAACTTTTTGTTTTGTTTTGCTTTTTGTTATATCCTGTGCGAATTGTCCATTAAGATTACAGAAAGAAATTACATTACTCTATCTACCCTTGTAAAACTAAGTCCATCCATACAGAGTTTTACTATGCTTAAAATCTGAACATTGTCATTAAGGATTTGTTGATGTATTATTCACTTTCCACAGTAGCACAGTGTCTCAATCAGGAGCACTTTTGTCTCACAGCAAGAAGGTCCCTAATTTAAATGTCAGTGTGTATGTGTGTTAACCATGTGATGAACTGGCCATGTCCTGGGTTTCCTTGCCTTTGCTGGGATAGGCTCCAGCATCCTTACAAACCCTGCATAGGACAAGTGGTTTAGAATATTTACTTTCCAAACCACATGGAAATTAACCTGGTTATTGTGCTGAACATTTAGGGCCAGATTTACTAACAGCTTGTGCCAGCACAAACTTGGAATAATAATAATAATAAAAATACTGTCAGGATTTATTAAATTCACACTTTGAAAAATGGATTATAAAAAATCATGGACAGGGTTATTTTGTGGCTAATCTATTGCATATACATTTGTAAGTGTTTTCTTTCAGATGGCTGCAGACACCTGGATGAAAGCTGTGCGTCAAACCTAATAATAGCTTACAAGTAAAATTAGGAACAGGAAATTCTGAAAATTCAGTGGACAGATTATTAATTTAAATTATTTAATACTTTTTATCAATGAAACATAATGTATTTAGTGCACTAAAATTCTGACCACAAAGAAGTAAAATAATTTGCCGCATTGGCGTAGAGACTATACAGATTACGTATGACGTCATCGGCAATGTCTATCATGAACAAGCTGGCTTGCTGCTTCGATTAAAGAGGATGGCAACACAGGGCTTTGTTCTGCATCTGGGCAGACAAAAAAATGAAGGGGGGAGCCAGCGAGAGGTGAGTAGCGTGGGTTCTTTCGTTTGCTCTATCGGAAGAAGAGTGGAGAGAGAGATCGGAGAGCACGTGGCTTGAGGCCTCCAATGGAAGCTGCGGGCTCCCATAGGAATTGCGGGGGGCAGTGGCTTGAAGGCTGGTTGTGGGTGGGTGGGGAGCTGTATTCTCTTAATCGAGCTTGTATGAGTATTCAGAGTTTAGACAGCTTGACTGGCAGCCTGTGCCAGCACAAACTCTCTCTTGGAATAATAATAATAAAAAAATACTGTCAGGATTTATTAAAGTCACACTTTGAAAAATGGATTATAAAAAATCATGGGCAGGGATATTTTGTGGCTAACCTATTGCATATACATTTGTAAGAGTTTTCTTTCAGATGTAAAATTTATGGTAGGAGAGTATTAAAATAAATCATGCAACCTGATCATTTGTGCTGCTCTTGGTAGACTGCATAGGCCATTATGTAAATGATTTGGCTGCATCTGTGTTCTTTAATTTGCACATTGTCAGTAAATCACCCACTGTACTTTCCACTCCCATTGTCGCTTCTATAATCTTACGGTCTCTTGCTAATTTGCTCTTTTTAGCAAATCTGGCCCTAAGTGTTAAAACATGATTCAAATGTCACCCATGTATTCATGTATACCTGTTCTTGGAGGGTCAGTATGCTACAGTGTTTAGCTTCAATTCTAAATAAAAACACCTGAACCAGTTCACGATGCTTATGTAGTGGTATGAATAGAGGGTGCATGGTCCTTTAAATGAGTGAAGTACGAGCCGCTTAATATCACTGGCGTGTGAGTATATAAAGGGGGTGTATGTTGTGCTGAAGGACCGCTCGTGCGTCATTCACTGAAGCCGCCCCTTCCTGTTTTGGTGCTGCTCCTTCCGTCCCGCAGGTATGTAGTGGTTAAAGTTGTTAGCATAGACATGATGGTTTTAAGTAATTTATTCTATTTGGATCGCAGTTCTGGGAATTGGGATATTGATCTGCCGCTTCCCCTTTAACGAGCTCCGGCTGTAATGCCGCGCTGTTTCTCCCGTCTTGCAGGTAACATTGTTGTATGTGACCGCTAATTTTGTGTATGCGATGTTTGTGTTTGGCATGATGTTAGGCATGTTTTAATTTAGTTATATCTTGGATTATAGTTTTTGGGACGGGAACATTTGCTTGGGTTGGTCCGTGGTTGTCGTTTCTTTCCCACAGGCTCTGGCTGCATATTGTTCATGCGGATGTTCAGCGGGCTGTGTAGATCTGATTCAAACGATAACATGAAGGTAGGTGTATCTCCCTATTGCGAATATTAGTTCCAATTTGTGATTAATTGTTTTGTTTATTTTATTTAAAGGAATGACTAAAATCCATGACATTTAGTGCAGCCTGCCGGGCAACAACGAGTGACGCTGCTGCTTTGTGACGGTGTTTTCCCTTCCTATTTTATCGACTGAATAACGTGCTGTTGATCGACTGGTTTGCCATGTGAATGTGTTGACTTATTGTGGGTGTTTAGTGCTTGGATCGTTGTATTGTGGTTTCTTTGGAATTATTTCTTTTTTTCTGATATTTTGTTTCTATGGTTTCTCCAGTTAAGCCATATATGTGATCTTTGTTGTAATTTTGTTATATTGTTTTCTTGTTTGGTTGGCGTATCCCATCTTTATAGTCAATGGGTTATGTATAAAGGTAGATGCTTCATTTGTTATTTTTTCCCCTCTAGAAGGGAATAATAATTTGTTTGTTTATCGGTGAAGTTTGTCTTTATTTTCATTTTTTTTTTATTTATTTATGTACTGCTTCTTTCCTTCTTTGTGTTTCAGGAATCAAGGCTTCCAGGTAGGCCGCTCGTTGTGTGTAGTGTGTGGTGGTGGGACTGTGTTGTGGAGTGCAGTGTGTTCACCCGTGATCCTGTTGTGTGTGTGCAGTGAAGATTTGTGCACTTGGTGGTAAATTTATTATATAGGAGATTCTTAAACTGGTTTGCCTGCCCTAGGTAAGCCTTGGTTCCTTTCTTTGTTGTTTCCAAGTCCTAGTATGCACAGTCAACCGTCTTTTAGTCTTCTTAACTGGTGTTTGATTATTGTAAATTAAAATTTGTATTTTTGGTATCCACGTCTCATGTCTGTCTTTGAAACAACGTTCCTATGTGCCTTTTGCAATTGTAGTTTCTGAACTTCCCTGTTTTCAGGGTGGCGTAGTCAATCTATTTTCTTACATCTTCCCGCCACACTTATGATGATAAATTTAGCATGGGGGGGGAGGGGATAGATTGATTGATTGATGCGGTGCCAGCCATGGAGAATCATGTGCCGGTGCTCCTCCCGAAACTTGTTTAACAACATCACTTCACGAGTTTGCGCTTCCTTATGATGATAAATTTATCATGTCAGGGATAGCAATAAGGAGGAAGCCTCTTATGTAGGCAGGGGCAGGAAAGCCTCTGCGGAGGCGGGGCTGGGTGAGGTCTCTGATGGAGGCGGGGCAAGCTGGGCAAGAGAAGGACTTTGTGGGAGGGGGGAGTGAGAGCAAAGGAGCAATGCGAAGGTTTGAGCATCTGCGGAGGCTGAGCTGGGGAAAAAGAAAACAGCCTGGCTGGTTTCTGCAGATGGCAGCAGACACCTGGATGAAAGCTGTGCGTCAAACCTAATAATAGTTTACAAGTGAAATTAGGGACAGGAAATTCTAAAAATTCAGTGGACAGATTATTAATATTGACAGTAGTCAATAAATACTTTTTATCAATGAAACAATGTATTTAGTGCACTAAAATTCTCAACATAGAGTGACCACAAAGAAGTAAAATAATTTGCCGCCTTGGCGTAGAGACTATACAGATTATGTATGACGTCATCGGCAATGTCTATCATGAACAAGCTGGCTTGCTGCGTCGATTAAAGAGGATGGCAAGACTGGGCTTTGTTCTGCATCTGGGCAGACAAAAAAATGAAGAGGGAAGCCAGCGAGAGGTGAGTAGCGTGGGTTCTTTCGTTTGCTCTATGGGAAGAAGAGTGGAGAGAGAGATCGGAGAGCACATGGCTTGAGGCCTCCAATGGAAGCTGCGGGCTCCCATAGGAATTACGGGGGGCAGTGGCTTGAAGGCTGGTTGGCTGGTGGGGAGCTGTATTCTCTTAATCGAGCTCGGATGAGTATTGGGAGTTTAGACAGCTTTACTGGCAGAGCTAGATCACGTAATGTGAAACGATATAGGGAAGGGAAGGAAGTTAGCTTATTTAAGGAGGAGGCTTGTAGTTTTGATTGGACAGAGTAGAACATAGTGATTGATTGATTAATGTGGTGTCAACCATGGCGCTCCTCCCAAAACTTGTTTAACAACTTCACTTAATTATTGCCTTCATAAATACTAGAAAGTTCCATGCAAGTCTTGGGCATATTGAAACTTTGAAACTCTACATGATATTGGCTCTGAAGGGGCAAGACCTTCTGACGTAACAGATACGTTTGTGTTCTGTGAAAGGATATGGAAATTATGTGCGCCATATGGTGTGGGTGTCCAAACTCTGTCCTGGGGTGCAGCTGAAAAATGCTGCCTTCGAAGGCATTCCAAGGTAGGCATCAAGGCATGTCTGAATCCAAAGTTGGTTTCACTTCCTGACCAATGACAATCCTTTGAAGGCATCATAGATGTATCGTTCGCTGCCTTTGATATCCCACAATCCTGTGCATTCCATTTGTGATGACTCAAAAAAGATAGCGTCTGAAAGTTGCATTTGGCGGTCAGTTAGTGTGTTTGTATATTTCTGATTAACTTTTTGTACTTTGGATGTTATTGCTAGCAAGAAATTTGTCTTAATTTTAGTAATAGTAGTATGACATAATTTAAATTTTTTGGTGAACTAACCCTTTAATTCACCCAAAAATGAAAAGTCTCTAATTAATTACTCACCCTCATGTCATTCGAAACCTATAAGTTCGTATTTTTGATGATATTAGAGAGCCATCCAACCCTTCATAGACCGTAATACAACAGAAATTATTCAGATCCAGAAACGTAGTAAAAGGACCAACTTTTTTTTTTTTTTTTAAATAACAATTTAACCCTAGCTTTAGCACTCAAACATAATTTGCAGTTGTTTACGCCAAGTGGAAGGTGTACGCATGCGTTGTGATACACTCTAATATGGTGGAAGAGTGGAGGCTGGTACACTAGGACACACTGAAAGGGGGTTAGACCTGTGTTTTTTTGCCTCAGGGAATTCTGGGCATACTCAGCCCATGGAAGATATTGGCTCCACATCTCCTGATGCATTTTGCGCTCCGTCTGGCCATTCGTCTGCGGATGGTACCCCGAGGATAAGCTGATCGTGACTCCAAGTAGACGGAAGTAGCTCTTTCCAGACCCGGGAAGTGAACTGCGTTCCTCTGTCTGAGACAATATCTTCCGGTAAGCCAAAGTGCCTGAAGATTTGAGGAAAATAACAGCTGGGCAGTCTTCATGGCAGTGGGCAAACCAGGTAAGGGCAGTAGTTTACAGGATTTGGAAAATCTATCGACCACCACTAGGATAGTGGTATATCCTTCAGAATTGGGTAGGTCGGTGGCGAAATCAATACCGATGTGCGACCATCTTCGTTCAGGAATGGATAATGGAACCAACTCACCCTCGGGGAGACGGCGTGGTGTAGTATTTATGGCGCAGACAGAGCATCCCTGGATGTAGCGAGAGACATCCCTGGCCATCTCCGGCCACCAGTACTGATTCTGTAGGAGGGTCAGTGTGCGTTTGACGCCTGGGTGTCCAGATCCTAGGGAGGTATGTACAGATTCGAGAAGTTGAGGTCTGATTTGAGGCGACGGGCATCTCGGAGGTACTGTAGGTTCTTGTGGTCAGTTAAAACTGTGAACGGGAATTGAGCACCCTCTAACCAATGCCGCCACTCTTCGAGCGCCAACTTGATGGCTAGTAGTTCCCGGTTTCCCACATCGTAATTTTGTTCTGCAGTAGAGAGTTTTTTTGGAGAAATAAGCCCATGGATGTAAACGTGCAGGGTTACCATGTGACTGAGACAGGGTAGCTCCGACTCCCGTGGTTGCAGCGTCCACTTCAACTACGAAGGGGTGATCGGGATTAGGATGCCTGAGGACAGGTGCCGTGCAGAATGCGATTTTGAGACGTGTGAATGCAGCTTGCGCCTCCGTGCTCCAGGTGATGGATTTCTTGGCCCCTTTTAGAAGAGAAGTGAGAATAGAAGTGATTTGGCTATAGTTCTTGATAAATCTCCTATAGAAATTTGCCAACCCAAGAAAGTGCTGGTGTTCTTTGACTGTGGTGGGTTCGGGCCAGTCTGGCACGGCAGCAACCTTTTGGGTGTTTATCTCTATATCATCCAGGGTGATGTAATAGCCCAAGAACCGCACTCTATCCAGGTGAAACTCACACTTTTCTCCTTTCAGGTACAGTTGGTGGTTTCGGAGGCGTTGGAGGACCTGCTTTACATGGACCAATGTGAGGTAAGATCTTGTGAGTAAATTAATATA
The DNA here is from genome assembly GCA_032361145.1 of Enteromius fasciolatus. Taxonomy (NCBI): domain Eukaryota; kingdom Metazoa; phylum Chordata; class Actinopteri; order Cypriniformes; family Cyprinidae; genus Enteromius; species Enteromius fasciolatus. The sequence continues at coordinate 19,757,360 of JAUMHR010000072.1, read as the reverse complement.
TCATCGATATATATGACAATGAATTGGTGGAGCATATCAAGGAAAACCTCATTCATAAAATTTTGAAAAATGGAAGGTGAGTTGGCAAGCCCATATGGCATCACCCGATACTCATAGTGGCCGCTAGGGGTGATAAAAGCAGTCTTCCATTCATCTCCACTTTTGATTCGGATGAGGTTATATGCGCTGCGCAGATCTAATTTACTGAAGATCTTGGCTTGACGGAGTTCTTCAAGTGTGGAAGATATGAGTGGAAGAGGGTAGGCGAACTTAATAGTTTGATCATTCAGAGATCGATAATCAATACAAGGACGTAGTCCTCCGTCGTTTTTGGATACAAAACAGAAACTAGACGCTGCAGGTGAGGTAGAAGGTTGGATAAAACCCTGGGCTAGTGCCTCTGTGATGTAGTCCTCCATGGCCTTTCGTTCAGGAAGGGATAGTAGATAAACTTTACCCTTTGGGAGAGTCGCATACACTCTAAAAAATGCTGGGTTATTTTTTCAACCCAACCGCTGGGTTGAGACTGTTGGGTCATTTTATTGGGTTAT
>JAUMHR010000072.1:19696585-19707321 GCA_032361145.1 Enteromius fasciolatus | reverse complement strand
TTTAAGCCCTAATAATTGTTCACACAAATGTAGAGTGATTGCTATAAACTGTACAAAACTAGGTTAACTTTATCTACAGAAAAAATTGTAGGAATTTATATCTTAGAATAGAAAGTTGAATATGCTATTGTTTTGCTTTCTAATCAAGATTTTCCTCATTTTCTTGCAGATTAAATCTCATTTCGCTTGTAAGGACTCTAGCTGTCGTGCATACCATTGAAACAATCAATAACTCCAGCTTCCTCCCGGGTGTGCGATTGGGGTACTACATTTGTGACACTTGTTCTGATGCATCAAAGGCCATTCAGAGCACTGAGCAGCTTCTCGCTGTGAATGGCACATTGCCTGTCCAATGTGAGGTGCTTGAAAGGCCTAATGTAAAAGCAATCATTGGTGCTCGTTTCTCAGAAGATTCTCTGGCCGTGGCTCGACTTATGAGTCTTTACATGGTCCCACAGGTTAGTAATGTTAGGGTGAATCTTAAGGTAATCAGTTTTGATTCAGAGAGTCAAAATGATTCTTGATGAATTGTGAGTGACAGTGGCAAAAAAACATCAACAATAAATATTCCTTTTCCTCCCTCTTAAAACAGATAAGCACAACATCATCTGCACAAACGCTTAGTGACAGGGTGCGATACCCAGCATTCCTGCGCACAATTCCCAGCGATATTCACCAAACTAAAGCTCTGGTTTATTTCATGAAACACTTTCACTGGGACTGGGTTGGGGTGGTCTATGGAGATGATGACTATGGGAAAAATGCCTTACAAAGTTTCTTAGCTGATTCAGATACAGAAGATATATGTCATGCTTTCAAAGAAGTGTTGCCTCATTACCTAGCACACAATGAAGTCAACAAAAGAATTCAAGAGGTGGCAGAAACAATCCGCTTATCTGAAGCTAAAGTTGTGGTCCTTATCTTAAAGGAAGAGCTGGTCTCAAAACTGTTTAAGGAAATGATTCAACAGAACATCTCACGTACTTGGATCGCAAGTGATGCTTGGTCAATGTCACGAAATATATCTCAAATGGAAGGAATCAACCAAGTAGGTGACATTTTTGGATTCACTTTTATCACTGGCTCCAATCCTGGTTTTCAGGAGTTTTTACAGAAGCCTACTCTTACTCCAGGCTCTGTAAACCTTTTTCTTGAGGAGTATAAGCAGTTAGGGAAAGATACTGGTTTTCTAACAGAAGCTGTTGACATCAGCATGACCTACGGCGAAAGGTTAGCCGTATGGTCTATTGCTCATGCTTTGAAACATCTTCTAGATTGCAATGAAACTGATTGCCCTGGAGAACGGGACTTTCCACCATGGAAGGTAAGTAAACTGCTTATTTCCAGTTTTGGTTATACTAGACACACAGCAAGTGATCTTTCTATATTTTCTGTATACATTATTGCAAAATCTTTATATTTATATATCTTTTCTTTTGGAAAGCTCCTCAAGGAACTGAAAAACACCAGTTTTACCATGGACAACCAAACATTCTATTTCAATGAATCTGGAAATTTTATGAATGGATACGATTTAGTGAACTGGCAAGTACAAGAAGCAAGTGGTCAGCGACTCTTTGTTGTTGTTGGAAATTACAATCTGACAAAAACAGAAGTTCACATTAAAGCACCCATAATATGGAGTAATCCAAGCAATACAGTAAGAATAACTAATTATAGAACTCATCAACTATAAATTAACCCACATAAAATCATGAAGCTTATCCTCCTGAAAAGACAAATGTGCATGCTGATCAAAGCTGTAGGTGGACCAGCACATATGTTGGTCACCAACAAAAGAAACTTCAGCCAGTGTGGTCTTTTTGGGTTAACCAAGGGTTTTTTGGGTTATCTTGCTAGATAAGCCAGGCAGTATATCACCATGAACCCATTGTTCCTGGTCTTTTAACCAGGTTTTTATTACATATTGCATATAGACTGTGTATTAACCACACTTCCATGCGTGTTTTAGGTTCCTGTTTCCATGTGCTCTGCTATTTGCCCTCCTGGTACAGCTAAGAAACTCCTTAAAACATCATGCTGCCATAATTGCACACAATGTTTAGAGGGTACTTACTCTAATGAAACAAGTAAGTAATTAACTCTTAGTATATGATATTGTTTAAAAGTTGTAAAAGTAGTGTTTTCTTGTTTCATTTTTGTTTTAGAACATGTGTCAATAGTGTTGTGTACATTAAATTATATAGCTATATATATATATATATATATATATATATTAAGGGAACACACTGTGCACATTATGAGAAAATGTTCTGATTAAAATATACTCTAAAATAAATTGATCTCTTTTAGACTTACCAAACTGCCTTCCTTGTGAAAATGATACCTGGTCTTTGAAAGGATGGATTTCCTGTAAGCCGAAGGAAGAGGACTACTGGAAATGGGATGGGTCTCATGCTATAGTTCTACTTACATTTACTACAACAGGTTATCTGTTGCTATTATTCACCCTTACCATCTTCTTGGTCTTTTTTGGAAAACCAGTCATGAAACAGGCAGGGGGGATCCTATGTTTTGTAATGATGGTAGGGTTAGCCCTCAGCTATACTAGTGTCATATTGTTCATTGGCAAACCCAATGTTCACATTTGCAGGAGCCGACAAATCTTGTATGCCTTAGGGTTCTCTCTCACAGTTTCATGTATTTTGGTTAAAGCTCTGCGCACCTTTGTATCATTTCTTCCACTGCATCGTCAGGAGCATGCTAAAATGTTTTACAAGCCCCCTGTCATCATAACTTGTGGTACTCTCATTCAAGTTCTTATTTGCATCTTGTGGTTGATATTTGATTCTCCAGCTGTAGAGGCAGTTCAGTCTGACCAAAGCATGATAATTACTGTACAGTGCAATGAAGGTTCTGGCATTGGTTTTGGTATCATGCTTTGCTATATTGCACTGCTAGCATTTGTCTGCTTTTTGATGGCCTTCAAAGGAAGAAAGGTACCTCAGGCTTTCAATGAAACTGGACACATCATCTTAAGCATGCTAATTTACCTTTTTGTTTGGGTCTGTTTTACCCCTGTGTACATTGCTAAGGTCAACGAGCGCTTTTCAATTCAGGCAGCCGCCATCTTGGTGTCATGTTACGGAGTTATTTTCTGTCACTTTGCACCTAAATGGTACATGGCTCTCTGCAAAAAGAAAGAACAACTTACTAGAGAGGCATATATTGCAAGAGCCAATCATCACATCGACTCAGTTGACTTGATCCCAGAGATAACTTTGGAACCTGGTTTTATAACAGGGTCACAAAACACCATTAACTCGGTTGATACTGGTTTGGGTTCAATTAATTTAGAATTCCCTTACCAGACATTACGGAAAAGAACTAGGAGCAAATCCATTTGATGAATGTACATACTTGTTTAATGGTTTATATCATGACTAATCTAATTTTCTTTAAAAGAACTTGAGCTAGTGGTTTATTGGTGACAATAATATTATTTTTTGTAAATACTAATTAGCAAACTGGCAAACTATATATCTGCAGCATCCTAAGGTTGTAACATTAATGCTATTGCATTACTGTACTTATGTTGGTGAAGGTTAATAAAGCATTCATAGGACATAACGCAAATTATATGAATTGCATAACACTAACAGCACAACACTCTTGTTTGTTGTATTGCTTAATTATGAGTAACTTGTATATAACATGTTGATTGTAATGTCATTTGTACACAAATAGAAGTAAATTCTTCAAAAGAAAAAAAAAAAACAATGTAATTTCTTGACTACACACATGGATTGAGGAGCTCCAGAGATTTCATTATTACATTGTTACTGTGCATTGCTTCAACTGCTCACACAGAAACAGTCAATGAGGCAAGAAAGGAAAGGGGAAGGCATTCATTGGGGCACTGACATAGTGACTATAGCTAATACACAACATTAAGGAAAGAGAACTAAGCATCAGATCTCTGCAAAGGTTATTATTATCACTGCATTTATTAAGATGTGACCTGTTTTATGTATTGTTTGACATACAAATAAGCATATTTCTCCTTGGTTAAAATGCACTAAAGTAAATTAAATATGTATAGTACACAGAATTTCACTGAATTTTATTTTAGAATAACTATTCTATGGGACACTGGGTATGAACTATAAAAAGCTACCTGAAAACAACTGTGATTACCTTAATGAGCTTAAAGTCTTGAGACTGTGAGTGTTATTTTCTCTGAGGTGACATATGTGCATGCTTAGGACTACTCTCAAATCCTTACTAATCTCTTCAGCTGCTCGTCCTCCTGAAGGTACAGAGGGACTCTATGGCATAGGCACAATGCTTGACAGTGGTTTCTTTAAAAGAAATATATACACTTTAGATCAGTGGTGGAATATTTTTTATTTTTTCATATTTTAACTGAAAGAGAAGAGATTTCTGTGGCGCTGCATTTGTTTAGTTTTTTTTGTGCTTCTAAGGAGTCATATACAACTGTGTGTCTAGTAATTAGAGTCATCTGAAAATGACAAGTGCAGCTGGTGATTCTAAACCATCCTGCCATCCGATGGAGTGGCCTGGCTCATTGTCTTTGTTGGTCTGTGTTTTTGCACAATCTTGGTAAACTGCAATTGCTCTGAAATGGGCTGCTCTCCTTCACGTGGGAATGGTCTCCACTCAGCACAGGGTTCATTCAGAAGAGGGAGAACTCTACTTCCAGGGACTAACGAGAGACTTGGAGACTTACAATCCGATGATGGGAGCAGTGGAGAAAGCTGTGGAAAGGACACAGTGAGAGAGAACCCAACGGTTCGGAACAACACAACTTCAACGTCATTAGGAAGGAAATGCTCTATGGTTGAGCTTGAAGTGGCTGCTTCTGCTAAACTGGGTAAACAAGAGATCGACATTGATATATTATCTCAAGGTAAGGATCAGCAAGAAGAAAAACGAGAGACTTGTGAGAAAAAGGGTGCAAAAAAATCAAAGAAAGGTACTAAAAGTATCAAACTAAACAGGAAGAAAGAAAAGGAAAGTAAATTTTTTAATAAAGAGAAAGTAGACTTTCCTGAGGCACTTGTGAAAGCTCATCAAGCAGCATATGCATATCTTAACCCCAGCATCAGTAAATATGAAGATCTCTTGAGGTTACTTGATCATGCAGCTCAAACCCAAATTTCTTTGCAACCCATGGTGGCATTCATGGTCTTACGCTATGAGGAAATAAACAAAGGGCTGCAGGAAATAGTGGAAGAGGGGGAGATGATGTTAAAAGGTAATGGGGAGCATCTGGCTTGGCCTTGTGAAAAAAAATATTCATTTTCTCCCAACTCAGCAAAAAATGTGACCTCTCCCACCTGCAGTGAGCCGCCACCAGACTTACTACAACAACTCCTTCAGTACACCGTACAAAGGATGCGTCAGGTAGGTCAATCAGTGTGTGGAATCGGGGATACTGCTCTAGAGGAGGCGGTGGATTACTTTTCCTCTATTACTGAAATTCTAGATGAAAAGCTCAGAACAAAACGTGCATCAGAGTCTAGATTAATACGGCTGCTCTCTCGGATTGAGGCAGCATCACAGAAAAAACCTGGCCCAGAAGACTCTGCACTATTTAGCGAAGACAGTGGACTTGGGGCAGAAAGCGAGTCCCTGGCAGGTTCAGACAGACAGCGCCAACGCAGAGAAAGTTCTGAGTCAATTGGAACTATTTATGCTACATCAGGTAGCCCTTGCAGTTCTACACCAGTTCACCAGGGCTCATACAGAGGCAGACTTCTCAAAACAATAAGCAAAAGCAGTTCTCTTAACTCAATAGACTCCACTTGCACTATTACAGAAAAAGAACATAAGGATACAGAATCACTACTTGGCTTTGTCTCCTTGGATGAAGGTGGTGCAGAAGATGTGGAAGACTGTAGTGAAGAGGAAAAATGCAAGGATAAAAGAAGGAAACAAACAGATTATTTCACTCCAGACCGTAGGCAACCACGTCGGTTACCAGCAAAGCGAATAGAGAATGCACAAAATGTTGAAATGACATTGAAGCTAAAAGATGCCATTAGTGGCCGGATTAATTTTTTGCCATCCAAAGTCCCTGGAGAAAAAGCAAAACAAGCAGAAAACTCAAACAGCAGTAGTCAATGGGCTGAGGATGATGACAAAAGTTCTAAAAGACCCCAAACAGCTGTCTCTAGAACATCTAAGAAAAAGACCACAGTTACTAAAAGGTCAAGATCAGCAGACTCTCTGCGTAATAAATCAGAAGATCCTACACTAATTGAGCTTGAGAGAACCCAAAAGGAACTCAACCAAAGGCTGGAGATAATGACCAATGTTAAGTGTGAGGGAAATACAAAGCCCGGCTCATGTAAAAAAATCCAGAATCCACAAACACAAACCATTTCATCTATTTCAGCTGACAGGCAGCGTTCTTTAAATAGAAACATTTTTTCTCCAAGTAATCTAAGAAAGGTATCCAATGTGAAAGTTGAGAAAGAACGTGCAAATGAAGAGATGGATGAAAAAAAGAAAAAGGACAAAGCAAAGGTAAAGGGAAAGGAAAAGGAAAAAGACAAGAAAAGTCCACCTGTTAAGGGAATACCTGTGCCAAGTCCTCCACCGACACCCCGCCAATCTTCAGGATTGTATAGGGAAAGGAATTCTGTTAAAAAACTGATCGACACTTTTAGTCAAAGCTTGGAGGAAAGTAAACAGAGCCCAGATCGTGCAAACATTCTTGGACCTCTTAAAGGTGTTAGAAAGTGTGGTGTTCCCATCATTCCAGGTTTAGGTCTCTCTGCCACATTAGCATTTAATGAAAATAGTATGCTCAGAAGTCAAGGGGAGTCACGATGCTCTGAAAGGACAGAGGATCTTGACATTGACAATCTACCGCCCCCTCCACTTGAGGTTCTCATGGACAATTCCTTTGAAAATGTACAGACAAAGGACACAGGAGAAAATGTATCAAGCAGAGGCCGATCCACCCTCCCAAAAAGGACTGCAGTGTCCCAGAAGTTACGAGCCTCTCTGCAGTCTGTTACAGTGCTACCCAGTAAGGGGAACTTGTGTAAGGGCTCTGTTAGCATGTCGCCAGTTCGTTTAACACACCAGGATACCAGAGGGGTTGTGAAGGGTGGTCATGATTCCAGCAATGAAACAGACACAGAAAGTGAGGAGGCTACCTCCCTCTACAAACAAGCAAGAAAGATCATCCACTTGAGGCATTCTTCTGACTCACCGACAGAGAAACTTACAGCTGAGCATGGCCACAGGCAGCTTTCTTTCAGCCAAGCTGACATAGAGGTTTCACAAAAGGAGAACCATACCACTGAAACAGTGCCAAACAATGCATTTAAGAACCAAACCTCTGCCACTCCAACAGCTTCCAGAACTCGCGTGTTGCCATCCACACCTCTGCTACATCGGAGACTCCCTAGTCCTCCAGTATTGAAAAGTCAGCCCTCTTCAACATCATCTAGCCCTCCTGCACTACGTAAACTCCCAACTCCACCTTCTGCTGGCCAACGAACACTGCCAAGCACCCCTATCATTGTGACAGGAGTCACCTACCCCTTTAAGGCACCATCACCTCCTGCTTCCCCAAAAGTGCAGCGCTGGTCTAGAGAAAACAGTAGTGAGGACTCTTCAAGAGTATTTAGTAATGCTCGATCAGTGTTTTGTCCACTCTCATCGTCATTATTTGAGGCTCAGCCTGTTCCTACACCCAAGCCCCCTCAGGCATGGGCATCCTCCGGCAGCAGTGTTTTACCTCGTCCTTGGGGTGAGCGTGGTCGGCTGCCAATGTCTGCACGAGGGCCCCAGCCTTTCATCCGCCGCACCCAGTCAGACAGAAGGCCCAGTTTAAGCCTGCCGCCCAGGGTGCCTATCATCTCTGTGGCAGAGACATGTGGGAGTGAACCGGCAATTAGCACCCGTGGGTGAGTCTAACACCTATTCTGATAATAAATATAAAGCTAAAGTATAATTGTTTAAAATGAAAATGCATTTAAATTTAGCATGTTAATATCGATTTTCCAAGGAGTATGCAATATTTTCTTGTTCATTTATTCTTTATTTTTTTATTATTATTTTTTTTTATATAAGGGTATCTGAAGCAAGTACCATCAATGCTTGAAATGGCATCTTCTATTCCAGATTTCATTTTGAAAGAGAATAAAACAAAATGTTGTAGGACAAGAACTTTGATTGTCTCTGTCACAATAAAAGGTGCCCTTTTTTGAAATTCAATTATAGGATAATTGCATAAATGCCACTCAGCTCTTAGGTGAAAAACAAGGGGAAAAAAACAAACAAACTTTAAAGTATTTGTACCTTTGCGTGCCAGCGACTTAATTTTCTTTATTAATTTGCAACATTTTCAATTAAACAATGGTAGAATTTACACAATTCAGAGAAAACAAACAAACAAACACACACACATAAACACACACACTGAAACTGGTTACGAAAGTGAAGCAAGACAAGACTGAAATTAGAATGCTTTCATGTACAGTATGTGGGAAAACTTGTTTATTTAGTTTTGTTAACAATTCAGTGAGACAATGACAGAATGATGGGGAAAGTCCCACATAACAAATTAAAAGGGAATGTGGGGACGGCCCATGTTATAGGTACAGTGCGTGAAATCCAAGCTAATGAACAACCGCAACAAAAAAAACAACTAAGGTGCCTTACACCTTAGTTTTATTTAATACTAGTAATATTAGTTTGTTTGTGTGAAACCTGTACATTAAATGAATGACTGAAGGGTGACAGAAGTTACAGAATAAATTAATTTTCATAGAAACTGAGGAAAAAAAGGATGTAATTGTAACAATTTAGACACACATTCCTCTCTCATGTAAAATGTGATACGATTGCTAATCCTCAGCAACTAAGCTCTCAATGACTTACTGCTGACCAGTGCTAACCAGCTCTGGCCCACTTCCCTAATCCTTCAATTCACTAATGTCCTTATTTTGTTTTGCTGTCACAGACTGGAAGATGTTTCAGTTAGAGAAGACAAGCCATGGAGTGAGCCAACAGAAATCAGAGGTGCAGTTCGGTCTGCCTCACATCCAGACTTGTGCATTGTGGGTCAAGGTCTACAGAGGGAATGGGAGAAATGATGAAGGAGCGAGTGGGATTATGGTTTAGCAAAACTTTGATGGGATAAACATTTGTGTGCTAATGGGGAATGAAAATAGCTACTTCTGAGAATGCCTTCTTATGATCATTTTCAATGATTGTTATTTTCACTGTTTTTATCTTCACTGTATATATTTTATCTATTTGCCTCAGTTCAGTTGGTCTAATTTGTTATTATTTATTTATTATTTTTTAAATACAGTTTTGTATTGTGAATATTATTGGTTGGCCTTTTATATTTCATTACTAAATAAACATTCACAAAATATTTACATAAATTGCATATATTCTCTATTTTTTTTTCTTTAAAATGTAAGCATGTTAACAAGAAAGAAGGATTATTTGTTAGCTTATCATGTACATTATCAGTCACCAACCAATCACATGCTTTCTTTGCAAGCTTATCTGACAAATCACATTCAAAAAACAGCAAAGCATTCTAATCTTTGGTTGGAGGTAAGGTAACAGTGTTGAGGCCTTGAACAGAATCATAATAAAACTAGATATTGAAACTATAAGATATAGCCATGCAAATAAAAGAGACAGCTGTATCATGTTATCTTCAGAATTTTGTAATCATTTTTTTCAAAAAGCAAAAACATGTAGTAAATATAACATTACAGTATTTAACATTCAGCCCTATATACAGTACCCTCCACTAATATTGGCACCCTTGGTAAATCTGAGCAAAGGTGATGAGAAAATAAATCTGCTTTGTTTATCCTTTTGATCTGTCATTCCAAAAATTCACAAAATTGTTAGCCACAGTTATTGGTACTGTACCCAATTATTGCTACGTCCTTTTCCCAAGATAACAGCTCTGAGTTTTCTTCTGTAATGCCTGAAGAGTTTGGAGAACACCTGATAAGAAAAAAGAGACCACTCCTTCATGCAGATCTCTCCAGATCCTTCAGAAAACCAGCTTCTCTTTAGTTCACCTCACTCCAGCTGTGATTCTTAAAGAGTCTTTAACCACTCAAACTCTACTTCTCGCTGTGTATTAGGATGATAGAAACACACGTCCTCTTCCAGGCAGCTTTGTAACAGTTTATGTTGATTGTAAATTCCTTAATTGTTTCCCTCATGGTGGAAATGGTAATTTTTCTTAAAGCCACTTCAGTTGGTGAAGCTCAATAATTTTTTTGCTGCACATCATAAATATATTTTTAGTTTTATCATCCTGGAGCGCTCAAAATTGTGAATATTAATGAGAATATACTTCAAATTCTAGGGTTGCCAATAATTATGGTCAACAAGTATTGGAGAAAAATAGTCCAGTGAGCATAGCAGAGGGCAAACAGCAAACGAAATCCAAGAGGGCAAGGCAAGAGCGAAGATCTGGGGCAGGCAAGGTTAATAACCGATAGTTGCAGAAAAAATATATACATTGTGTTGAACATTAATGGAGCACCAGATTTTGTGTGAAAATAAATGATTTAAGCCGTTTATTTTGCTTAAAAATCTTATAAATGTATGACGTGGCAAGAGGGGCCTTTTACACCACACATGGGCCCATGGTAGTGATACAAATACTTAAGCTAAAGAGGATCTTGACATTGACAATCTACCGCCCCCTCCACTTGAGGTTCTCATGGACAATTCCTTTGAAAATGTACAGA
>JAUMHR010000072.1:19658999-19671474 GCA_032361145.1 Enteromius fasciolatus | reverse complement strand
TTATCTTCAGAGAGTAAGTTCCTATGGTTACATACATACCCAGAAAGTTACCTCCGTTTTTGGAACCGAAAGTCAAGGTTATCCACTAACTTACCCTTAAACTTACCCGGGTATGTCACATAACCTGCTTTCTGGAATACACCCCTGATAGGCTTTTCTTTTGCAGATGGAGAACAAGGAAGACGAGACGACCACAACCACACACCACTGACCAGGAGATAGCAGACCTGAAGACACATGTAGGATTCAAGTAGCACACTAGGATGAAGCAGGAAGAGATCAGGTAAGTGTACAGCGATAGCAATTAGTAGCTAGAGTCCACTTCCGTGAGACAAGCTTGGACAAAGACTGAACTGAAGTGTTTGGGTTTCAAATCAGTTGGCGATGATGGGTGTGGCTGATTAGAACTCAGGAGAGAGCAATCGTGTGAAGGAGTGAGGGTGGATCCTGGAGTGGATGGAACATATGTGTGTGTGTAGTGATACTGCTCGTATAACAGAGGTTACTATTGACTTCATATACTTTTCAGTGTATTTTTGGATTTGTTTTATTTGTGTGTGTGTGTATGAGAAAACTGTTTGCAATCTCTTCTGCAGCACTGAAACAAATGATGTTTGTCATGTATGCAGTCCAAACGCATTCATGCACACACTAAATACATACAGATACATACAGACATGCCTCTTTCGTTTGCCATTTGGCTGGAGACAGACTGATTGCAGGTGTTATCCAGGGTTCTGTGAAATCTGAACTGTGGTTCAGAGATCATTCAGGCCTTACAGCTTTAACACCTTTACTGTACTGTTAATTAGCATTTCATATCAGAGAAACACGAACACCTGCCAAGACATCTTATGTCAAAACTATCGTTTCGAATAGGGATGAAAAAATGCCCTTTTTAGTGTTTCCATGGAGACAGTGTAGCCTATAACAGTTTCTTAGACACCATGCTCCACTTAAAACACTGAATAATTGTAAAGCTTCAGTGAACTAATGGGAAAATCACTATTATAACACATGAAAATAAATTACAAGGCATTGAAATGATCTACTTGTCAACAGAATCAACTTCTAAGCAACAAACTTAACCTGAGGAAATTACCTTGAAATTGGAATTTATGCTCAGAAAACATCATCATTGCCAGCAGGAACAAAATCTGATACAGACGAACAGAGAAATATTTTATGTGCAAGACTAATAGCAATAAAAGTATGAATAAGCCAGTCTATTCAAAAAGAAAGAAAATATACAGTATATATTTTCTTTTCTTTGTGGAATCAGCATCTTTCAAAAACATCGAAACATCTTTCAATGCATCAAGCACAAAAGTGTTGGGTTATTTAAGGACATGGAATATATATATATATATATATTCTGTGTGGACAATGTGTACAAATAAACTGTAGTTTGAGCCTCCTATTTATTATATTATTAATTGCACAGCACAATCCCTGAAGGCACAGGTTAAACAGGACATCTGTTTCTTTTGTATCTTCCTAGTTTGCAAATACCTTAACAACAAGGATGCAAAGGAAATCTAATTTATTTGACTAAATGCAGCTGCTCTGTTCTGCATAGCACCCTGAGCATATGTGCTGTAGCTTTTGTCTGCATGTGTGCCCGCACTGGTGCTCCTTCAAGAAACCAAACTGCATTGTTAACAAACAGGAATACCTCTCATAGGACCTTAAATGCAAGATGCAAGCATGTTTGTGAAATGGCCTGTGGCTAAGTATGCTGGGAAAAGAGCAGAGTTACCAAGCCTTTTGAGTGGTGATTAGCAGATTTAAAGACGTTCTCTGGCATTAAGTTTTCTCTTGCGTTAAATTACTCATTCTGTCAAAATCAATTATGTGCTTTCAAGTAATCGGTGCCCTGGAATAAGCAATATATTCATTTTTATTTTATTTTATTTTTCCAGCAGAAATGGTTTGTTTACTTAGTTGATGTGAGTGTGGCCTAAATTTTTAGTAATATTCTTTCTTTCTTTCTTTCTTTCTTTCTTTCTTTCTTTCTTTCTTTCTTTCTTTCTTTCTTTCTTTCTTTCTTTCATTCATTCACCAAAATATAAAATAAAATAAATAAATCCATACCAGACAATTTTATTAATTTTATTTTTACTAACTAAAGTGTTACAATTAATTAAAAACATTTTTCATAATAAAAGTAATAATAATAAGCCAGTTAGCAACAGACTTTTCTGGATTGGAGCATAATATTGGTGATAAGTAAAAAAAAAAAAACCAAATACATAAATACACTTTATAAATATTATAATATATGAATTATATGTTTTATTATATTTTAAATTATTTTATAATATTTTTATATTCGTTTATGTAGTAATATAATAATAATAATAATAATATGTTTATAGTTACCTATAATACTTATATCCACTTTAAAAAATTAAAAAATTAAATTACTATGAGATTTTGTTGTATTTTTTTAATCTCTCAGAGGTCTCGTTTTTTTATAGTCTCCAGCATCATGCTTTTTTTCCTGTAATTCTACCTGTTTTGCATGCAATCACCCTATTCTGTGTGGGTATATAATCACAGAGATAGATAGACATCAACAACTTTTACCTAGAACCCTATCATTGTAATAGGATGAACAGAACAGAGAGTTAAACATTTCCCTAGGGTAAAGAGTTCCCCATAATGTCTGCCCATTCCATGTCCAAACGGTCTTTACACACATCAAGTGAGAACTGTGGGAAATTCAAACTAATTATCTCCTGTAAAAACCAGCCAGAATCTGAGAACTACTGCATGTCAGGGCCACAGGGATTGTATGTGGGTGTTTACATCATTCCCAACAGGGTAAGACTTGCATGTCTATTTATACTGATGTTCTGCTGAACTAATCACAGAAAACTTGTTGACAAGAATTGAACATTCTTGGTAGGTCTGTAGTGATCATCTAAAAAGCAAGTTACAAACTGATTCTAATTAAATTAGTGGCTGAATGCCTTTTCAGGGTGTGCTGTTACATTCAAATTAGGGATATCAAAGATACTGGTGCTCTTTTTATTTATTTATTTTTTTAAAATATGAAAAGGCAGTGATAAATTTCTGCTAAATCGTTATTTACTAGGTTCACTGACATTTTCTTGAAACTGTTATGGATACATACATTATATAGGTCAGCACATTGTCTATAAATGGTTCAGTTGTAAATAATTTATATAAAATGCCATTTTTATGTTTATACTTAGATCTTGTGAGCAATTTTCAGCTTGAGTCATAGTAAACAAACTGTAGTATCTAAACATAACATTTTAAAATATATAAAACTGCTTTACTACATAGACACATCAAAGAGTTGTATCTTATTTATTTCATGGTGGTGAAATCATAACATATCTTGCTTTGCTCTAACATACACATTCGGAAGAAATAAGTAGAAAAGCATTATACAAGCAGTAAACCTGCATTAGAAACACAACAAATAATTTATAAATGAACTGTTAATTAGCATGCTATTATTTAATGACTAAATACAGCAAAAATTGGCACAACACAATTAAGTCTATTGAGCTAATCGCAGACTGCTTTATTCTACTTTTACTGAAAGTATGCTTTGAGTCTATGGTAAGTCCTGTAAGATAAGTCTGTAATTTACAAAATGTGTTGTGTGTCTGCATTTTTTGTATTATTTTTTTATATATATTGAGCAAATATTGCATTTTGATATGCTTTAAGGAAGTCAGATCCAATTAAGATGGACTGATATTATTAAAAGGTAATAGTATTGTACAGGTAAAATCTCCAGAGAGTGACATGTGATTACATTTTTGGTGACTGTGAAATTAACCTCTATGCAATGGCTGAGATTAAATTCATTGATTCACTGTCATTCAAACATCTCCTGAACACCATGCGTTTGTCTCATGGCAATCAGAGTTTTCAAATTTCCACCTATACTGTTTGACAGTTTTTTTTTTTTTCAATGTCTTATATGCACTTGACATGAAGAGTGCTATTTTAACTTCATATTTTCTGCCTACGCAGAGTTCACATATGAGGTGTGCGCAGGTTTTGCTGTTCTTGTGGAAGTATCATAGGAAAATGTCTAAACAAAAATAGCAAACTCTGATGAAATCACCTTGTCAGGGAGAAAAAATAGATTTGTACCTGTAGGGGGAAAAGGTAGAGTGAGAGAGAGAAACAAATCCCTTGATTTTCCCCTGTGGTTTCAAAATGGGTCGTGGGAGTGTCCCTAGTTGCAGATACCAGTGCTGCCGTCCGGAAGAACGTTCTTTCAGAGTATGTACTGTTTGCAATGAAGAACATGCTTCTCGACTATAAATAAAATACATTTTGCAAGCATATGTGTAGTATGAATATGATTAACACATGCATGTCAGCATAGTTATATGATCTACAGTACCAAATTAGCTGATGGTTAGCTGAAATTATTTTTCTTCCATGACTTAACGGGATCATAAAATGCCCATTTGATGCACTCGTCAAAAACTAGGAACATTTTTCACTTTGTTTTATAAAAGGTATATGTTCTGTCATACTACTCATCTGACCCACTGCATATTCTGAAGGCAGAAAATATTCAGATATTTCATATATTATCCACTTCAAACTCATATCAATGGTTTTGCCAACTGACCTGCTCAAACAAGACTCAGACTGACATATCTTTCTGAGAAATCAACTAATGAATGGTTTACTTAGTTCTTTTTTTAAACTAAGATGAGACGTCTACTTATACATGGTGTTGAAAATGCAGACATCGTCTTTAAGTACTCTACAGGAAGTGCAGAAATTCCTGAGAGGGCTAGGGATTCAATTAGTCACCTAAGTCATGTGAGGCATCGCAAAAGGGATTCAATATACGAGTCTCATGAATGCACCCCACCACTGCACACCAAAGCTCATTTGAGTTACTGAGACCAATTATACTTCCCTCCTACCACCACTTGTGTTATCCTCTTAGCTCAAAAACCCTGGGTTGATGGGAGCGTCTCCAGCCTTCCTGAAAACGACTCTAAAGATTATTCAAATGAGTGTATTAAATCTATTCTATTTTAAGCCCTCTATCCCTCTGTGTCCTGTTTACTTCAAGATTTTGGACTCCATCTGTAATCTACTATCTGAGGCCAGTCTTGGTCGAGTAGTGTTTATTTATTGATTACAGTTCTCTTTGTGGGTCTGGCAGTTGCAGCTTAGATGCAATCAAGTCAGATTTAATGAGTCCATGCATACAAATAGACTTTCCCTCTGCCCTTTTTTGACCAGTATCGATTAACTTTCCTAAGTTATCAGGCCGATCTGCAAAAGGGATCAGTCATTTTGTTTGCATCATGACACTTTTTCTGATGCTTGTGACTGTGATTGACCATCTTCTCCATGAGGATCTTAGGCAATGAACATTAAGGAAGAGGATGGACAACCATGACATAACCTAAAATTATAAGAAGAGTTTCTTCAATCTTATTATTCCGTTGCCACCAGGCAAATTCCCTCCAATATTAATGCTGTAAGCGATCGTATTACTTTGCCTCAGTAACTCTTAAGTCAAATTCCTGTTTCCAATTACATTTATTGATCATCTTGTTAGTGTGACTGGAAATGTTAATCAGTTTCTTTTTTTTCATACCTCTTGCATGGTGCTTCTCAGAATTACATTATTAACCAATCAATATTATGTTATTATTGATCCCTGGTCCACTGAGGAGTGAGAAAATAGTAACTCTGACACAATATCAGTAGAAGAAATAAGAAATATCACATTGAAGTAAGCTCTAAATATTTATTCCTATTTTTGCATTTTGCATTAATATTTAGTTAATCACACCATGCGCACACACCAAGATTACAAGGAGCCCATATCTTACAAACTCCAAACAAAAAAATCCTGGTTCAGCTGGGACTAAAACCAGGGATCTTAATGCTGTGACATGGCCCACTAATGCCAGGCACACACTGCACAATTTTAGCCTTGATTTTTACTCACCGATAGTTTTGAGAAAATCGCAGACAAATGCCCAAAATCAGACGCAGATGATCAAAGACAGAATCTGAGGTAGGCATCAATGCCTCACCATTGCCTGTGAGATATGCTAAATATCTGGACCTATCAGCAGCTCAGCAGTCGTGTGAAATGTATTTTAACTAAAAAAATGACATCATCGATGTCCTAAGCCAACGAGAGAGTGCAAATACAAGGAAATTGAAAGTTCAGCAGTTAGAGCTGCAACAAAACGTCTCAGGTTATGTATGTAACCCTAGTTCCTCGAAGGAACAAGGCGCCATGTCCAACGAGATGCTATGGGGAATGACTCCAGCGTGACGGCTCTGAATAGTATGTGTAATCAGTGCAAAGGATGGGCAAGATGTCAAAGACGGATTATGTTATTGGACAAGAAGCATAAAAGCATCTGGAATGCGGCCAGTATCAGCTTCAATGTCATGAAGTGAGCACTGGCAGGGATGCCAGAAGTTGCTCCAAATTGCACCACAAGGCAGCTCTATATGTATGCTTGCACTGGACACATGCAATTCAACTTCTGTTGGCCAGGCTCTCTGAATGGAGGAGGATTGAAAGCCTGCTGTACGACTGGCTGTGGTGTGACCGTAGGGACCTTAGGACTGTAACCCGCTCACGGCGCAAACTCAAGGTGGGATTTATAGGGCCACCAAGAGGGCTTGAAGGTCACCTACTCTCCTCAGAGAACAAAGCGCCAGTTACAGTGTGGTCTTAATAATAAGCATATGACCATAGATCTCCTCTGTGGCAGCCCACAGAAGGCCTCTTACACCACGGTCAGGTCCGAGAATGTACTGGAGGCCTCAACCTCTGGTCTATCGGAGTCAGGACATAGCAAGGAGCTGGAACATGGTTGGGGCTGCTCCGCCCAGCAACCCCTGCTTCGACCTCAACCTCCTCAGAGGAAGAGAGAGCACAGTGTTCTTAGATTATAACAACATTTAATTCCACATAATCAAATGCAATTAATAATTTAGACATTTAAATCCTCAGTAGAAACGTGTCATAGCAGCAGCAGCAAGCTCTTGCAAGCTACAGTTTTTACAAGAAAGGTATTCATCACTTCTCTCCATCACTTCTCACATGTGTTTTGCTGTGAAATGTAGTTTATAGACCAGGGGCCTGTTTCATCGAACACGTTTTTCAAATAAGCTAGGCTTATTTCAGTCTTTCTTATTTTGAACCAAATAAACTCACAGTAAGATAAAAAAAAATAGCTATTGACATAATAATTGTGATCTATAAGGAAAAATGCATGCAACTGGTGGACAAGAAAACTGCACAAAAACAACCCAAAAGACTTACATCAGGGATTTGCATGCCATTGTCAACCCTTCCATTTCTGGTCAGGCAAGTGAGTAATCAGCTTATGGGTGATATAAGCAAAAAAAAAACAAAAAAAATATTATTAATATAAAATAACTTTAAACTTTAAATATTGGTTAAGTTTTGAGATTCTGCCATCACTGTGCTAGTCAATTATATTCTGTGTTAATTTAAAATTGTCCTCTAAAATGAACGTCACATAAAATAAATGGCTCATTTATTTTAAGTGTCATGACTTTCCATGCCTTTCCATGAGTCAAGTTGTATAGGCACTGTTTAAGGAATAATGCCTGTAGTGGTAATGCAAACACCTCTCTCTCTCTCCTGAGTTTTAAAGGAAACAGAAAAATAAAACAATATATAAAGAGACAGCAGTCTTGTTTTGTTTTCTTCTCTTTTCTGATGCCACGCTGTTCCAATAGCTCTGGGCAATTTACAGATCCCTCTGTGGAAAATAAAAAAAATACTTTAGAACACAGGTCACTTCACTGAGTTTGCAACAATTTTTGATGTGTGATTTTTGAGGAATAATGTAGCTTTTAAAAATCTTGGCAAAAGAGTTAAAAGTGTGCTCAAACATCTGTCAGTAATGCCCCACCACATTTAAAGGCCAAATGCATTACTCAGCACCGGGTAAAGGTGAAAAGACTAACTGTTGATTGTATTAGAACAGAAATAGTAAAGAACCAGTAATACGTCATATGTTCTTTAAAACTAAATTTCTTAGTTTGTATACACTAAGAATGCACAACAACATGGCAGGTTATCACACTTTTATTACACGGCTCTTTGGAATGCTTGATTCTGATTGGTCAGTTGAGACATTTGCAGGTTTGTTCTTTTCAAATAATAACAGCTCCAAAGTAATAACGCATAGCCGGGACTACTTGTGTGTTTAAATCCCTCCGCGCCAACAAAGATTACCATTTGGCGCCATTTTGTGACAAACACTGGACAACATAAGGTGCAATAAATAACTAAAATACATCCGTTGTTATATATTCATATGTAGGTGTTATAAATTGTCTTAAGGTTGAATGTTAGTCACTTGGTATTATATCATTTCGCGGAAGGATGAAAATGTTAATTTAAAACAAATACGCCAATAAAATGTTTTAAATTAATATTCATGTTCAGTTTTTTTTCCTTATGCGGCAAGTAGCCGTGTAATAAGCAGGATAATATACAGGTAGCCGGTAGTTATCGCAGGCTTATTTTGCTACCTGTACGTTATCATTAGCCAATTGTTCACGGCAGAAACACTATAAAAGAAACACCAAAACATGGAAGTAACGAGCTACGTCTCCATACTGCTTGAATGCGTGACTTACCTCTGTTTGTTCCTCAGATTCGCCGTGAACGACGAGCCTGGGCCAGTCAGGACCATTGGAGCTTTCTTCACCGCCACCTGAAAGGATTAAAGAGGGATTATACTCACGCAGAGTGCCGCCACCATCACCGTATTGTCTGCACTGTACCTGCACTGTAAATAAATCCACCCTTCGGGGTTTGTGTTCACTTCATCATGCTGTTGTGTCGTACTCTCTAGCGCCAAGGTTCACACTATATATATATATATATATATATATTATTATTTTTCTTTTTAATGGTTAAGTATCCAGGTGATACTATGCTGCTAACCACTGGTCGAAAGATTGCACTAATTATATATATAAAAAAGAAAATTACAAAGTAAATTAGTCTGATTTCAGTTTTGAAGCACGTGTTTGAAACCAGCAGTCAGATACCTTTCCTTGTCCTCACCATGTCTTACTGAGGGTGATAAACGTTGCTTCAGTATTCCTAATGGAACAAGTTTGTACTTCAGATAAATGTACCATGTTTGTAAAAAGCAAAACCTATATACAGTCTATTCTGCTGTAAGCTGCATTTTGTTTTGCTTTTTTATTGAATGTTTGGAATGTAATTAGTTAAAATTTTTAAAGTAATCAGTTTTCTCACCATTAATTTTTAAGGGACAATATAGGATGTGCACCCAAAGGTTTTTTATGTCTTTGATTACCCCTACAACTGTGACCCACACTGATTCTGGTGGAAATGAGAGCTGTGCAAAATAGACATATATATGCTTAAAATGTAGAAATCCAACAGGTGATGTGAAAGTCTCTCTCTGTCTCTATAAAGAGGTATTGAAAAAGTGTGCTGAAAATTGGACTGTTGTTGTTTCTGATGATCTAGCATCTGATTCCTCCTAAAACATAAATAGCATTTCAGAGGCAAAACTGTGTTAAGACCTTAACTTAAACTGAATAACATATTTCAACTTCCAATATCTTATCTTTTCAAAACAATGTAGCTCTTTCCAACAACAGTCAACTATTTTTTCCCTGACATGTTGCAGTTTAGCATGACAAAATGTTACATCACTTAATAGGATTTCAGTTTAAATATTTAGTTAATTAGTTCTGTAAAAATATGCTATACTGGACTGTGCTTATGCAGTATGCAATACTCTATCTCTTCATCTTTCTTGCTGCTAAGTGGTTGTCAAGCGAAAAGTTTTGTTTTTAGA
Source organism: Enteromius fasciolatus (assembly GCA_032361145.1). Classification (NCBI taxonomy): domain Eukaryota; kingdom Metazoa; phylum Chordata; class Actinopteri; order Cypriniformes; family Cyprinidae; genus Enteromius; species Enteromius fasciolatus. Next base: position 19,661,605 of record JAUMHR010000072.1, on the reverse strand, counting down.
TTCAGGTTTCTTTTCATTCTCATTCCAAGCTCTGAAAACTACACCTCTGTCACTTGGAGGGAAATAGAGACAAAATTGTCCAATATACAGAACAGCAGGATAAAACAGCAAAATGATTTACCCCAAAAGAAATGCTTTTATGTGACCAACAGAAATCAATCAATAATGAACCAGAATTTGATAAAAAATGGCCTAAGTGTTTTCAGGACTTGACAGTTACCTGCTATAAAAGAGCAGAAATATACAAAACTAGCTGTTATCTCTGCTGGGGTCGAGAACATTTGTTCACCCATGATGGAATCAATTACAAAAAGTCAACCCACTCACTTATAAGACGTCACAAAGATCTGCCAAGTGTCTGGCTCAATTAATTCCCATCAGCCTCTGCCTCATGTAAAATGCATTACTAACCTGCACAACAATTTATTTTGGTAAATTAGAGCTGCAAGACAAAGGTGGGAGGCAGATGGGGTCTCACGTATCACATTTACTGTTAATAACAAAAGTTATTATAGCACCAGGATCACAAGGGCTACAGAGAACATCCCCCCATTTATTCATGTAACTGGAGTCAATCGATAATGAGGACAATGTAAGATAATTATATTAAGAATTAAATTAATTGAGGAGTCAGAAGAGATTTGGTTGTCGGGTAAACCTGCAAAGCTAATTAAGTTCCTGAAGCAAACTTTCCAATCAGCACAATAATCCATGAGCCTTCGGTCTATTATAGGAGAGATTAATTGGTTTGCTGTTATCCCGGAGGCTTTCAATTCAAATAGAAGCCCTGGATCGGGGGAGTGAATAGCAGACTACAGCGGGTGAGTCAGTGAAGCTGGAGAGATCTACAAAACCATGTACTGTTTCACTAATGTTGCTGTGGTTTGCTGCAAATGTATTTTTAGGATAATAGGAAGCAACTAATGTACAGTACAAATGAGAATAGAGTAAAACGATTTCTATTTCTATTCCTATTAACTCTTCCCTAACAGTACTACTAAATATTTGTTAGAAAATGATTAGTAATATAGTACCAACATACACTATGCTATATCAGTAAAGACTGGGGGGGAAAAGGATGGATGTTTTGCAGTATGGATATGTCTATTCTACATTCTTATAAATGAAGGTGCTTAAAATGTTCTTGACAGTGATGCCATAGAAGAACCATTTTAGGTTCCAAGAATCATTCAGTGAACGGTTCTTTAAAGAACCATTTCTGTCTTACATTTTTTTTGTAATCTTTAAGAAGATTGGACTGGCAGGGGTTATACTGTAGGTGGGGTGAGTGAACAGCCAGTACTCTCTCCACCCTCAATACCACAACTGAGGTGAGACCCTTGAGCTTGTTTTAAAATCTATTCAGTTAAATAAGTCATATACTCTATGCAGTTAATTATGGGACATTTTTTGACGTCTCATCACCACTTCAAGCTCATAAATGAAACAGTGATTCAAAATAATGTTCTCTTTTCCTGCATTCTTGATCTTTCTGACAACTGAACACTGTTTTTGCTAAAGGTGCCGTTGCCCATTCACTGGTGATGCCTTTTTAGTTGGCTCAATCCAAACAAAATTTTGTTTGCTCTCTTTGAACTCTTTACAAATATGTTTACCCAATGCATTGCAAGCACAGAAGATCATCAACAAATTAACATAGCCAAAAGTACTGAGTATAAACCATTGATGTGATGCTTGATGCGATGTCAGTGCTTTCATCCTGATGAATATCAAAGCCCTTCACTGATTTCAGTCTCGCTGTGAGTTGTTTTTCCAAATTCTTGGCAATATCCCCAATTCACAGCAACACTGTATTGTCGGTAAGAGGAATTCATTTTAGCTTTTCAGATGTCTTTTCATCCAGAACTGTATTAACTCTGTCTAGCAGCAGACAATATTAATCTTTCTTCGATTGTGTGGGGTGTTTTTTCTTTGGCAACATGATATCACAATATAAGATGGCAAGTGCAATTTGTGATTGTGTGTTATGCTTCTGCTGATTACCTGAACTGATGACTGAATTTCCTGAGTCTTACCCTAAAAAATTTAATAAATAAGTAAAAATAAACTAAATAATGGCTTGGCTGCCAATTTTTTTTTTTTTCACATTTGTTGTGGCCACTTTTCTTTGAAGTAGTGTATTTATATGGCCTTATTCCAGATTTCCTAAGGACAGGCCATAGTCATAATGGTTACACAGACTCACCATCTCCGTGTATTACAAAATTATTATTACTAAATATAAGCAGTGGTGGAAAAAGTACACAAAAAAGTACAGATACCCTACATAGTAAATGTTACTTTAAATAAACGTACAGAAAAACTGTAAAGTACTACTTACAGAAAAGTAAAAATATCTGGAACTGAAATAGTTACTTTATATATGTCACGCCCAGCTGGAGCTGCCAGCTAGAGACTGTTGATGGCATTCCAGCTTTCCATGAACTCTGTTTTTGTGTATGTTTTCATACCTGGACTCCCACCTCTCCTCCACAGCAGTTTCTAGTTAGGTTCAATCATTCAATCATTACAACCTGATCTCACAGAATTGTGTGAAATAACCACGAACTCTTAATGCATAATTCCGTGTTAGTATCACGTAATGA
>JAUMHR010000072.1:19596040-19612342 GCA_032361145.1 Enteromius fasciolatus | reverse complement strand
TCAGTCACTCAGATGTCAGGAGTAAATGACTACTGCTCTGTTCATTAATACATTCAACAACAAAACACCTCAATCTCCCAGGTATCATGCTTGTCTCTGCATCTCGGTCTGATGACGGCTCACTCAGGGCGGGTCTGCGGTAAGACACCAGTTTAGTCCGTGTGACACGTTTCTGTCAATCATCTATCGTGGGTGTGGCTTATGTCGGTGTGACGTCACACCGACATGCATTTGAGAATGACTTGATTTCAGAAGGGGCAACTTATTTTTATACCACCGTATGACCCCTTTAAAGAAAAAAAACGAAAGAGTCGAAATAGAACATATTTGATATTTTTTGTAGATCACGTGACCATTAAACAACATCCTTGATCCAAGATCCTTAAATATACAAATGTGATGTTTTTATATATAATCTTGGGAATACTTGGGAGAAAAGGCCCTGGTCTACAGTATAAAGACATATCATCAGTTTATGTAGAATGTTTTCGTGTTCCCTTTTTTTTTATAATGCCATGGGCTCTAGTATATAACTGCCTATTGGCTGCCCTCCCTAACCGGGTAAGCAGCACATGTACATTGTACACTGTTAAAGACCATATCCCAGGGGATTTCCTGTCACAGCCGTGCCGCACAAGCACCAGTCTCTACCGCCCACATGCTCAATAGATTTTAGCACAGCACTGTTGATGCAGTCCATAACTCTTTCCCCCCTCCAGGTCCTGCGGGTGGGAAAACCAGGTCCTGCTCTTATCTGAGGCTGCCAGACATCAACCCACCACGAGCATCCCACGCACAGCCTCCAGACATGCTTCGGCATGAAGGGATGGCACCCATATCACCACCACTGAGAGAGAGAGTGAAAGCTTGTTGCCTGAGAGGGTTTGAAAACGACAAAAAAAAAAAACACTCAGTGGAAGAACCCGCTTCTGTAGGAAGAGGAGAGGTTGGTCCACCCCCTACCTTTTGGCTAATCTAATGTGGAGAAATGACATAAAGCCCCCTCATGCTTTAAGAGAGCATGGCGCGGTATGTTCTTAAATGCTGTGATTTATGACTGTCACTCCAGCTCTACAGTTCCTGTGTATCGTCGGTAAAGATGCAGATTTTGACAGACCATCAAGCTTTATTCATAATTCACAATTCAGAGAGAGAGAGAGAGAGAGAGAGAGAGAGAGAAGATTGAGAGGAATACAGATGGAAGAAGAGAAAACAGAAGAACAGAGTGGGACATGCAGGAGAGACAGTAAATTGTAAGGCTGCAAAGATGTTTATTGGTTAAAGATATAGCAACATGCCAAAAGCTTTGGCCTTTGTGACTCCAGACAGAAACTGCCAGAAGAGGAAAGCAATTGCAGTCCACTCTATATGGAGGGTTCCATTGCACCTCATTGAGACAATCGGAAATGCAATGCTTTCAACAAAGGGTCTCAGCCTCCTGCTTCTTAATTGAAGCTGTGTAGCACAAACAAAACATGTTTGGCATCTACAGCAGCTGCACTTGTTGTTCATTTGCGAGCCCCATGTAGTTATGTCGCAGAATTTGTTTGTTTATGCAAAGATAGGCAGACCCAAGGGAACTATGTTATATAATTAACACTGCAGATGCTTGAAGAAACAGAATCCAGTAACAAGGGACAATCAATCCATAGATTTGCATGTTGTGCTGTGCATGCTTTTAATAATCAACAAGCTTGTGAGAAAGGCAGTCAGCATTTTACAATAGGTAAACAACACTAGCTCATTCTAAATTCAAGGACAAATTCCTTGCATGATACAGTAGCAAATACTCAAAGCAGTAGAAAAAATGCAGATGGTCTCAAGATAATTATAGGGCACATCAGGGCTAAACAGGGCTTGTGCAATTGAACTGTTGCATAAATGTTATATCTTACCTGGTCTCATGGTATAAATGTACCTGGGTGCACATATTACTGCAGTAAAACTCTGACACCTTTTTTTTCTTTTTCACATAAACTTACAGATTTTAGATCATTACAGCATTAATTTATTTCATGTTGTTATTTCAAAACAATTTTAATATGTTGGTATATTGGTATATGTTTTTTAATGTCAGCATTACACATTGCAGGCTCATATCTATGGCTGAATCACAGCTGTGCTAATATAGAATGTTGTCATTGTTCTTTGAACTATTAAAAAATGATTAAAAATAACTGCTTAATTATTTAATTATATATTTATTCTGATAGTTTCTTTGAAAACAAATGTTACAAATACAAAGGTTATTGAACGTTAGTCTAAGCACTGACTCAATTTTGTTGCTTCTGTCAACATGAAAAATGTGAAATAATATGTTTTTTAAATTATATTAATTGTAAAAACAATTTTCAAAAGAATAGTGTTAATATTCTTTCGTTATTAACAATTAATAATATTAATAACACTAGCCCATTAAATGTGAAAACCCCAGAGAGATACAACTAGTTTATGACAAAAACAAACACGCCGTATAACCGTATAACCCTATATAATGTCAGTTGTACAAAGCCCCCATACTCTGTCACAAAAAAGCAGGCTTAAGCAGACCTATGTTCTGAAAAGATGTTACATGAATATATTCATAGAGAGTATTGTGCTTAGAAGAAGCCTATAAAAGGCTGACACACCAAGTGCACACTCAAAAAGCCGGCGTGCCCTGTTTTCAGCAAAAAGGAAAACTTAGGTCTCTAAGTTTTGCATGTAGCCAAGAGTAACCCCTGTTTTAATGGTGTTCCGTGTCAGCAAACAAAGATTCCCGCAAAAGATTGGGACATGCAGGCTTGTGGATTGCTCTATTGCTCCTGCCTGCCGCTCTGCTGAGAGTTTGTTGAGGGTTTGTAGCTTGGATACGTAGCTCTCTGTTGTTTAAAGTGATAATATATAACTTAATTCCCTCAATATTTCCTATAGTATATATCAAATCTATTTGATTGTTGATCGTTCGTAATTTTCATAGCACATAGAGACTCTTTCAATTTTTATTGGCATTTTCTCTTAATTAGAGTGAATCAGGGCTCCGAACGAGACCCCAGTCTGTTACATAACATCTACTATTTAACATCTCCATTCCCTCCTTTAGGGAACGAGGGGTACCTACATAATAGAGACGTTAATGGTGTTGAAATTCTGCAGCAAAGTGATGATATCGCAGATCATCATCTAGTCTTGTGTAAACTCCATATAGATAAACCTGTAAATTCTGCACCTTGTTACAGATATGGTAGCACTATCACCTCTACCAAAAAAGACTGCTTGGTAAGTAATCTTCCTGATTTATCTCAATTCCTTAGCATGCCCAATAGCATAGCAAACTTGGTGATGCAACAAAAAATTTTACTCATTCTCTACCATAGGAAAGAAAGAATTGTATAACCTTGTTAATCATCTAAACCAACAACATGTATGTTAGACCCTATTCTATCTAAACTATTAAACAATCTACATCAAGAAGCCATAGATCCTCTTTTGTCTATTAATGATTCATCATTGTCATTAGTATATGCCCCCAAAGCCTTCAAACGGTCTTTGAGTCTCTCGTTAAAAAAACACAATTTGACCCCAACGATCTAGTTAATTACAGACCGATCTGAAATCTCCCTTTTCTGTCAAAAATACTAGAAAAGGTAGTATCCTCACAATAATACTCCTTTTTGAGAAAAATGGTATCTGTGAGGATTTTAATTATTGGACCTAAAAACCCCACATGAAGTAATCTAGAACACCGTCTAACACTTTATGGCTGCTCTTTCAATTCTTATTTATCAGTTAGGCTATTTGCTGTTTGCAAATATTTTATTTGAAAGCCATGTTTCTAGCATCTGTAAAACTGTGTTTTTCCATCTCAAGAACAAATCTAGATTGCGACCTACAGTATATGCTCTCAACCTAAAATGCAGAAATGTTAATTCATGCTTGTTTCATGCTTGATAAATAGACTACAGCTGGCTCAAAATGCAGCAGCTACAATCTTTACTAGAACCATGAAGTATGAGCATATTAGCCCAGGTTATGTCAACACTGCACTGGCTCCCTATCAAACACTGTATAGATTTTAAAATCTTGGTAAATACTTATAAAGCCCTGAATGGTTTAGCTCCTCAGTACTTGAGTGAGCTCTTATCACGTTTTAGTCCTCCACATCTGCTGTATCCTCAAAACTCTGGTCATTTGATAATACCTAGAATATCAAAATCTACTGCGGATGGCAGATCTTTTTCCTATTTAGCACCCAAACTCTGGAACAATTTACCTAATACTGTTCAGGAGGCAGACACACTCTGTCAGTTTAAATCTAGATTAAATGTCTTTACTCTGGCTCACACTTAACAAACTAATACACATTTATTAATAAAATCTGATTGTTAGACTGTATTAATTAGACTACCCAGTCTTACTGTATTTATTCATGGCAGGGACACGTTTATTTTGTTATTTTCCATCCAATTGAATCTTATTTTAAAAAACGTGCTGGACTTACAGAAATAATGAAATAAACGTGTCCCTGGCACGAATAAATAGATTAAATTAAATTACGTGACTAAATCACGAACTGCCGTGAGACTGGGTTGAATTAGATCAGCCGGAATCGGGAACACCCCCCTTAACACACAATATACTCGTTACATTGTAAAAAGAATGGCATCAATGCTAATATTAGTCTGTCTCTCTTTTATTCTGCTTTTCAGTCCGAATTCAGATCAGATTTTGTATCTGCAGAAAGAGATGACCTTCATCAGAGACCAGAACAACTAGATGAGACCTGTGGACAGTTCAACGGAACCAAATGCACACAAACACATACACACACTATAAATCCTTTGCACAATCTGACATGAGCTTAATATTGAATTGGAAATTCGGTGCTGGGGGTAACTAAGCCTGGTTCCTGGTTTTTATCCACTCTCTCATGGATAGGGTTTTGGTTTCTTGCCACTGTCGCCTCTGGCTTGCTTAGTTGGTGGCAACTAATTTCTAGTGATTATCGTCATTTTGATTACAGAGACTGTCTCTGCATTTAAAAAATAAATAGTTTAATGTTGTCATTATACATTACCATCACTCTATTATCCTATTTGATAATGTTCAGTGCTTTGCTACAATCTGTATTGTTAAAAGCGCTACATAAATAAAAGTGATTGATTGATTGAAAAGACACTGGGCGGCAACCGTGGCATTTCTGGTGGATTAGTTTCACACTGACGCTTTTGTCACACTGATTCCCTGGGATAGAAAACTTATGCAGCTTTCAGTAGATCAATGTTGCTTCTCCTGGGGAATTTTTGCATTGTGTGCACTGCTGTGAAAAAAAAAAGAAAAAACAGTGGTGGCCTACTTTTGTGATTGTTCTTTCCCGAGTTGTTTAACTGATGAGTGCTCAATTGGAGAGGAATTAAAATGGAGGGAATTGTCTTCTCTGTGAGTGATTAATTACCACGTAAATAATTATCCCACAAAAACAGAGCAATCTCAAAGTAATAAGAGACAATACCCTGTTGTGGTATGACTAAGGACTTTTGGTTGGTCTAAGAGGAAGCTATTTTATATAATCTTATCATCAATATCACATTTTTTTTTTATCATATTATTTGAGTATATATATATATATATATATATATATACAGTACAGTACAGGCCAAACGTTTGAACACACCTTCTCATTCAATGTGTTTACTTTATTTCATAAGTAAACTTTATATACTTTATTTCAAAACTATGAACATTAAACTTTAAACATTCTTTATCTGTTAGAATTTATAATAGTATAGAAATCTACATCTGTGTATCAAGTTAAAAGAGCATTCTCCAACCTATTTTTCTCCTGAGGTTGTATAAGTGGTATTTATAAATAACACTTATAAAAACATGGTTGTTTTATTTGTTGTGCTTGGAATTATTTTGGTAACGAAAATGAAATGTTCAGTAAGTGATGAAAACAGTTTTTCTATTGAAAGTAGCATACCTTGACTAGACTCCTAACCAATTGTGTCAACAAAAGTAAAAGATATATATATCTTATATATGTAAAAGTATAAATTAATATATATACATATATATATATATATATATATATATATATATATATATATGTCTCAAAAAAGCAGAAAAGTAGAAGAATAAAATAATATATAAATAAAATTTACAAAAATATAGCCGATGAATGATTGCACTCATTATTAAATCTACTGCTTACATCTCAAAATGTAACTTGTAAACTGATATGATTACTACATATCTACATCTTAATAAGTTAGTAGAGAACATAAGATAAACTATACAAATGAACTTTGAATGCACCTATTTACAAAATTACCTTCTTTGGTAGATGGAGTCTACACTTCTTCTAATCTTTGAATCCTCTTGGTTGCTATAAGACTAAAGAGTCTTGCTATAAATTTAAACACAGTGTTCTTTTGATGTAATTGCATAACAAAAAGAGAAAACTTATTAACCAATGGGAATGCTGGTACTGTACACTATGTTCCAGTCTTGAGTACAGACACAGTGGGTTGTAGTTCTGTTCTCTTGTTTTATTTACGAGGATAAATTCTTTGCATCCTTCCCCATTCCTCTAGCCTTCTACAGTTTATATAAAATATGAATAAAAATGTTAAAAATGGTCACCATGGTGGCCATAACACAATAACATATGTAAAGCAAACTCCTCAACACAAAAACAGTGTTTAATTGAATGTTTCTGCACTACTAAATAATATTATAAAATAAATCTTAATTTATTGCTGTGCAGCTGATGGAATTTATGGCTACAACTTTAGTGTGATGTCGTCATGGAAAAGAACCATGAACTCTCTAAAGGGACAGTGCCATCGTCAACAACCTGGGGTTAAGTGCCTTGCTCAAGGCTACAATTGTGATGGCTCCTGACCCATTTCTCCAGAGATTTGCGATGGTTCAGTTTGTTAAGAAAAAAAAAAAAGAGCAGTTGCTGGATTCTTGAAAGTGATGTGGTATAACACGACTTACAGTGGAAGTAGAGAATTATGTGGCTAATGAGGGTGAGTAAAAAAAAAAAAAAAAAAAAACATTTAAAAACCCATAAACAAAAAATTAACTGAACTGCATAAATGGAAGGAGCATTTCCTGGTGTTCCTGAGAAGTGGAGTGCTCTGCAAATCTACAAAGTGATGTGTATTTGTATTTATATAGATATTCTGGTGCTTACTCACATGTCTAACTGTTATTTCCTACATAGTCTCATAAACGCACCTTGGTGCACTTTTTAGCAAAACACAAAATAGGTACCAACAAGTATATATCACTGCCGTTTCCAAAAGAAATGAACATTAGAGACAGTAAAACTCTGACACTTTTTATCCCTTTTCACACAAATTTAGTTTTATTTAGTTAAATTTAATTTGAGTTTCAATTAGCGTAGTTTTTGCACAATTACTTAAAGAATCTAGAATATGTTATGACTATGTTATAATATGTTCTAGACAATATTAATATTACCAGTTTAATAAAATAAAAGTACTATTGTAGGGTAATAAGTAGGGTATAATAGATATGTACATGTATTTGAAATATACTTAGCATGAAATAAATGTATTTCAAATACAGTTTAGTATATCACATTAACTGCAATCTCAAATCAATGAATTAGAAAAAGGTACAAGTTATTACTACCTGTGTGATGTCTCCAACAATGCATTGTACTATGGTGGATTAGCAGTGAATTACATTGTTTTAGTTACATAAGTAACCACATCAAATCGGGCTCATGCAGGACTAGGATACTTTATGCTGGTTTGATGTTAGTTTGCGTGGTAGACCAGAACAGACATTGTGTTCCCTATAGCAAAATCCTGGATAGTGACAATAATTGACTGCTATTACTTTTCTCAAGAAAGTTGATCATTTTGAAACATAACTTGGTTTTCAACTAACTCAATGAGATGCATTCTCATAATTCTTTCATAATGTACTTAAATACTGAGGTAATAACTTAAGTAGTAGAAATAACAGAAAATGCTATTTGCACTCAGTGTAAATATCACTAAATATTGCTGTTATTTTCAATTAGTGTACATAGAATGCATTGCTATTTGCACTTTAATAGCATCTATGCTGAGAAAATATTATATTTTCACTTAGTATAAATAGCATCTTTTTTCCCCTGATAAATTATAGTGAACTGTGCCGAGTCATTGAGCCCTAAACTGATGCTAACATTGTGTGAGCGGTTGTATGTTCACATGTATTTGTCAGATATTGTTTAATGTAAGAAGTTGTTGCTGATTGTACTGCAGCTTTAAAACTGAAACGTTCTTTGGAGAAAAATGCATTTATTCTTTTAGCCTCTGATTCTTTAGCACATTTCTAAATCCCCAGCGCAGGTTTAGGTTAGGGAGTGTCAGCTATAAATATGCCATTGAGTTTTTCAGTAGCCAGGTGCTATCCGTCGGCAATAACCTTATGTTTCTCCGTAGCTCCCACGTGTATCTGAGGCTTTTTCAGTGGATTTGTGAAATGATAAAAATGTATATGGTGAGTTTCTCTGGATAAAAGTGACTGTCAAGAGTAAAATTATATTCCCAGTCAGAGGCATATGTATCTGTCGGGAGGTGGCAGGTGGATGAAGCGAGAGGCGAGGAGTTGAGAATGAAAACAAAGATGAACATTTATTTAAACAGAACTTGGAACCAAGGACAAAACAAAATGGGTGGCAGAAAAAGACAAGGATCACATATTCAATGTTAACAACTGACAGGAAAGAACTCAAAAGACACATGCTGCGTCCGAAATCGCTTACCTCCCTACTATATAGTACATGAAAAACAGTATGCGAGGTGAGTAGTTGTCAATGAGTTGTCTCATTCTTGCTTGTTGTGTGTATGAATGAGCAGTGTGTGTGACTGTGGGTAACAAGCAAATTGGATACAGCTGGGGCTCGTTACCCAACACTATTTAATGTGCGTCTTGTCCTCGTCAGTTCCTCTGCCTGCTGTCCGATTGTTTGGAGTCCTGCTCTCTGAGTCTCTGTTTCCTGGAGTCCCAGCACCTCTATCCGCTTCCTCCCGTGAGGTTTGGAATTAATCGGCTCCGGCCGTACCCACTGCAGTCCCTGTGTTACTGCTCGCTTATGCTGACCATCATCTAAAATAATCTCTTACTGAATTGGCTTTGTTAATAAATATTTTAACTGAATCTGCAAAACTGTTTCCTCCTTAATCACACGTCACAGTAGTATGTCCGAATTCATAGCATTCGAAATTCAGTAGGCGAGAAGTACCTGGATGACCTACTGCTTCCGGTCGAATTCTATAGTAGGCATACCATGGACACTTTCCTATCCCATGAGGCTCCGGGAGAGGAGGCGTCATATTCGAAAAATGGCAGAAAGTTGAGATGCGTCTCTTTAAGTGTAAATACCATTAAGATTAAATTACACTTGTTTAACACAATCTAAATAAACGGATGACTTATTGAAAGTTCAAATTGTCACACTGTAGTGGCGACGCATGACACGTGACAACATCAATATGGTGGATGTAGTACGTCCAAATTCCATTCATACTACCCACATTCATACTATATAGAACGTACTTTTCAATGGTCAGGTAGTACGTTCAATTTTAAATATAGTACCTAATTAAGAAGTATGCTATTTCGGATGCAGCAACAGACTAAATAAACATTCAAACAATAAGGAAATTGGGAACACCTGTGAGACACCACTAGGATCAATTCAACTATCTCCAAATAAGGACAAGACACGTGAGAAATCAAAACAAAACCAAAACAGACAGACAAGACCAGACAATGTTACAGTAGCCTATACAGTTGTTTTTATTGCATTGATAATTGAAGGTTAGATAAGTGCAAAATGCGTCTATATTAAAACTTGCAACTCATGCCTTTAGGGAATACGGGTGGTGGGCTATGTTAAGTGACAGCTGTCATACAGCATGTTCTCAGCCTCCCAAAATCTTCTTCAGCCTCCTTAGAATAACGCTGACCCAGGTTTTAGTGACCGTCCAGTATAATAAACTAACAAATACATGCTGTGTCAAACCCGAAATAGCTACAGAGATGCGCACCAAATGTGTTGGATAAAGCGCACAAATAATATCCAAAAACACACTGAAGTACCTGTATGCCAGTAAGGGAATCAAGAAGTCTTAATTCTAATTTAATATCCACAGATCTTTTTTTTATCTTCAGGGGGGATACAAATTGGGTAAATTGTCATCTGCTTTACACTTGTAATTGGTTGACCTTTATACGGTAATAAAATTGACGGGCTTTGTCAAACTCCTGGATGAAGATCAATTCGCTGTCATTATAGAGGGGATTGGTTTAAATTTAGAAAAAGAAAATAGGGTTTGAGGTTTGTAGTTCAAGCCTGTTAGCTTTGAAGCTATTGCTACAGGTCAGGCTTTATTTTGATATTCCACTTTAGACTTTTTACTAATTATAGGTAACTACATGTCAACTAGTTCTCAATAATGCCTACTAACTCTGAGAGTAGACTGTTAGGGTAGGTTTAGGGTTAGTAGAATAAGTTGACATATACTTGCAACATTTCTCGTAGTCACCATGTTGTATGCTCTGGACCCATTAAAATAAAGTGTTAGAATTTATTAAGCAAAAAGTTGACTAATACTCTAATAACTGCTAGTTGCCAAGTTTCTTCTCTGCTGATAAACTCAATGTTACACATATGTTCTGACACTGTTTGTGCCTACATAAACTAATTTGCAACAGGGAAGTTGAAGAATGTATTCTTGGAAGAATAAACATGAAAAGTTTTGCTGTTAAGGGCTGCTGATGAAAGAATTTTCTTCTAGATCTAAAGGCCTCTCTGTAGGTATGTTCATACTTTTGAAAAAGTCTGTGTTATTTTCCCTGAGGGTGTGCATGTTGTCGTTAGGACAGATCTGTCATGGCATAAAGCTTTGTTGCTTTTGGTAGTTTAGAGTGGCGACACAAACCGAGAACAACAAACAATTCCCAATTTAATTTTGATAGGTATACACAAAGTAGACTCCACGCTCTAGGGATAAAAATATATGTTGTGGCGCTGAATATCTCGAAGTAAAATGCGAGAATCGTATCATTAAAACAGATCGTAAAAGAACTAAAAGCATACAAAAACACTGGCAACATCTCTGATTATGCAATAAACATCCCGTGAACCGAAAGAACAGAGTGAAATATCCAACAGTTATTTCAGTCTCAATGAATATTCAACAGAGACCTTTTTCTGACAGATGACAGAAGGAAAAAAAAAGTGAAGAAACCACTGTGTCACATTTTCTCACGCTTTGTGCACTTCAATAATGTGTCGTGTTATATTATTACCAAAAAAAAAAAAAACAACTACCATGACAGAACACGCACACTGACTAAGAATACAAAAGTGTCCTCTTGTGCTGTTGGCCTCTTTTCCTATTATACAGTAAAAAGACCATGGGCATTTGTAGCATTTTCTGTTATTAAATCCCAGTACAAATATCATCTTTTGGTATAAGAACCATTTATATGTGCCAAAAGTAAGTGCAGTTCTAAGCAGATTAGATTCTAATTTGGAATTTAATAGAAGACTAGTGTGATAATCACCTCTGCAATGTGGGTGATTATAACCGTAGCTAGGAGCAACTGTAACGCTTGAAAAAAGTGTTAATAAGAGCATATATCAGAGTAATAATGTTAGTAATTTAATACACTTAAATGTCAAATTTGACAAATTAATATTATTGAGTAATTTTCACCTTGCTAATAATTATTTTAGCTGTCAGCAATGCACTTAAAGTACAGTACATTATAATAATTACTAGAAATTGGTTAAATATATTCAATTCACTGTTAGGCCAGTTAGAAATGTTGGGATTTTTTTTGTTTTTGTTTCACATGCAAAGAGAAGACTGCACCAAGAGGTGCTTTACAAGTGGTCACTTTAATTATAATTGAATGCACTGAGACAAAGCTGCATAGAGACAAATAGTACTTTCTTAAAATGTTCATTGTTCTGGATGGTAATTTCATCTTCTATGACTCCCAAATGTATTTCTTTTTTTTACTTTTCTGTTAAGCAAATTTGAAAGACCAACTGACATATGGCTTGATACTAGGGATGTAACGGTATCAAAATTTCAAGGTACGGTAATACCTCGGTATGAATGGCACGGTACGGTATATATTAAATCATTTACATAAAAACTACACTAATTAAGAGGCTCAAAAAAGTGGCAGAAGTGTTTATTAAACAGTTTACACGAACACTGAACATATCAATGGCACACACATTAGCCATCTATCTGTAAACTTTGAAACAGGAACTTCAATTTTAATAACAAAAAATTATTAAACCTTCCCCACATCCAATTTAAAGCTCAAGGGCACCATACCTGAGTAATTTTTCAATCTTTACAATCTACACACCTTTACATTTATCCAACTTATCTTCAACTTCTCTCTCTCCTAAATAAATATAATGAATGATCTGTATGCTTAACTAGCTTTCTCCACCTTTTTTTCATCAGTTAAACAATAAAAAGAATAGGTGAAGGAGGTGTAAATTGGCAGAATCAAAGGGTGTGAATACAGGAACACTTCCAAATCAACAAGTAGCTCATTCTTACCTATATTGTGTTTTGTGCCATATGGTTCCTTCTCACAGCCTTGATTTCAAACGCACCCACACAGTAGGCTTGCACCTTAGTATTCAAAAAGAAAAGAAAAAAAACACAATTAGTCTTCCAGCAAAACCTTTAATAAATATATATTACGTAAATGTTACTGCTTTATGCGCTTATATACCAAGATGTTTGGATTAAACTATCATGCTGTCTTTAAAGCAGTGATTTATTTTGCTTTGACATACATTTTATTTTCTACAGCTGTGTGATTTAAACCTCCAGGAAAAACACAAGCAGTTTATTTATGAAATGATATCAGAATATTTTACAGCACGACTACAGCTCTGTGGTCACAATGGGATTTATACCAGTTCCATAAAGCATATATAGCATACTCCACTCTTGTCAGATGGCCTATCTATCCACAGACAATGTGCCTCTACTATAATAGTACATGACATGTTGGCAGTGGGTATGTGCTTGAAAGCTTAAAGCTTGTTTTTATTACATTTTTTCCCCCTGTTCTTTTGTATGGGTGTGTGAATGTGGTGTAATGTGCCATAATCTTTGTTCCTCACTGGAGAGAGTCTCTTCACATGTCATGGATGGACAAACACAAAACACCCTTATTTCCAAGAAATGTTTATTTGAAACAGGGTGGATGTCATTCCAGATGACTAATAATATGAGAGAGCACCAGTAATATCCTGTTTCTGTGTATGAATTCTTATCTTCCTACCTCTCTGTCTGCTCTTTCATGTCATAATACTCAGTCACGCAATTTTCTTTCTTTCTTTCTTTCTTTCTTTCTTTTAATAACACTTTATTTTGATAATCCACATACATTCTACTAACAGTGAGTAACTTTGCAAATGCTTGTCAACTAGTAGTCATTAGAGAATTAGTAGACTGTGTAGACTCTTAATACCTTCTAACACTTTACTGCAATGGGTTTACAACATACAACATACTGACTACAAGAATCTTTGCAAACATGTCAACTTATTCTACTATAACTAACATTCTGCTCTGAGAGTTAGTAGACATGTAGTTGGAAATTAAGGAGAATTTGTTAACATGTAGCTGAGTTACCAGCCTGGGCTATGTTTCCCAGTAACACTCCCTTATAACTAAAGGTGCACCTGTTTTAGGTGTGTTCCCTGAATTGAAAACTAAACCTAACCCTGGATATTTTACACAATTTCAAAATGAGTAGATGGCATTATGCATTCTATCAGATATCAATGGATAAAACATCTAAATCTGAGTTCTTCTGTTAGAAATCTTATGGGTCATGGTTGGATCTTCGAACAGGACAATGATCCAAAACAAATATCAAAATCAACAAAAAAAAAATGGACCTAGCACAAAACCAAGCCATGGCCACTATAGCTTTTTGACCTGAACCCTATAGAAGATAAGTAGGCTGAACTGAAAAGAGTGTCCATGATTTTGTGTATTCATGTATTGTATGCCAAATAAGAAGTAAAACCATGTACAGTACGAGTTTGTACAATGTACAATATGAGTTTGAGTAAACAATGACAAAAAAAAAAGAATTCTATTCAAACATCAGGGTTAGAATGTTTGTTTGTGATCTTAGTTTATCAAATAATTCCAGTGAGGATGATGATAAGAGCAAAACACGACCTTTTGGAAAGCAATTTTCACACTTTGCATTTCTTTCTGCTCTGAGGCCCCAGCAATTTCGGCGTCGGATTAGCAGCACGCTTGCTCAAGTTTAGCTAGTGTTGTTTTTATTTTATTTTTACCGCATCACATGTGAAGCATATTCCCTATTCAGCTTCAAGTCAGTGCATTCATGCAAGCGACATCAGATGGGTTGGGTATTGACAGCTCTTGAAATAGAAATGATGTGTGTGTATTTGCACAGTGTAATATGATGCAATTCCCTTTTTGAGGAAATGAAGGAAAATAAACAAAAAATAAACAAACAAAAAATGACATATGTCTAAATCTGACTATGATCCTAATGCAAGCTCAGTGATATGCAACATTGTGAAACCAATATAAAAGCATATGTAAAAAAAGAATTACTACAAAACAAAACAAATTTGAAGGTAGGAGAATAACCACCATTAAATAAAACGGTACAAATTGCTGGTGATATCTAAAAGCACCGGCATCTAATAGAGGGATTTGACCTTTTTAAAGAGACTTTAGAGATAAATGAGAAAAGACGCTGCAAAGCGCTCAGTGACTGACTCTGACATTTGCATTCAGAATAAACAAACACCTCTGTTTGGTTAAAAGAGGCTCTTGAGATGAGCACTCTGTTGCTGGGCCTCAGGAGAACAACTGTTGAAATATCATCAATTAACAGTAGATTAAACAAAACAAAAATAAATAAATAAATAAAAATGAAAACATCCCAGGCCGTTCATACTTTAAGAAGGCAGACTTTCCATAATAGAGTGTTACATATAATTACACACCTTCTGTTTTGCAGGCATCTTTGTGTTTTAAAGTCGCTGTGAAAACGGCCTAGGTTAGTAAGTAAATAAATACATTAATAATAATCATCATAATCATAATTGTTTTTCGTCACTGTAAAAAAAAAAAAAATTCAGTGCATAATTCAGTGTGTTACTTTCTCGTGAATTGCAATTTATTGTGAAATGTAGCAATTTTTGAGGGAAGAAATGCTTCTACATTTTTGTTTTCCCACTCATTGTACTTGTCAAAGAATAAAGGAGCATCTTAACAGAACAAAAAAGAACAAGTTATGTAACAACAAAGATAATATACTTTACATATTAGTGAAACAACCTAGTTTCATCTTCAGATGTCACATACTTGAACTGCTTGCTGAATGTCTGATGCAAATGATGCACAAAATAGGATAGCACTTCAGGAACACCTTATTAGAATAAGAAAGCTGCTGTCTTTACAGTGTAACAGTTGACATGTGACGCTAAGTGCTTATGGATCAACTAAGCACTGAACATAGAAAATTTCACGCTGGTCTCTTATTATAGGGATATCAACTTTACATTTTGTGGGCCTAAACTTTCAGGCCCAACAAAACAAACTGTCAGTAGTCACCGTACATGTCAGTCAGACGTTCTCTTGGGCAGCCCTTGGCCAATGATAGCCGCTATTTAGTCCAGACCTTCTGCTGTCAGTCTGAAGATCTGGCTACAGTACAGAAGACTAGAAACAACCTAACAATGGAGTCAACATCACATTGCAGAGTATTAGAGTAGATCAACATGTAATCCTTAAGAGACTTAAAACAAAATGAGTGTGCAGAAACAGAACAAAAGAAAAAGAGCACTGTTAAAACAATGTTGAAAAAAAGGATTTAAAGCAAGTAGTTTCTTAAAATAAATGACCCAAAAGGAACACATAAGCAAGAATATTGGGAATGATGCAGCTGAAAGAACAGTCTGTTCCACACGGTCTGTAGACAGCCTCAATTTGCCTGCGTCAATACAAAGGCTTTATGAGGGTCAGTGCTTTCAGAGCAGGCTGCGCAGACAAATCCTAACACAAAATGGGAGTTGCTCAGCCACCTGACTAAAAACAAGCCCACTCTTATTATAGAAATAACCTGGGCTAACCTTCACGCCTCTGTTCAATAAGTTATACTGACTGAGCTAAGAAACGTCTCGGGTTACTTGACTGTAACCCTGTTCCCTGAAAAAGCGGGAACGAGATGCTGCGTGAAAACGCTAAT
>JAUMHR010000072.1:19583640-19595940 GCA_032361145.1 Enteromius fasciolatus | reverse complement strand
AGCCGTGACGAGATGCAGCTGGCTGTAATTATTGCACGCCAATATTCATTGGCCTTTTCCAAAAGACTCGAAGGCGACTGGTCTCTCATGCGAGATCCCATATGTAACGTCGAAGTGATTCGACTGAAAGGGTAACAAAGGATGTGAGGGATACCAAATCTGTTTTTTTTGTGTTTGTTTTTTCTAAAGCGACCTGAATGGTGTAATTTCTAATAAATTATGTTTAAAATGCTAAATTATTATGAGCATCTAATAATTAGTGTGACATGGGTTAAGTTCAAACTAAGGGACAAACTAGAAAGTCAGTTTTTTAAAAAATATATTTATTGTATCATTATTATTTTTAGGGAATACAAATAAATGCTTACACTACTCCCAAAGACTACGTATATAAACTATGCACATATTGTTTTTAATTAAGTACAAACTCAGTGAAGTCCCTGAGGGACATGGTAAATTGCTTAGTTTAGGATGGATATAATGATGGACATTATTTTATGCTAAAAATTATTAATATGCTATATTTTATTTAATTATAATAGGCATAACTATTCATTTTGGTGAACCACCATTTTGAAAACTTGAATTTAAGTAGTTTTATAGTTTTGCTATTACTATTATTGTTAATGAATTTCTTAGAATTTGTTTGTTTAGTTTATTGCTAGTATTTTATCTGTCTGTGTCATTATTTTATTTCAGTTAACATTATTTAATAATTATTTTACGTAATTAGTTTTAGTTAGCAGTAGGGGTGGCACGGTTCACAAAACCCATGGTTCGGTTTGTATCACGGTTTTAGGGTCACGGTTTTCGGTTCGTTACGGTTCTTGTTATTTTTTTCTTTTAATCTTTAACACTCCAGAAATGTACTTCAGCATATGATATACCTATAGCTAAATTATCCACAACTTAGGATACAGTATTTAAAAAGTTATATCATGTAATCATGCATAAACTGAATTTGACATGACTTAAAGCACATTTTTGGGAACATCTCTGAGGAAAGCTAGGTGAGATTTTGATACAGCAAGAGGAAATACATTGATGATTTCAACATGCTTTTCATTTATTTGGCAAAAAAAGGAGAATGTGTATTGCCATCTACATGAATGTATGTGCCTTTTTAGCACACAAAGCCCGCCCGCCCCACGACTGACAAAAATAACAGTGTTCGCGCAAGCAGGTAAGAAAAGATCAAGCTCAGGAATGATCGCGTGCGAGTGCTTGAAGTGCGCGCAGATGACATACGGATGGTATGTTATGAACCACCGAACCGTGCGACGCATGCATGCAACAAACCGAGACAAGCGTACCGAACGGTTCGTTTTTGTTTTCATGAACCAAATGAGCAGTAATAACCCTGATACTACAAAATCCAACCTAGGCTCATTGGAAATACGTGCCTCTTCTTACATTTCTGAAAAAGCATACCTATACATATGAATCGCTGCAGTTTCCAGTTTAAATTAAAACTAGAGGCAGTAAAACTCCCACAACTTGTATTCCGTGTCACACAAAAGTTAATTGATACAGTGATACAGTGTTGCATTTAGGTGACAAAAAGCATAGGTTTGAATCCTGTGTAAAACAGTTCAAATCAGTTTGAATAGCATGACTGCATCAGCGAATATGTTTTAGATTACTTTTGCTACACTTTTGGGTAGGTTTAGGCTTGGGTTTTATGTAGGGGATATTTTCAACATGATAGAGCATTAATCTTTAGCAACACTCACTGGATATTTGAATTTTGAACAGCCACAAAACATACCTCAAGCAACATTATAAAAACACTGCAATACGTACTGTACTGTAAGCCTGGGTTGACAAAATCAGTAGTGTCACTGGTTACCCTTGAAGAAAGAGAGAGAGAGAGAGAGAGAGAGAGAAAGAACTGTATGTCTATTGCTGTGTTGGTTGTAATGTAAGTGAACAAGCTGCACAAACATCAGATGTGAACAGCACATGTACTGTTGTGACCCAGATTGTGAATCTCATATTGTTGTATCTTACAAAAAAGGCAGACAGTAAATACAAACTATACTTGTCACAACATCAAAGAAGACCCCTTAGAACAAAATCAATCTCATGAAGTGTATTGTAAAAGACTATCATATTTTATGAAGTTTCATTCTGCTCATGACCTTGTGTTTGGTCTCAAAAATATTGATGTAAAGCTATGGTAGTTCCACAGTATGACAGCTTATATAGGGGAAGCTCCTCAGGGAAATAGATGCAGTACACAATGACATGTTAGCTCCCATGCACATGCATTTACGAAAAGGAAATTTTTATGTATGCTGTGTAATAACTACAGTTTGTAATAACATTTAGTTAATACTAGCCCCAGAAATTTATCATGCGCCATTGCTCTTTACAAATTATTATACAACTGCACAGCTGACTTTTCATAGCAAGAACTTAATACAAGACCTTGCACCTATATGCAAAACATATAGCCTTAAAGTGAAAGGTCCATGTTCAGTAAACTGTTATTTTTTATTTTTTTATCACACTCTAGGTTCTCCTGTGGAGTGGTGTAATCACATTTTCCACAAGGTTTGGGACAAGTGCCCCTCAGATAAGAGCTTATCATATTCCTCCATGTTGTCATTATGTACCTATTGCTTGAGGCCCATGAGCATGTCCACTTATCTGGGTTCTGCAATTTGAGGGGGACCACTGGGTTCAATGCACTCCTTCCTCTCTGTCCTTGCTGTGAGCTGCATTTTGGAAAGAGATGTTACTTGGCATCAGCAAGGCTCCCTAGATAATACAATAACCTAGAAATATATTGTTCTTGCTGTTGAAAGAAGGCCAGCACAGAAGTAATAAAAACAGGTCTACCCATTGCATTTTTATTATTTAAATATTACATTTTCTAATGCAGCACATTTTTGCAGACTATCGTGGTGGACTGTAAATGTTCACTTTATTATGTGAATACATATGTATCAAAAACAATAAATATTGGAAAGCTTAATGTAGTCAATACAGTTGATTTCACTAAGGATTTTCAGATTTATAGGTTCTGCTTGGAAACAATAAAGAGGATTAATTTTTATTTGTTGCTCAATACCGGTGACCCCTACCTGAAAAGACAAATATAAATCTCAGGGTTAAGGTAGCATGACATGAAAGGTTCTAGATAAAACAATAAATCTTTAGCATGACAAATAAAGACAAACTGAATTTTCATTTAACTTTGTATATGGCTCTTTCTGGGGCATTTCTATTGATCAGATTGCAGTAATACTTAGGGTGCAATAATTATATTGTGTGTTTGTTCGATATGCTGGAAGAGATTCATTAACCAGATTTACGACTCCAGAAGGAAATACTACCACTTGCAAGGTAACAATATAATAGTCTGACAAGCTCGGACGGAGGTTCTGTATAAATTGCTCGTCATGACACCATATCTTATTTTCTGTTGGAAGCCTTTGCAAGAATTGTAATGTAACCAGCAGCTATTACTGTATGTGTATGATGGTATAATGGATATAATCGTAGGGAAATTGGCTGGTTAGCATCGACAGTCAGCCCACACTGGTTTCTAACTACATAAGAGAAACATCAGTCTATCTAGACCACAATGATGAAATCTGGGGCATCTCACAAAGACAACAGCTGTTACGAAGTCAGCAATAACCCATATTAAATTAGACCAAACTGAGGGTGAACAGAGGGTATATATCATAACCCTAACCCAAGAGATGATCCTGAAAGATGCAATGTTGCAGGATATTGCATAATGTATATACAGAATATATATTGAATAGCTTCATTTAAAAGGAGCAGATTTCAAAGCGATGCTGGTGCTGCAGGATTAGGCCTATTTTGCATATCATCTATGTAAATAGGGCATGCATGGCCCATATTCAGTTTAGTGCCTATTTTAACAGATTACAGCCTTCACACTGAGAGTGTGACCTGCAAGGTGCTGCAGCCAAGACACAGCGGTGAACAGTTAATTAAAGCACAAAAAAGACATGAAATCTAAAACATCTGCCTATTAAATGGTTAGTTCACACAAAAATGAAAATTAGCCTGTACTTTACTCACTTTTGAAGCATGCTAGGTGTATGTGACTTCCTTCTTTCAGAATAATCCAGTCAGAGTTAAATTAATAATTGTCCTGGCCCCTCCAAGCCTTGAGGATAAGTGGTGTTTGTTGTCAACAGTTCAGATGACAAAAAGCATGAATCCATTATAAAATGTCACTCACATGGCTCTGGGGGGGTGAAGTAAGGCCTCCTGTAGTGAATCCATGTGTTTTTGTAAGATACTTAATTCCTTTGAAAGGCTTGGAGGGACCAGGACAACTTCTTATATAACTATAGACTGGATTTGTCTGAAAAAAGAAAGTCACATACACCTACAGTAGTATGCTGCAAAGGTGAGTGAAACAGGCTAATTTTCTTTTTTGGGTGAACTTACATTTTTAAAGAAAATGCATATGATTAAAATGCACTGTATGGACAGTAGGTGCTATTTTTGTCTTTGTTTAAAGTATGTAAGTATCTGTTTGAGGTCTTAGCAGTGGGGTAATCTTTTGTTGAAGCACACATAATTATATTTCATATTGTTTGCTAAAATAAATCAACTGGCATTGGGTTGTGAATTCAGTGTGTGCCCCCTGGCAATGAACACAAAGACAACCATTAAAGAAAACCCAGTAAGGTGGGCTTTTGCTTTCACCGCATGCAACATTAAGTTGACATTTAAGAAGGGTAGCGTTTTACAGAATATCCTCACAATACCTTTCAATTTATTTCCACTCGCTACCCGTCCCCCTTTCCCTCCTCCAGTTCTGTGTAAACTATTTAAAGCCTGAAAAATGACATGCAGTGTGAATAAGCTCAACCAAGTGTGTTGATGGGAAGATGTTTAGTGTTTTTTTTTTTTTCTAAGCTTCTGATATTCAGCACTTTAATGCTTTTTCCTCAGTCTTCTGCTGAACCTCAACTTACCCATCATTCAGACTGGGAAGCATTACACATGGAATTTAAAGCCCAACACTTCATCCCTTTTTCCTGTGGAGGTTTGAGAAAAGCTCCTCTCTGAGACTTATAAGTAGCTCATCTCATCACTCTAAGCATATTTGTAATACATCGTATAATCTTGCTTAACTTTCTGATAGCTTCTCCCAGTGGATTACAAGCGGCCTGCTGCCATTTCTTCTTGCCTGATGTTGTCTCTCTTTTACAGTGATTTTTTTTTTTTTTTTTTCAATTTTTGGACTCCACACTAAGCATAACTGGAAAGCATTTGTGGTTGTGGCTGATTTCTTGAGGTTCTCTTGAGCAAGTTGCATGTATAATGGTTTTGAGAAGCAAATGCGGACTGGCTGTAAACATTTATGAAAGATGCATTCCATTGTTTTTTTTTTATTTGTATTTTTTATGTCATTTCAAATTCGGAAATGCCTGGAGCTTATTTATATATTTATATTTATAAACTTATAATATATAAGTTTATCAAATCACATACAGAAAAAAGAGATGTATGTATAACATTGTGCTATCCATGCCTTACCTGTAATCCAGCAAACACAGAAGTAACAGTCTCTGCAGAATATTGTTCCAGTTATTAGGAATAAAGTGTTATTCAGTATAAATTCTAAAGACATTATCTGTGTCTTTCTGAATAAGATATTCGGCACACCAGTAGTAACATAGGTTAATATTAGTGGGTATTATATTAGGGATAGGTTCAGGGTTATTAACTAGTTATTACCCAGTTATTGTAATTATTGCAATAAGTATGGTACTGTGTGTACATGTAGAACTGTTGTAATTATAGACAGCAAGGGCTATCATAAGTGTCTTGTTAGTAAACGCTTAGCGTAAATTGTTTGGAAATTTTCACATTTATATTTAATTGTTTGCGCATTTGTGTGGCTTTCAAACATCTGCATGCTTTCATAGTTCTTTTGGGAGGATTTTATGTATGTGGCATGAGCCATCAGATACATTCCCATTGGCCAGATAAATTTACAGCCAGGCTGATTTTGCATTCAACTCAAACCACATCCTGATTGCTATCTGACTCAAATGTATCTCCACGGGCATTTACACAAAGTCTTTTCATGCTCAGGTAGCTGCCCAATCAACAACAAAAAAAGTAACCATGTAAATAGCAGTAAATAGCCTCAAAAATTTGTTTTTGTTTTGTTTACATGTTCAACCAATTGCTGCAAACTCAGAAGCCTAAACAAATTATGTCACTATGCCTGTATAAATCATCTTGTTTTTTTACAAACACTTGATGTTGTCATCTATGCCCTGCAAAAAAATGGATCCTGCTTTTTAAGTGACACTTGAAAATGCAGCTATCCTGAAGATATGAGATGTTGCAGATTGAGTATGTTTGTGTGGGAGTTTGTGTGCAAGTGCGCTTGCCTGTTTACGCGTGTATATGAGAGAGAATGAGTCAAAGATCGTGGCAGAGAAAGAGCGAGAGGGACTTACTGTGCAGTCTTAACAGTGGCATGTTTGTTCTTCTTTCAGTATGTGTGATGCCTTGAGACATCAGTGAGCTCACAGCTGCAATGCTTTGGACACCGGCGAATGAAATGTCAGACACCCGGGGACAAG
This sequence comes from Enteromius fasciolatus, assembly GCA_032361145.1. Classification (NCBI taxonomy): domain Eukaryota; kingdom Metazoa; phylum Chordata; class Actinopteri; order Cypriniformes; family Cyprinidae; genus Enteromius; species Enteromius fasciolatus. Next base: position 19,589,344 of record JAUMHR010000072.1, on the reverse strand, counting down.
ACACAGATCTCAGCCTTAGTGTATCAGAATATCAACACAGCCCTCCAGCTAGATAAAGAAATGAACTGCTAAGAAATGCGTGTTTTCCCAAGATTCTAGTGAGATGGTCTCCCTTTTCATGCATAGCAATGTCCTTTGTGTTGAGAGAGATGGATGACTTTAGTTCATAGTCGCTCTCTCGGTTCCAGTCCTAGTACGTGACTCTCATCATCCTTGTCCAGCTCAATTTCATACTGATTGTCTCAGGTCACATATCAAGCGGATCATCCACTGTTTTTATCTTTCACTTTCTCAACTTGGTATGTGATCTAAACAAAACACATAATTTCTATGTGAAGAATGAAGAAGTGAAGAATTAGCTCTAAAAAAGGCATGGACACGGTTGTTTTTGCACCTCACCTCATTAAATATACATTTACAGGAGTTTAATTTTCAGACACAAATTGATTTTTACCCTCACTGCAAGTGCAAGCAGCAAGAACATGCAAATAATTATTTTTTATTTATATTTTTTTACAATTATAAATATACTAGAGGAACTGTTAAACTGGAATTACTCTTCATATAAATGAGAGCAGGGATTGATATTAAGTTTTTCACTCACTGGCCAATTTGGCTACAAAATGTTTCAAGTTACTGGCCATTCATAACTTCTACTAGCATAACTTCTCTGATTTTAAAAAGTCACATTTTTTAAGTTTTAGCACAATATTATTATTACTTTTTAACAATAATTTTAAAGTTACATCTTTAAATCAATCAGTTTTCTGTAGATTTGTCTGCCAGCTCAAACAAATCTCTGGTACAAATCTATCATCAACAAAGCTGCTAGAATAAAAACGCCACAGCAAATACAATTACAACAACAAAACCCAGGAAATAACAGTGCACACATTTTATTTTATAAAAATATAATATAAGAAAATGGTTAAAGTTTAGGTTTGGTGAAGGGTTCCACCACAATAGAGCACTAACGCTCCTCGGACATTCAAATTCTGAACTGCCGCAATAAGTACAATATGTAGAAATAATGTACTGAAAATGCAGCATTTTATTATGTGTAATAAAAATGTAGCCATGGTCATATACTTTGGGACAATTTCACTTAAAACAGGTTAAATAATTAAAAAATAAAAGGTTGAAGTATATATAACGCAAACATTTTTTAATAGTTTTTTCTAAAATTTCCTCTAATGTTCTATCGATTTGAAGCCCAACTCTCTCTATCTCTATCTAATATAGAAAACCAGTTCAGAGAAGCCGCAGCAGAGAGAAGCTCTACTCAAAGGGACCTGTGACCAGAATACCAGATTTAACCGCTTAATTAATAAATTCAATGCACCAAATCAAGTTCTGCCACAGTGCTGCTGCCCGCCATTGAGTAACCTATTCATGCCTCAGTCTATGTGACCATACTAACACTATTACCCTATGCCATTGGGGATATTTAATTATCAGTGTGAATTTTTATGAGAAAGACTATTTTCTTTGTTGAAGAAGGCAAGAGAGTCATGTATGAGAGGCAGAACAAGAGCTTGTCAGGTCTCCAAACAACTTGAATCAGAAAATCTCTGTTCCCAACAAGTTATAACAACCATTATTTACACCAGTTTTGCTTCAGTAAATGGAGGGTGCCTTTTTCTGGGTTGTCCAAATAAAAGCTGCAATTTAGAGGAAGGAGAAATACAGTTCAAACGCTGGTTTAAAACCTCTTTTGAAACTGTAGCTGATGCCTTTTAAAAGGTTGTGCTTTTTAGATGAAGCCTGGGGCTATTTTTGAATTCAAGCAGCATAGCAAATAATCCTATGAGTCCTGCGCTTTACACATAACATCTTTATCTAAGATGACTAAGACGTCAGAATTCTGACAGGAAATTAATGTGACAATATGCATTTGTATATTCATAAGTGCAACTCGATATGTGAAGTATGAAGCTGAAATTATACAAAGACAAATTTGTAAACCTGAGGCAGATCTTATGCCTAAAGTTGATAGGAAGTCAGGAAATTCACTGCAGACACCTTATACTGTAGCTCACTGGAGGCCATGAAAAGAGGCACTAACATAAAACTGATTGATGTCTCTGCCCACACCGTGGTGCTCAGAAAATTGATAGAAGAACAGAGGAAAAACGCTCAAGATTTCTATCATGAACTACTTTGCAATGAAATATTAGCATGTTATGGAGACAGCCTGCCAAATTTCACCTCTTTGCATAATGTAAAGCTGAATAATGTTCTCTTCATTTGTATGATAGGCAAGCTATATTTGAACCTTTGCCCCCAAAAGAGAACCACTACCCAGCATATGTGGAGCTAACTGTTAGTCCATGGCTCCAGCACTCCCGTAGAATCCCGTAAAACTACAGCTCGACAAAGCAGCTGAAACCCACAAAGGAGGATGCATGTTTATATAATGCGAATGTGTGTTACTTGCTTTCGTTAACACTATTAAGTAGGTTTAGGGTTGGATTTGGTGTTTTTTTCCAACACAATAGACCATTAATCTTGACATTTGACCTTGCAATCAGTGCCTGAAGCTACAAATAAAACACTGCACCAGCTTGGCAGCAGACACATATGGAACTTGTTTCAGTGCCATTCACTGAACATTTCACTGCTGCGACATACGGAACATACTAACATTTGTGTTGCTGAAGTTACAACAAGCATATTTTCACATTAAAAAAGCAAACACAAAATCAAACATTAAACGTAATTTAAAACATAAATTTTTTTTTTAGATAAAACCTGGGTGCCGGTCATATGTAAAAAATTATGCAGTGTATGCTGCCCCCCGTTCAGCAGCCAATAACCAAGTTCATCACTCTTGCCATATCTTTATCCTATACATGAGTGAATACCCTTTAGCTCCACCTTAAAATGTCCTGTCCATACCATTTAGCAGCATCAGTCAACATGACTTATATCAACGAGACTACTCAGCCATTAAGAGTTTAAGGTCTCTTCCTCCATGCCAACAAACTCTGAGCATAAGCCTATCAGTTCCCCTGCCAGCACTATTTAGTCTGACATCTCAATCTAGTCGATATGCCATGTCTCAAATTCTGCTGTTATCTTTGCTCAAAACATCCCGTAATCACAGCATCCCTCAATCAATTTCCTCAGGGGTGCTATGGTCTTCTCTATCCTTCACCTGCAATACCTTATCAGTAATACAAGCAAAATACAGCTAACAAAGACTCAATGCCATGCTGCTTTTGTTTCCTCTGCCTTGGGGAAACAACATGCCTCATGGGTAAGTTATTTAAAAGGTAATTCAACCTGGTTTTCAAAGAAAAAGAGCTTGTGGGACAAGGCCTATGCCAGCTATCAAATTTAGTAAGAAAAAACCCGGTCATATCTGCTTACACAAGCCGTAATACTGATTTAAAATAATTCATATAATTCATATTATCCATTGACAGCACAGTCAATGGCTACCTTCTAGCATCAATCCAATCAGTAAAGGTCTCTTTTAAAAGGGATGAAAAACAGCTAGACTGCCTTAGTTGGCATGTTCCTATGTTTAACTGAAAAATGACTTTGGCAGAATTTTTTCCTTGCCCCAGAATTTTGCTGTGCAAAGCTTTTTCAGAGTCCAGGGACTGTATTATGTTGGGCAGGCTTTTGATGGAACAGATCTCTGATACTTTATCATCTGCCCAATAATTGCATTCATAATTACATTTAGGACAGTTATTATCCTGAAAGAGCTGATCCTGGGCTGATGGTCTATAGCAGTTATATAGTTGGTATATAGCAGTTTCAAAAGTGTGAGGTACTATATAAAATATCTGTGAAAACAGCTGATCAAGTAAAATCATGCGTAGATGCATGCAGTACATACATAAATAAAGTAAACCACACATTGCATTAAAGGCTGATGTGATCAGCTTATTAGATCATAATTCTGCCTTGGTGGATGTGTTTTTATTGAGAAAATAAATCCTTGTTACTGTATTTATGCATTCATTTCTAATGAGAAACTGACTTCAAGCTGTCCATTTTTTTCTTTTCTCTCCAAATGAAGAATACATATCTTCACTAAAACAACAGACAAATAAATACATATACCACAACTTTAGCAAAACATCTATAAGCACAATCAACTGAACACAAAAATGCATAACATTGTAATGCAAAAGTGTTGTTATTGTGATTTGTTCCGGCCTTCCAGGATTGAGTTTGGCACCACTGTTCTACAGGGTGATCATGGGGGTTACTCTTGTTATATTTGCAGCAGCTGTATTTCTTAAATGCTCAAAACAGCATTATGGATTTATTGTTAGATACTAGTAATTACTAGAGTGCTTAAATTGCGTATATTAATGAATAAATTATGGCTTCAAGAATAAAAGTCTAGATGGTTTTAATGGATTTATAAAAAAAAAAATAACAAATTTAAAGTAGTCAAGCACTTGAAAGTATGTGCCCACCACTAACAGAAAGCTGACAGAAACACTGAATTAAAGAACGCTTTGCTAGTTGCCTTGCTGTGAACTGGTAGGTTTTACACCTAGACAAAGCGCAAGAATGGTGCAAACCATATTATTTTGAAAGCAACACCCAAGAACTTAATATTTCTTCCAATGTTCTCTTTACACCCTGGAAAATGCCATATGTTTGTAAGTTTTGTCAGAGAAGAGGCACACTGTCGATGAAATCCTTTGAAAACCCTAAGGGGGAAAATATAGTAATGAATGCTAAGACAAACTAAAGGGCTTTTATACCCTGTATATTTTCAGAGAAATTGATAATACAAACAATATTTGGTGTTCAAAACAGTCTTAGGACTGCTGTTCAGTGTTATTCCTTTGAAGTGTAGATGTGGGTTGTTAATGCAAGATCAGGTGTGCTGACCTGCTTCTGAGTCTAGGGTCTCTGCTTTCACACTGTGCCAAACACTATTACCATATCCCTTTTTCAAGTGGCGACCACTAAGTAGGCGAGAAGGCAGCAAGCACTGAAAAAAAGAAGGAAGACTATTCACTAACACCTACTTTGAAAGACTTCACTTATAGTGCACTGAAAAAATAGAAGCATTGTATGCTGTAAATCTACTTACATTTACCTAAATTGTGCTGCAAATCTATGTGCCTTAAGCCCTCTCTGTGTCCAAAAGCCCATATAAAGAGGCTCTAAGTAAGGATAAGCTAATGAACATCTGTTACCTTAATTTAGAATGGTGAGACAAGAATCTGCAAAATGAAGCCTGTTGTAAATTAAACTATGCTATGCTACCATCCATGCTCATGGCCTCTCATTTCTCCTTTTTTTTTTGAACCCATCACCACAGGAATGAAATCCTAATTGGCTAATGTTTGATTGGTTGATGGCTCCACATGAACGTGCAGAGCACCTCCCAACTATTCTGAAATATTGTGTCAAAAGCAGCAGACAAGGAAGTCTGTTTCGTGGTTTTAAGAGCCCTGCAGGAAATCTGTCAGAGATCTATCACAGATCAAAATATAATATAAGGAAATAGAGGTGATTTTACAGTGCTCACAAAAATGTTGATAACTGCTGGTAAATGGCGGTGAATGGAGAAAGATTTTAACATCAGAAATATGCCTACTGCCATAAATGTCCATTTAAGTAGATTAGCTTTGTCACAATTTAACATGCTGTTAAAGGAGCCATATGTAAGAAATTTATTGTAATAATCATAAAATGTCTCTGTTATGTTCAAAAGGCATTAAGA
>JAUMHR010000072.1:19569157-19581289 GCA_032361145.1 Enteromius fasciolatus | reverse complement strand
AAGCATTAACATAATTAACAGAAAAGAAATGTACTGTGTAGGACTCGTCTCTTGCCATTGGAATCTCCTCGTAGCAGTCTAAACATTACTCGATCCTGCAGCTTATCTGGCAACCTCTAGACAACGGGGAGGGGGAGACACCACACAGCAGTATTTTTGAAAGTGATTGCAGTACCAGTTTTGGCCATTTCTTACATACGGCTCCTTTAAACCTATAGTAGTTACCAAACACATACATACATTTCAATTTAGCCAAGTGAACTATATAATCTTCATGTTAAGGCATAATATGAATCATAATTTCGCTGCCTTTAAAGATACCTCAACTTTATTTGGCTACCTTCTAAGACACAGTTGCTTGCATCTTTTACAGTGAAGACAATTCAAGAATGTAATGGAACCACCTCAGTAAAGAAAGAAAATAACAGAGAGTCAAGAGAAATACAAAGTTCTGGCATGAAACTCTAGATGGCACAGTCCAACAGGTCTAACACAGTATGATACAATACATTATTCAGTACGTCACAGCTGATTGGTTATCTCTTGTGTCTGTAACCTATAAGCTCAATGCTTAGCATTAAAATACTTAGCTAATGTATTTGAGCTTTTTGATGAATGTATTTAATTATGTGTAGTGCACGCCAGAAACCTTCCATCTTCCCCAGCTCCACCTATATAGATGTGCTAAGGCAGGGGCTAAGGCAACTTCCTGGAGTGCTGGAGAACTGCAGAGTTTAGTTCCAATGCAGTTTTCAATTAAGCCTGAAGGACTTGACTAGCTGTTTAATTAGGGTTGCATCTAAATTCTGCAGGGTTCCGGCCTTCCAGGAATTGAGTTTGGCACCACTGTTCTACAGGGTGATCATTTATGCTATGGGCGTTACTCTTGTTATATTCGCAGCAGCTGTATTTCTTAAATGCTCAAAACAGCATTATGAATGTACTGGCAGTAGCAAGTCTTGCTCTGCTACTAGATACCCCTTCAAACAAAGATTTTAAGTAAGGGGTATGATTTATATTCAGCAAAAACAAAAAGAAACAGAAATGTTCAGATGGTGGACAACCAGAATGCCCTTTTTACCACCTCGGCTACCGCCGCCAAGAGTGCACTTGCAGCTGTTGACCGCCAAAGGCGCTTTAACCATAAGTTATTGAGCACACGCTTAAAAGCACGTTTTAGCAAATAGCCGTCAGCTTTGCCTCACTGATGTGTTATATTTGACAGGAGCAGTCTTGTACTGTACTTACTATTCACAAATTACAACTTAGTAGTAAGTATCGCTGACTAATAAAGATTTTAATCAAAAGTAATTATTTGTTTTGTTATATTCAATCATTATTCATCAAATTACAGTTACGTTATTTAATTAAACATTTGCAAAAAATCGCTAAGGTTTGGTAATGTTAACCAAAACCATTAACATACTGACTACAAGTGCAACGCCACCTGTGAGAGAAGAGAAGAACACGAAAACCTACCGCACTCATCGACGATCATCACACTTGTTTGTTCACCATTTTCCTTAATAAATCCACCCTCAAGGATTCACAAGCAGCCTTGTCTTGTGGTTCTTCACCAGCTCACAATATATAGATAGATATATAGATGTGTGTGTGTGTGTGTGTGTAAGTAAGTAACCTATTTGTGTGTGTATGTGTTTTGCCTTTTAGTTTTGTTTTATTTGTTTTGTTTTAATAGCCTGCCTTTGCAGAATTTACCAAATGAATTTTGATGCTATAAACATTCCTCTTTTTCACTGCAACAAAAGACCAAGATTTTACAAGCACACAATGACTATAATGACCTAAATCAAAACTCAGTGATAGGGAAACTTCAATATACTTTATACTTGATTCCCTAAAGCTTGTGTCCATTTTCTGATAAAAAAAGACATAGCTGAGTTCTCTAACCATGGTTAGACTGACAGATCCATTTATATTTCTTTATTCTAAACAAATCTTGACACATCCATCTGTCTATGTAGCTTACCTGTCATAAGTGAGTGACCGCATTGCGAATCAAAGTGACGTTGTCATACAACATAATAAGGCTAGCAGTGGTTACCAGATATGCCAAGCATAAAACAAGTCTGAGGTGCTTCTCAATATCACAGTGATTACATTTGACTTTGAGATTTCAGGATTTTTGATTTACCAATCCACTGAGAATGGCAAATTTATTTTCATGCTTGCATTGTTGCGCTCTCTTGTCACTCCAAACAACTAGATGGAATCAAAGATTTGTTTCTTATCACTGGTGCTAAGTAAAATAGGGTCCACTTACAAGCAGCACATTTCCATCATGAACATGGAATTTTGACTTGCAATACAATTTGTCATACTTCTAGACGAGACTTAAAAAAAAGAACGGACAATGTAAAAGCCTACATTTTCAACAAACCATACACACATTGGCGGTCATGTTATTTATGGGGAAATAACATAGGCATAATGTTTTTTTTCATGCTCTGGAAATTGAGCACCCCCTTACCCTAACCCTACCCCTAAACACTGACACAAAAATTCTGGGTAACATTCTTAACATTAAAGCAAGTAAATTTGACTGCACTTGTATGTGCAAATGAACTGACAGAGGACATGAGGATGCAGCAAACGACTAGCTAGTAAATGCTTCAAGGAAAAAATTGATGGAGAGCTTTCAGGGTGAGGGACAATGAATCCCTTTGAATTGAAATAGCTGAAGTCTTCAAAGCAGCTACTTTCCAGCAGTCACCTTATGGTGCAGTGTCTGATCTCAAAGACAAAGCTTGGTTGCTGTCTTTAGGACACATGAAAGTACTGGCCTTATAGAAGGCATATGTCTATTTTCCAATTTAAATTACCATGCCGACAGAGAGAGGAACATTGTGAAGAGGAATTACTGAGATTCAGGTTAATTGAGAGGAACTGTCCAGTTGGCAATTTGCTAAGACGCATGGAAATCAGGAAAACGTGATGACATGAACTACTGTGGGTTTGAATGTGCATAACATGCTTCTGTCGTTCATTAACAACTACTGAATACTGAAAAAATAAATAATAATAATAATAATAATAATAATAATAATATTAAATAAACATTTATACAATAAAATATAACTTAGAGTACAGTATACGCTGCTAACAAAACATTTGATAACATTACAGTATACAACTACTTTTGAAGGCTTCTCAATGGAGACGTCAGCTTTTTGCCTGTGTAACGGTGCACTGAATATGACTGTATAGTGCATTTTTATTTTGGTCTATTACTAAGGTGTCTATTACTGTATATTAGGGCTGGTAATTCAATGTGTTAATTACATTAATTAATTACAGTGAAAAATAATGTGTTAAAATTTTTAAGGATTTTAACGCACTTGCCCCACCCAAGACCTATGCCAATAATCTGACAGCTAAATTATTACAAATATAAGGCAGGACAACAAACAGGTGCAAACAGTGCCTATAATTCAAGCTATGGACCAAATAAGAAGATAAGGAAGGCAAAGAACAGATTAAGGCCAAAAGTACACCTGATGGAGCTGCTTGACCAGAAGGTGGTGCAAATGAGATAGATGGTGTCCTAGGTGTAGCTAATAGAGGCTTAGGAGGGTCTAATTGGATTGGCGGCAAGAGAGGAACTGGGTCTGAATTGAGTTCAGTGACTGGATCTGGTTCAGAAACAGAGTTTTGGACTGGACTTGGCTCAGGACCTGAATCTTGAGCTGTAGTTAGTTCTGGAATGGATACTTGGACTGGACTTGGCTCATCACCAGAACCTTGAACTGGACATGGTATAGGAACAGATTATCGGACTGGACTTGACTCCGGATTGAGAGTACAGTGTATTGCCCAGACACACAACATAGCCACTATAGTCTCCACTGCTGAAGGCCTTGAGATCCCAGCTGCTCTCCCTGACCTCAATGGTTGGACCACTAAACTGGAAGCCAGCCTCAAATGGCCAGATAAACCCTCTTTGTCTCCAAATGCAACACCTACTCTGGAATTCTTGGAGGCTATGTGGAGCATCTCAGTCAACATTTACTATATGAGTCTACAACATGCACATAAAGAGTGTGACTGCTGTGTATACTTGTACACATAGTGACGAATGTTATCTTCAGTCTATAAACAGCAGAAAGCTCAGTCTGTTCCTCGCTGCTGTTGCAGTCTGATTTAATGAGTTTAGGGTGGGTTGGGGCGTACTTGCCTCCCACTATGTTTAGAATTACTCTCAACACTGTTGCATTAGTTGAGTGATGTCTGATGCATTATTCATTTGCCAATGATGGAAATATGTAGCCTAGAATTGCAGAGTATCAAACCCTCTAACACTTTCCATCTAATAATGATAATGGTGTTTTTTTTTTTGTTTTTTGTTTTTTAGATTGGGGCTATTACTGTAAACAGCAACGATCGTTTCCTAGTATTAAAACACTTTTCAGTGCAGGAAGGTAGAGACAAAGTGCTAGAGAGATTGGTACAGATATAAATGTGCTGTTTTTTTTATTATTTTATTATTTTGCTCAAGTTTGCTGTGGAATTACATACTTATGTGAATATTCTATAGTTTAGAATGTGATAAATCTTTTCTGTCAGGAAGGTCAGAGAGCAAGCTTTGTAAAGGTTGACATTTTAAAGGCCATCTCATTCGGGTTTTGTCGGCGCCTATATCACCTTTAATTTAATTTGCCTACAAAAAGAAAAACAAAAATAAACAATCCTGCACAGACTAACTAAAAGTATGAAACTAGGGTCAGGGGTAGGAGGTTATGAAGTCATAGCTATGGAGTTATAACTTATTATGTAAATGCTTTGTACATATCTAGTTTGCAGTCATTCATCGAACATCTGATAAGAATCTGAAGGACCACATTTGAAGCAGAAATGAAACGTTAACAGCCAGCTTCAAACTATTCCCACAAAGTTGGGAACATGGAATTGTACAAAATGTCTTGGTATGCTGAAGCATTCAGAGTTCCTTTCATTGGAACTAAGGGGCCAAGCCCAGCTCCTGGAAAACAACCCCACACCATAATCCCCCCTCCACCAAACTTCACACTTGGTACAATGCAATCAGACAAGAACCGTTCTCCTGGCAACTGCCAAACCCGGCCTCGTCCATCAGATTGCCAGATGGAGAAGCACGATTCGTCACTCCAGAGAAAGCGTCTCCACTGCTCTAGAGTCCAATGGCGGTGTGCTTTGCATTGCACTTGGTAATGTATGGCTTGGATGCAGCTACTGGTATTGGAAACCAATTCCATGAAGCTCTCTGTGCACTGTTCTTGAGCCAGTCTGAAGGCCACATGTAGTCTGGAGGTCTATAGCGATTGACTCTGCTAAAAAGTTGGTGACCTCTTTGCACTTAATGCCACAGCATCCGCTGACCCTGCTCCACCAGTTCACGTGGCCTACCATTTGATGGCTGAGTTGCTGTCGTTTCCAAATGCTTCCACGTTCTTATAATGCAGCTGAGAGTTAACTGTGGAATATTTAGGAGCAATGACATTTAAGACTGAACTTGTTGCACATGTGGCATTCTATCACAGGTCCACGCTGGAATTCACTGAGCTCCTGAGAGCAATCCATTCTTTCACAAATGTTTGTAAAAACAGTCTGCATGCCTAGGCGCTTGATTTTAAATACCTGTGGCAATGGAAGTAATTGGAACATCTGATTCTAAATATTTGGAAGGGTGAGTGAATACTTTTGGCTAAATAGTGTTAATCAAAAGAAAAAAAAAACATGGTGTATGTTAAATTCTAAAATATATATTCAAAATGATTTTAATAAGTAAAGATTCTGAAAGTACTAAAGGAGATCAAATGGTTGAAGGAACAAATAGAAAGTCAGCCATCTATAAATTATCACGCTAATTACTGTCCACCATTAGCCCTAACAGCAAAGGTGCTTTTTACCCCAGATGCCATGCCTTCACATATTATTTTGTTATTTAATAACTTGTTTATTTGCAATTGCTTTAATTCAAACAAACCAAACAGAAAATCATAAATATATGAATTAATTAATTACCAATTACAATTAACTTCTTAAATCTACCACATTTAAAAAAGACAAACAAACTGCTCTATTGATAAGTGGGTTGCTGGCATGCGGTTGATTTCAAGAGTGTAGCACTCTCCTTACACTATTAGTCTTTTACACAATCTGACTAACTGGAAATTAGGTGCTAGCTGTCCAGCCAGAGGAGAACTGACCCCAACTAAGCCTTGGTTCTCCCAAGTTTTTTTCCCCCATTCTCTAATGGATGGGGTTTTGGTTCCTTGCCGCTGTTGTTTCTGGCTTATTTATTTGGGGGCACCTGATTTCTATATAAATCTGACAATATAATTATCACATTATTACGTGAAAACTTTATTGTTTAGGCTACGTTTACCTGGTGCGATCAGAGCGTGAGAAAATGTCTCGTTTTACAGAGTTAATTAAGTTCTATTTTATGCTTGGATTGAGACATGGGGAAATTTTGCAGCTACTGATCAGCTTGGACAATGTTGTTATCAGCATGCGGACACTGATCGCACCAGGTAAACATAGCCTAAACAATAAAGTTTTCACGTAATAACGTGATAATTATATTGTACAAACATGATATTATATTGTACGAACGTGATAATTATATTGTACAAACGTGATATTATATTATAAGAAAGTGATAATTATATTGTACAAACGTGATAAAGCTCAGATTTTTTTTACCTAGGTGGCAGGTCTATGCTTCCGTAATTACCATCACCCTGTTCTCCTACTTGATAATACTCAATGCTTTGCTACAATATGTATTGTTAAAGTGCTACATAAATAAAAGTGACTACTGATTGATCCTAACCCTATGTTTAATGGAAGCATTTCACATTTGCAGTAAGATGCATGGGAAATTGGACAAATGCTGGTATTTGACTTTGTATTTGTTTGTGTAATGCTTAGCAAACTGAGGATATATCCTTTAGGGACACATGGCCTCCAAGCAAATGGTAAAACTTTGCGGTAAGGGTACATTAATTACTATGAAATCATGAATAAATTAATGCATGAATTATGCCTTACTTCATGCAGTAATATCTTACAAATTATCAGGAACTAACATGAGTTTAGAGTCTTTCATTCACGACTTCATGGATGAAGTCACTACACATTAATTTAGACATTAACTAAAATGGGTAAATCATCATGATTTATGATTTACTACGCATGATCATGATGTTTTCTTTGTTCACAAGAAAAAAAGAAAGAAAGAAAGAAAGATAGAAAGAAAGAAAGAAAGTCTTTACTATCTACTTTGGATAAATCTGTAGTACATAAATTGGCATGAATTTGTGCATAAAAATAGCATTATTTTGTGCAGATAAAACCACTTAAGATTTATCTATTTATTTACAGGTAGGAAGTTTACAGCTTCACCTATCTTAAAAAAAAGATGGTAGATCCCAATATTAACAAGAATTAACAAGTTTGCATATGAACTTCAATGTGTTTGTGTCATTTAAGGGCGTAATATGTTTTTTTGGTTTGTTTTTTCCCAGAATATTAGGCTAACATTTTAGTCACAGTATAGCATGAAAATATGTTTTATAGTCTCTAATCCTAATAATACCTCTAAAACTAACCATAACTATCTCTGTACAGTATAAGAAAAACAAGACAGATAATTACAACCATTATTTATTGCAAAAAATGTTAAAATTAGTATCAAAATGACGCTGCTGTTGCAGTCCTCTCTGGCGGAATATAGTAGGTTTGTATGAGGTGAAGAGCCGAACTTAATTTGTCAATCGCTAAAATATTACAATAAAATATTATCCAAATTCTCTCTGAAGTCACATACGCATCATTCAAACACACCTGAAACATGGCATTTCGCAATTTGTGACGACACAGGTAAGCGCCAATAAGCGTTCGATTTTCCTGCCGTAAAACCTGTCGCAACATTTGAATTTGGCGCAATAGCATCAGACAGCTCGGGCTTTGCAGCTAGTGGTGAGCGCTCTCGCTCGAGATGGAGATAAAGATCACTGAATTAAGCCTTGGATTTGCTTCTTTTCTCCACAGTCGTATGGATTCTGAAGACTTGGATTACAGCACATGAACAAACTTTTGTAATTGCTGCGTTTTTGGTGTATTTTATGGTTTTATGTTCAGTCACAGTGTGTCAGAGAAAACGCCTTTGCGTCCCACGGGAAACAAAGTAAATATCACGTGATAAGAAATGGTTAAACATCTTCAGTAATTTTTATTCATTTCATTGTTTAGTTTAGTTAAATGTTTAGTTTACTGTTATGTAGTTGTTTTCTTTGAGAAATCATGTGAATATGACAGTGGAGCATAATAATAATAAAATTAATATGGCAATTTCAATATTCATAAGGGTTCATTTGTAGGTAAAATATAGGTAAATATATATTTTGTTGAATCACATTTTACATGAAATAAGTAAAAATGATCATGAGATAACTTTTATCAGTTATTGTACTGAATTCCTTCTCTTCCCAGACATTGCTGTTGATTTAACTGGGTTATACTGTTTAAGAATAAAACAAAAAGTTAAGATCACATTAATTTTGTGTTTTGTGTACATTGTGTGCAAAAGCTTAAACTTTAATGTTCATATTCATGTAATTTCACATGCCATTTTATGCCATCATTAATAATATACTGGTATTCAGTACCAAATCACCACTTTAGTTGAGGGGCCACAAACGTGATGAAGTCATGAGAAACGAATGCTTAGTTAGTGATGAGTACTGTATTTGGATGAAACTTAATTTACAAACTGTGCTGTGATTGGCCAATGTTTGGGTCGGGTCACCACTTTAGTTGAGGGGCCACACGCATGATGAAGTCATGAGAAACTAATGCTTAGTTAATGATTCACAGAATTCACATGTTATGTGCCAGAGTTGGGGTGTGTTCATTTACCTGGAGGGCTATATGAACATGCTTAATAACTTATTTAAAAACAACAACAACAATAAACATTAGTTCTTACATTAATTGATAGACTGTTCTAGCCTGTATGCATGAATGATGTACAGTAATGTGGAGTTTTGTAAATTCATTTAGTAATTGAAGTAGTTTTATCTGCACAAAATAATCTTTTTTATGCACAAATTTATAACAATTTATGTACTACAGATTTATCCAAAGTAGATACTAATTACTTTTCTTTCTTTCTCTTTCTTGTGAACAAAGAAAACATCATGATCATGTGTAATAAATCATGAATCATGATGATGTACCCATCTTAATGCACCCAGTTAATGTCTTAACTGATGTGTAGTTCATCCATGAAGTCATGAATGAAAGACTCTGAACTCATATTAGTTCCTGATAATTCATGAGATATAACTGCATGAAGTAAGGCATAATTCATGCATTAATTTTATAGTATAGTAATTCATGTACCCTTACCGCAAAGTGTTACCAAGCAAACTGGTACCATTTTAATCAGAGTACCTCTGAGGGTGATAACATTGTGGAAAACCTGTTTTCTTCTCCACTGGTCTGGCTAGAGCTAAAACAGTGCCAAGTAGCTGGCAGATGCCCAAGTGGTTGCTAACAAAGTGGGCCAATTCTAGTGGGGAAAACATAGTTGTTCCTATCCCCTGCCCAAAGGACAACAGGTGTCCTGTAATGCCATCAGGGAAGCACTTCCCACCACCTACTCCCTCCCAGATGCAGATGGGGGATCCTTCAATGCTGGACGTTCTTCTAATGCTGAGCTCAGTTTAGCCTCAATACAGCAGCTATGATTGTTGATGTAACAAACTAAATATTGCCTCTTGAGGGATGGATTTAACAAAACATCAGCCAAGGGATGCAGAAATTCTAAACCTAGAAAAACATTGAAATTTAATAATTTCATTTAATGCCTAAATGTCTTGCAAGCATGAGACAATCAAGTATGAATATCCAACATCTGAATTTGAACAGAACACAGCAAAATACCTTGTCCAAATTTTGCCACCCAGCATTCTGCTAGTCAGCCTGGTTTATTTTCGCCTTATGCAATTAAAAAAATGTACATACTTCAAACATTTTCTTGGCAAACACTGAATTATGAGTCTTTTTTTTTTTTTTGCAAAATCATTTGATGGATGGTGTGCTGCACTGATAGGTGATGAGGTGGGGAAGATCCCACAGTGAGCCATTTCTTGTTATGACTGTGACCTCCTACTACAGCATAGCTGGCAAGAAACTAAAGAACATCTTGAATTTGCAGATGCAATGACTTCTGTGGGCTGAGAGAAAGACCACCAGTGTGCAAATGTCTTTTCAGACATTTAGACAATGGATAGGCATGCAAATGTTCCTCTGATATTCTTTTGTAGATGTCGGAGCCAGCAGTTTGACACCAGGGAACCTAATTGAAATGAAAGGAGCAGTGCACTGAGGCACTAGACTCGACTGCCTGTCACACTTGTTTCTAATTATACCACCTTTTTGGACTATCAGGCAAAGGCCTTGACATAAATATGAGAACATCCTGCCACATAATGTTTAACGCAGGCAGTCTTCTTCCTCCACCTTTGGCTCTTTTTTTTTCCCTACCAAATGATTCATCAACCCATTTTTTTCTTTTGTTTGTGTGACAAGATTTGATTTTGTTTTAATTTGCTTGCTCCTATCATCTTTCTTGAGCAGCTGTTCTGCTGGAATTCCGTGAATTAATTTGCTGCCAAGTTGAGTGTGATTCGCCCTCTACCTTGCTTTCTCATCTGCACCTTCTCTGCTTATTCAGACAAGCACACTTTCAGTTTTTATTCTGATGCTCTCCACTTTAGGAAGAGCGCTACTATCCAAGATAAACAGGTTTGAAGTGGCAAAACTAACAGCCTGGGGTTAGATAACCCTAGACCTGTATTGACGGACAGTCACTCCAATATGCAAGGCCTCAGCTGAGCATTTTATTAGAGACTTTCCAGAGGGAGGTATGTCACTGTCAAAGTCTACAATCAAGACATCATTAGAACAAATACAGAGGGTTCACCAAAGGCTGTAAACAAGGCCAGATTAGTTTTTGCCAAAAGACATCAACAACAACAACAGCAACAACAACAAAAAAAGAAGCCAGATGCATCTTTTGGATTTAAATTAAGATCAAAATGATAGGAATAAAAAGTATAGAGAGGTCTTAGAACAGCTCATGATCCAAAGCATACAGTACAACATCATCTGTGAAACATGGTGGAGCAGTGTGGTGGAGTAGTATTGTATTATTTAGTGATGACGTGACAGAAGACAGAGGAAGCCAGATGAATTCTGAAGTGTATAGGAATACACTGTTTGCCCAGATTCAGCCAAATGCAGCAAAGATGATTGTACAGTGCTTCATAGAACAAATGGACAATGGGCATTTTTTTTTTACAATTATATGTATTTGTCTAATTACATTTAAACCCCTGAAAATGGGTGGACTGTGGAAAAAAAAGGTTGTGATTACTAAGCTTTTTTATGTTATACTTTTGTTCAACCTCTTGAATTAAAGCTTTAAGTCTGCACTGCAATTGCATTTTGATTGTTTTCATTTCTTCTATTTCTGGTGCCATACAGAGACAAAATTCTGAATATTCTTCCAAACATGCAGTATATACGTAGACTTGACCTGTTCCAATTGAGCCAGGAGGCCTTTGTTTGTGGAGTCTGTTCTGTCAGTGTTGCTGTAAGTTTATAGGTTCTTTATGCAATGATGCAGTGATTTAGTTATAGGTCCTTTATGCAATGATGCAGTGGTATTGCTCATTTGCTGCATCTCTAGATGTGATCACATGGTCATAATGTGCAAGGGTTGAAAGATTACAGCTGTTGGTAGAGGTTTTTTTTTTTTTTTTTGCCTTAAAATAGACAACTATTACACCCTTCCTTTTAACACAAACATGTTTGTCAGCTCTAGGGTACTCAGCCTCACAGCTTTTGTCAGAAAAGCTAGTAAAAATGTCTCCATTGTTTCCAACCATTAGTAATGCACTTGACATCTGAAAATGAAGTCTTTGAAAGCTTCATATGTTCAGCCATGTTTTTAAACCTTTGAGCGTAACACGTCACTCATCTGTAGAAGCAAGACATGCAGACTTTTCTGAGAGATTGCAACAAAATTGAAGTGTAAATATATCTAAATGGACAAAACCG
>JAUMHR010000072.1:19548405-19561779 GCA_032361145.1 Enteromius fasciolatus | reverse complement strand
TGCGTTTCCCTGAAAATAATTGCAGACCTCAGAACGTTCGTCAGGCAATCAGATTCATGCATTCAGCGACCCCGTAGTATAAATAAAAATACATAACAAGCAATTCTGTCACATACTTTTTACAGTACCAGAAATTAAGCTTCCGTACTGGCAGTTCTCATACATGTCTGGCACCCTCTGTCCCCTGGCCTGTCGCTATCACAAGACTAAAACTGTTTGTCTGCAAGTAGCAAGTCAAAGTTTATCACCGTTACATCTGATGTACTGTATATAGCATTTCATTTTAGCTATAAATCCAGAGAAAAGACTGTCTGATGTGTTAAAACTTACAACTCACTTTTACGTGACTTTAGGGATCCAGATTCAGAGAAAGCCTTTTTACTATTCCATAATAAATTTCATATTTAAGTATCTATTATGTCCTTTACTTTAGATCTTTAAACAGTGAAGCTAATGGGGCTCTAAAAGAACTCAGAATTATGTGTGCATTCATGCCAATTTTAGCAGTTGCTTCTGCATAAATGAAATCCCACATCCAATGTTGCCTTTTAATGACAATCAGATTCATGTCAGTACTCCAATAAACTTTGTGTGCATCGTTTTTGTGTGTTTTTGCTGGCTGCCAGCATAACCCAGTATGATACATTCTGCTGATTACAGGAAAGAATTCTGCTGAACACATTTATGGCACCTCTGCAGCAAGTTAAAACATCATGGTCTTTATGATGCCATTTCACATTCTGTGCTGCCTTTGTAAATATGTGAATACCAGGTAGCTTTTCCTTATACTGTAGCTGGAAAACTTTACAAATTCTGCAGTTCTGCCAGATCTGTGTGTATGCCTGTGCTAATATGATTTAAAAAATAATTAAGAAAATAATGGTATTGAATTGTATCATTTACATTTACTTAGCTTGTCTCAGATATTGTACAGGTAGAATTTTGTAGAGATTATTTTTCCCCCCTCCAACATTCATTGTCAAATGCAGACCATCATAACTTTAAAAAAATGCTCTTTATCTGTTTAGTTTTGTTTTGCTGTAACTCTGGTGGCAATTACTAAATGCATCAGATTTTGCTGTTTTTGCTTTATTTCAAAGAAAAATCCTTTTTAGAATAAACAGAAAAAAACATGTTTAATAATCATATCTTTTTAGCTGACATTCTTTCCAAGCTCTACCAATTTTTTTTAGTGTACACTTTCAAGATAATAGTTTCAGGCTAAACGAATCAAAGAACACATTAAAAAAAAGGATGAATATTGAGTATACGCACATTGTTCCCCTTGATGCATTGCTTTTTTTTTTCAAACTTGGCATACCTGGTAGGATAAAATTTACAGGATTTAGGGAATATTTACCTTCTTGTTATCACACCATGATTTTACATGACACAGTGTTCTGTTATCCAAATGATTTAGAATTATATTACTATATGATAGTGCAAATTTGGATTTAGATTATACATTTGTCATGTCTGCATTTAAGTAGTGTTGACTTGTTTATTTTTAATCAGCATTTCTTGTCACTCTTGTTCTCTTTTTTGTGATTTTCCCTAATGGCAAATTTAAGAGACAATTTTGATAAAAAAAAAAAAAGACAAAGATTATTATAATAAGATTCATCATTTTAAACACATACAAATTTGCAATAAGTTTCGGGAAATTGCATCACTACAGCACACGGATAGCTGCACAGCTAGAATAAGGTGTAATACAATCTTTGCAAATATATGAATGCAAATATTTAACTTATTAAAACATGCTGAAACAAACACAGCATTTACCATTCTCTCACATGAGGTAAAGGATAAAGGAAGACACTCAAGGGAGTTTAGTACTTGTGTGAAAAGCTCAAGGACTCAGTACTAACGTGGAAAAGCACACACACGCTCACACACACACAACATCACTCTCTGCACTCTAACTAAGCAGTTTTTCACACTAATTTCTTGGAGTTTGCAGTGGAACTGTTGTCATTTGTGCGACAGGCTAGTGCACTTAATCCTGTCTCAAGAGAGAGAACTGTGCCAGATGGCCGAGTACAGCAGCAGAGACAGTGGTCAGGTGGTGGACAGACATCCACCCTCGGAGCACACTGACATACTGGCTGACTGCATGTAGGCAGTTTACTGGCAGGTCACCAGCTAATGGTTTACCTGAAGTGCTAAACATTTATACAGTCTGGAAACAGCCAGTCTCCTGAGGGGCTCTGGCTAAGCTGACGGCTGACAATCAGCAATCGTTCCAGTGCACTTTACAGTCATATTTTAGCATGTCAGAGGCAATTGAAAAATAATTGTACTACATTGTTGATATTGCATTATAAAACCACCACCACAACACTAATTGTTGGTATATTGTTTTTACTAGTTTTTATTATGTTGCCAAACTAAAGAAAATTAAAAGGCACATGAAAAAAATAAAATATTTAAAACATTTATTACTGTTAACTGAACATGTATTTAATAAAACATTAATAAGTTATTATTTATGTGCAACAATAAAAGTGTTGCCATATTTACATTCCTCTGATTTGGTTACAACCAAACACGCTTTAGCAGCAATACTTTCACTGAACACTTTACTTTGCAAGTGTTGTGAAATATGCAAAGCAATGTAATATCAGTTTACAGAAATGCGCCACAAGCATTTTAAGTGTCCTGTGTGACACTACAGTATGTGTACAAACTAATGTTGTTTTGAAGGATTGGCCTTTTTATTTCGGAAGCCAGCCAACTAATTTCATGCGCAATAGGAGACAAACCTGCAAACATTAAAGCTTCAGAAATGTTGTGTTTGGTAATGCTTGATAAAGGTCATGAAATGGCTTTCCCAGCCCACACAATTAACCCGCTTTCTCTGTGAGGCAGCAATCTGTTGGGAGGCAATTAAAGCCCACTGCTTCCTGTTGCGAGTCATCTATACTACAAGAACCTAGTTGCAATAAACACTTTGTAAAGTGTTTTATTAATCCTTTGCTGGAGATTCCAGGAAAGCAATACCAAAAGATAAATAAATAAAATAAAATAAGTAAATAATATGCTGGAAATAGCTGTTAAACAACAACAACAACAGCAATATATATATATATCCTAAATGATAAACCACCATGTCTCTCTCAAGCGTGTTAAATGGGAATGTCACAAGATACATCTTTTGAAATGATACAATAAATAAATAGAAAAAGTGACTTCTTGTTAGAAAATATTTACCACAGTGTTACTGGCTAATTCACAAATCAGTTTGCTGGTACAAAGGCAGACATTTGAGGTAGATTGTGTACTGGTACATTAGCAATGTCTGATTCATGAGCAAATCGCACTTCAGTCTGGCCTTTTACAGGGCTTAAATTGAGGGGGGATGTAGGGGGGATGGTACCTTCCTGAAAAAAAAAAAAACATCCCTTCTGTAAAACCACCATCCCCCTCACCATCTCATCCTTGAATCGAAGCATTTGGTATATAGACCATTCAGTGGTTAAAGCTGTACAGTGTAAGTATAAAACTGTAAATTATGTGAACTATAAAAAGCCTTGTAATTGTATTTAGCCACCACAAATATATTACGTGCACTTTTTATTACATAACAATAGACTTGTTTCTAATGGTATTGTATTTTATTATTTCTTATTTGTTTGTTTGCTTGCTTGCTTAGGGTGCTTAGGGTCTTCCACATATCCATCAAGTAAATTGGGTCTTACTAGACAATAATAGCTTCCTTAAGACTATTATTGCTACTCATGTGTCAAAGGCTCTAACCTGTTTAATAATGTGCCACTGCATACTCAATATATTTTTTTACTTTATTTACTTATTATTTTTATTATCTTTTCTTGCCTGCAGTTACAAATCAACTTGCTTATGCAAGACACATAACTTTACTAAAGAAAAAAATGCATTCTGTATGATAATGCTGAACCTCTGATTCCATACCTCTTCTTTCCCCTCTCTCTCTCTCTCTCTCTCTAAATTACAGCAGCTTGACATTTTATATACTGCACTTTTTTCTTATTCATTTGTTTGTTTGTTTGTAAGTTTTAGCTCATATTTCTGTTGCTGATATCAAGGGTGAAATAACATAAAATCACACTGAGATAGCAACTTTTGTGTTCGAAAGGGTGTGCAAAAACTACAAAAGTGCAAGCTCTGTGCTTTGTCTCCAAATTGCATCATGTTTTGCTCAAAATAAGGAGTTACTCTTGAAGGGTAAAACAATTTCTATCGGCCAAGCTTAAAGAAAAAAAAAAGAAAAAACAAAACAAAAACCTTAAATCCTATTTGTTTTAATAGAATGCTAAATAACAATAATGATTAATAAACATAAATATAAAAAAAATATATAATGTAACAACCACGTAACATAAATCACACTAAACTCAAAGCAACGCCAGATAGAGTTTGTATCGAGCAAGCATCAGCAGATGCTTTGAGTCTGCTAAAAGCACTATATCATGATGGCAGACTGCTGCCTCTTCACTTGCAAGCAGTAAACAATATGCATTGGAATAAACTGGATAAATTCATTAAATAGTGTTTTAATAATCACACAATTCCATCTTTAAATTTCTATTTAAATGTTATTAATTGTGCAGCATATTAAATAGCATTCAGAGAGGTGGAAAGTAGATTTAGTCGTTAGTTAAATGATCATTATTCAACAATTTTGTTCTGAATAGTAAAAGTAGATTTCAGACCTGCTCAAGAAGCTGAAATGCGAATCTTAATCTGTATTCAATGACATTTCATGCATGGCATTTTGAATGGCAGTGTTTACACTGACAACAGTCACTTGCAGATACATCAAGCAGGGATCCAAACATCTCTTCTTGTGCTGACATGAGTTGAACATCAGGCAGAATGACACACTGCAGCAGAAGAAATGCAGTCTAGTTTGTTTACTGACCTTCCCGTCTCCCTACTGGCAACAAACAATCAGAGATGTCTGTCTCTCTCCCTGTGCTCTCGGAGAACTGGGACAAGGTGACTTCTTTTCCAGCACTCCGGTAAAGTAGTATGCCACCTCATTGGGTCACTCGTTCACCTGCGAGACAAAGAAAATGCATTTGTCTGAACATGAGCTTTGGTAGCACAAAGTATGTCACATTTTAAAACCTAGATTTTTACATTTTCAGAACAAAATGTGAGTTTGCACAGGAAAAATCCCTATGCTAAGGTGTTATGGGTTGGCTGCTGTGGCCAACTAATACTGGCTTTACGATTATTGATCCATTTTATTTAATTGATGTGTTGAAAATGGATCTGCTTCATTGTGCACCAATGGAATTTAGATAACTATGGTAACAAAATAAATGCATATATAAACAAAATGAACAGGATGGATAATGGTGTTATCTTTGCACCATTATTGAACTAAATTAAATCAACAGTGAACTGACTGAAACTGACACTCATGACACTTTTGTCTTCTAGAGCTGCTTATACAGTAGCTAAATTTAATTAATTTAAAAATAATGCATTTTGCAACACTGACAGTTATTAAACATAACTGAAACAAAAATGAACTGAATAATGACACTATTATCTCTTGCTGATCTGCTTTTATGCTGAAATTTGAAGTGTGTATAAATATGACTCGCCTTGTCTTGACTTGAAAGTACCACGTTTTTTGGAAGTCATATGTAAATACATAGCTACATAAATATGATAATCGCTCAATGTCATGGCATATAAATATGCTAATCATTCAGCGAATTGGAGTACACATTATAATTTTGCCCTCTGACACCATTACTGCACCATGGTACCATCTCCTTGTTTTGTAAGTGCAAGATCATGATTTAGTAGCTAGACAGATATACATAGATTAAAAAAAAAAAGGTCTTTCTATGGCATGGAACATTTATCACACTACTCTGTTTTTCATATTAGTCCAATGAAAGTTGGTATTCTGCCACTGTCTTTCTCTTCAGGGATTTAGCATTATTATCCATCTAGAGATTCACACTTTTGTGATAATGCTGCTGCTATCAGTGTCACTTTGACTGTCACATTCACACTTTGACTGAAGCTGTAGCCTGTTCCATGCTGTCATGTGTTTCATTGAAGCAGTTGTTCTTGCTCACTGTTACCCATGACAAAATGTCTTACACACCACATTCTATTTTGGTAATAGCCATGACATGTTGATGTTCTGATCATTCACCGCTGTTATGATAAGCCAAAAAAATGACAAGATTTATTCATCTTATCTGTTCTTAGTTGCACTTGGGTACATCTGAGTCATAAAATGTTGCTAAGATGGATTATAAAGCATTAAACAAAAGGAACATTTCACACTGATGTGATGGTTTTATCGTATGAAACATTATAAGGCAACACTAAAATGCGTCATCAAAATATGATACAGTATCAAGGACACACCTGCAGACAAATTTGATTTATGCTATAAGATAGTGTGCAATCTATCATTGGGATGAAAGTCAACCACAATTACACTGTGCTGCTGTGAGGTGAAAATTCACCTCAGATTTTGTAATCAGTTTTATGGGTATAATTATACATTTTGATATTATCTGAAGCAAATGTGAGTGGTGCTTGCTACCATATTGCTAATGCCATGTTTATGCTTGGTTTGTCTGTTTTAGCTTTGGTTTTTGCTTACCTAACTGCCTAACTGTTAAAAAGTGTTTAAAAAAAAAAAGATTGCATTTTGGATCCTGTACTCAGAACTCATACTTTGCTGCAACCAAATGCGATGCCTGAGGTATTATGGGTGCCAAGTTTGAGATTGTTTTTAGATTTCATGGGTGTTTGATAGATGTCCCAAATGTTACTCAAAACAGTCCACCCTCTATGATACATATTCTGGTCTCTTGATCTGCCCTGTTATTCCTGGAAAAAAAGGTCTGAAACAGCCTAAGGTGGTTTGTTTTAGTTGGTCTGCCTGGTTGTGATTATTGTAGTTGGGGTTTGACCTCTCTTTTCAACCTGATCTCACAGCAATTCGTACATATTTTACGAGGTGGCAAATTCATATGATTTCTTCTAAGTCGTACGTATTTTACGGGTTGCCAATTCGTATGAATTTGTACAAATGACCTGCGCCTAACCCCACCCCTAAACCTGCCTGTGACAGGCTTTTAGACAAATCGTACAAGTGAGGTCTGACTGCCTGACTGTTTCCCGAACACAGTTGCATCTCCGTCGTTTGAACCACATTAGTTCAACAACATAGGGCCATTGTTAATTATGTCACATGCATGTGATGAAGGAAACACTTATGGTTTTTAATTGATTAGAGATCTCCAAGATGCTGCTGTATTGATCATGACACATATTGACAAATTAATTTTGTTCACTGTTCACTGTTTTGTTTCTTTTGGTCTGTTAATCATCGCGGGTTCCCTCTTACATCATACTCCAGGATTCCCTTAGCTATTTATGTATGCGCACTTTTCAAAAACAGCATTTAGAATGGACGGGCAAAAATACATAATTAAAACGCATTTCATATTTAGATAGAATGTCAAATAAAGATAGTAATGTTAGTTTTATTTATTAAATTTATTAATTATTTATTAATTTATTAAAGCCCATATATCTTACTAACAAGAAACTATGCTTCTAACCATAGGTCCAAAGCTGTAGTTCCAACCACATACGTTTGTGACGTTGACTGCGGATGTTCATTTGAACTATGCTTTCGGGAAACACTGAATCTTTGAACTGTGTTGGTAACGACGGAACTTGCGACCATAGTAGGCTAGCCATGCTTTTGGGAAACGCACCCCAGCTTTGTAAGTATTTTTCATTGTTAGTTCAAATTAACTAATACAGTTAACAACAAACAAACCTTATTGTACCTTTTTACAATTTACTTCATAAAGAACACAGACACAAGCAGTGTTCCAATGAGCTATGTGTAATCTACAAACAACAAGGGCACAAAAATAAATAATTAATAGCACAAATACCAGGAAACTGAGATGTGTAAACCTTAATAAATCATGTTACATAATTAATTTTCCTCCCATACATTTTGCATCTGAAAGGGAAACTCTTACACATGCATATGCTATAAGGTCAGCCACAAAAATAGCAGTATACATGCATTTTCATAGCTAATTTTTTTCACTGTGTATCTTTAGTTAATCCTGACAGCATTTGCCAAAAAGAGGGTTTGTGCTGGCACAAGCTGTAAATCTGACCCTACATCTAGAGCAAGTGAGCTAATACTGTACATATACAGTGCAATTTATTGCAATGCACAGTTTTTCATTGATCTGAACGTTTATATTTACAATGATATTTATACATGACTTTCCAATCCAATCCAAATATTAGTTTTTGTTTGTGTATTACATCTATTACAAACAGAGTATCAGTGTACCAGCCACTGCGTTTAGAAAAGAAGAATGCCACACGTAACGATGTCACCGGAACTCCAAGCTTAATTGTCTTGTTTTGTGAGCATTTTTTTATTGACAGCAAATATGTCTGAAAAGCTTTACTTTTATCAGATAAGCATCAAATATCCAGTCACAAAATGTGTATATGTCAAACTTTGCCCAAATGTATTCTGCTTTATCAAAAGGAAAAAAAAAATCATGTTTCATGAAATATGATATCATTAATGGTCGGTTAAACATATTGCACTGAACTTCAACAAGTTTCAACAAGAACAAAAAGATAAGTGGAGGAAATAAATTCTCATCAGAGCATTAACAAACCAACACTTTAAGATGAAAGTTGGATCGGTGAAAAGAAATGAACCAATCCTGCATATGTTGTTTGAAAGTTCAAAAATGTGTTGTCTTTCAAGGTTGAGAGGGTCAAAAGAGCCATATTGCAAAGCTAATGTCCCCTTTTTTTCACACAGCAAACCATTGAAATATGAGTGAATAGAACCACATCTGCTAATTAGGTGACATACACAGATGCCAAACATAGAGAATTAATTATAGTAATTAGTAATGTTGCTGGCAAAGCTTTGCCCAGAGATGTGATACTACACAGCATCCACACGCGGGAATCATTTTAGATAACTGAGGCAGAGAAACGGCATAAATATTTATGATTTCGAAGGCATATCTTTACACAGTTGTAAAATAAAATTTTCAAACAGCCAACTTATGTCGGGGGTCTGAAATATTCATGAGTGATGATGGAGTAGTTTTTGGTCAGAGATCCAATTTTATGATATGATCCTTCATACGGTGATGACCTTCAAGACAGGCCAATTGCTGTACATATTTTATCATAGTGACCTACCAACTCATTCATGTCAACCAAATACATTATTTAGGCACATATTTGAGCTTGATACGTTGGATTTTTAAAGAAAAGCTCTCATAATATTTCAGATTATAAATGATTTTGTCATAATGGTTCTCTATTATCCTGTTTTTCTTTTTCATTGAAAACATCTTTACCGCAAACCATATTGCATACACAGTGAGGTAAAGAGTAAGCTGATTAGTTTTATTGTTGGATTAGTTCTAACAGATTTCATTTCTCAAATCTTGTCTGCGTAATCTGTAATCTGATTGAAATTGTACCTCAACTGTGACATTTTATCTCAGAGCCAAATCGAACTACAAAAGCATAGGTACGACTTAGAAATTAAGCCCTTGTGTGTTGTTTTGGAAAATGACTAATCACAATAATTAATTCAGAAACCTAATCACTCCAATAAAAAAAGGCAGTTGTGAAAAGCGCTGAGGGAAATTCTGCTTACATTACATGCTTCAGCAACACACCTTGTACATCTGCCACAACGTGCATCCTTCAGGGAGTGTTTAATAAGGACCATTAAAATCTCACAGGATAAGACAGACTGGCTGCTTTTCATTTTTTTATGCGCTCTGCAATCAAAAGCCCTACAAAGCAAGTGTCAAGGCCCAATTTGTAAGTTGTCTCAGGGATGAGGAATTCCTTGAGAATCCATAATTCAAACAATTCCCCAATGAATCTGTCTTTCAACATGATTGGCAAAACAGCTTTTTCTAGTCTCATTTGCTAACCACCAGCTGAGATGTTTCTCACTTGTCTTAAGTATGGTGCTGTGTGATATTTTTGCTTGAAGAAACCCATATGCTCTGTTATATAGAAGGTGGTCTCATTTGTATTCACAGATACAGTGTCAACATATTGACAGACAGAAGCTGAAACAAAACCTTCTCATGTATGTTCGGTAAATATTTACAGATGTTTAAATGTTTTAAAAATTCCAAGATGTCCATAGAATATTGAATTCACAACATCAAATGTTAAATCAGATTTAAACAGCCAATATGGTAGTCATGCTATTGAAAATAAATAAATACAAATAGGCAGTATTGAAAATTGATGCCTAAACTAAAGTGGTACCCTGCTCACATGTTGTAATATTTACACAATAAGGCACAAGCCTTTTTTTCCACTATCTGTGAAAAGATGCTCTGGCATGCCCTGATCTCTGCACCTGATAATGCAAAATTAATAAGTATTATGTTGGGGAAGCTGTGACAGTTTGCCAAGGGCTCAGAAAATCTTACAAAAAAAATTTGTAAGAGATTTGCTTTTCTTACAAAAAGCAAATCATACTGAACAAATAATAATAATAATAATAATAATAAATCTCTATTGTTTTATTATTGTGGTCTGTTTTATTTCATTTAATATTTTTTTTCTCTAAACATGAGTAATTATATGGCTGCATTTTTTGTATTTGATAGTTTTATTTATACTCTAGTTCCATTTGTCACATCAATACAGTATATTGTTATCTTGAAATGTTGCAAAATGCGTTGCTACCCTTAAAGGGTAATTACATATTAGCAACGTTCAACACAATGGCAACTAGTAACTTCTTCATCCCTTTCTCGAGCAGCAAGACAAGACCTCAAACAACAAAGCCACAATGTATTCGAATGATGCGCGCGTGTTCACGAGTTCACTGAGGAAGGATCGGGAAGATAAACTGGATACAATTTTCAACGATTAACAACATATATTCTGCTTTGCTCCTTGTACAAACCTACTGTATTCCACCAGAGAGGAATCATCATTTGGGTTACTTATGTTACTGCTTTTGACATTTTTGCAATACATAAATGATTGGAATTGCATTTATTTGACTTTTTCTTATACTGTATAGAGATAGTTACGTTTAGAGGTAGGAGGGGGATTAGCGACTATAAAATTATTTTTAAATGCTATGTTGTTCCAAAAATTTTTATTTTCCTGCTTATTTTGGTCAGTGGCATCCTTTTATATTCACTCAAAATTGGTAGGTTTAGGTTTGGGGGTAGGTTAAGGGGTCTAGAAATCTCAATCGCTTATTGATAAAATTATACAAAATGCATATTTTTTATAAAATTGGTAGGTTAATGTTTGTTGTAGGTTAGGGGTTCTAAAAATCTTAATTGCTTATTGACAAAATGATACAAATCCACTGATACAAATATGTTAATTATATAAAAGATATACATAACTTTTTTATGTATTTTAACAAAAAATAAGCAGCCATTTGTATGTTTTAAACGTTAAAATACATGTAACTTGTACGTTTTAGCATCAGTAAAAACGTAAAAAGATTTACGTTTTATGATTGTTAATGTAACATATTAATACCTATGTTTAAACGTGAGATCAGGCTGGCAATTCACCGCAAGGTGCGTAAGTTACATGATAATTACTTTTGGTGTGTTCTTAGACAGAAACCCCTTTAATCATAGTAAAACCATTTTAATACAGATCATGAACAGCAATATGAAAAGACTGATTAATACGAATAAATATTTAGATTATTAATAAAAGGTATGATAAAAAAAATTGAAACATACTGTAGTTATGCAACTCGTAGTAGTATCAATCTGGAATTCAGATTATATAAAGACAGATATAAATATCAGCTAATATGCAATGGCATTGAATATACAACAATAAGAAAAAGAAGAAGAAATCTCTCTATACACTGTATAAACAGATTGCATATTGGAGTTCCTACCAGTATTTTGTGGTGCCCTAGATGAGATTATAAAGTGGGGTCTAGCAGTATAAATTTTATGACAAGAAGATCTTTGTGTAGGAAGTAATGATCTGCTCCTTTAATATGAACCACCTTGGGCTGGCCCCCAGACATGTCAGGGCCCTAGGTGGCTGCCGGTATGATGGGTCGGCTTTGTCTCTGCATTTCATATTAGTCAAAGAACTCTGGAGCACTGGCAAGCATAGAGAGACAGATCTAAGCCCTGCTTGGACACAGTCTGGCTTAAGCTTTGATGTTCACTTCATCCCTCACTGGCAGCAAGTTGAGACGAGTATTACTTATAATCAGACAGCTTCCAGTTATCCGGACAGCCGAGGAGCAGATGGCAGACTTTGCACACAGGTGAGAATGCACCACGTTACCTATTCACTCTCAAATTAGACCCTGTTAGCCTCATATCAACACACTCTCAAAAGGAAATGCAATTTTGTGTTTATCTGCACACCAGAAAAATATTACTATGGAAATGGTTTTAATTCTCTTAAATTCCATTTCAGTTGTTTATCATTGGTGTTATTAACACTGTAAAACTGGAAAGGTTGGATAGTGTAATATTTACCAATGCTTCTCTGTGATTTTTAACTCTTTGACAAAAAGTTTCAGAACTATGATCAAAATGTAGATAGAGTAGATTAACATCCCCAACACTTTCACAGTTATGTACCACTTTCTTGAATGACATTTCATTTGGTAGCATAAATCAGTTTTTATCTATGTGCTGTTTAATATTTGCTATTCATTTTCAGTGTTGGGAGCAACAAAAGTAATAAATTACAGTAATATATTAATATATGCTGTAATGCAGTAGTGTAAGGCATTACTAATCAAGTTTCAATAATATTTTACTCGGTACATGTTCAGTAACATGTGTTATAACACACTTTTAGTCAAAATTTGTATAGTTCAAAAAACAGCAAGATACAAAATACTAATGTGTAAAAAATTCTGCAAGTCAGCTCTATTTTCTGTTCGTGGTCAGTTATTATCCATGTGTGGTGTAAAGGTTTGTAAATGAATACTAAAGGACAGCTTCTAATATATACAGTATGTGTAGAGCGATTTATTTAATTCATCTTGCTCTCGCTGTGGTAAACTTGTATGTGTGACGTGGTCAAGTGAAGACGTATTTAGGGCAGATTTTACGGAAGTGTCGTTGTCACGATCAGCTGGATGTGCCAGCCCAGTTCAGGGGATAGCACTCCAGCGAACTTTCTGTTTTATGTTTGCTGTCATTCACGGACTCATGCTCACTGATTCGGATCTGTTTGTTATGTCGTCATGGATCATTGTAGATGTATGTCTAAGTCATTCATTACACTTATATAGCGCTTTTACTGTGTATTGCCATACACCCCAAAGCGCTTTACAATCATGTGGGGGGG
>JAUMHR010000072.1:19524107-19547080 GCA_032361145.1 Enteromius fasciolatus | reverse complement strand
AGGTACTGACCAGGCTCAACCCTGCTTAGCTTCAGTGGGCAACCAGGCTTGGGCTGCAGGGTGATATGGCTGTGGCAAAGTGTTTTGCCATCTCTCCAGTTTCATTTGTGTTGCTAGTCTATTCGTTTTTGGATCTCTCGTTGCCAACCTTAGCTTTCCCCTGGATTTTTGAAAGTTTGTCTCACTCCTAGGATTACCGTTTGCCATTTGCTTGACTCTTGCCTGGACTCTGACTACCCTTTGCCTCGCCTGTGTTGTTCATGTTTGCCGTTGATGACCCAGCCTGTCCGATCTGACCATTGTGTTTTCTAATAAACAGCTCACATATTAATCCGAATGACTCTGTGACTATCTGCTTCGTAACAGTCGTGAGGCTACTGGCCCAACAGTGGAAAGAGTGGCATGATTTTGTCCTCTGTATTTCAGGTCTGAGGCTATTAGCCCTGCCCGGCTGCCACTGGCCAGTGGCCCGTATTTTTTTCCTTCTACCAAAACAGCTTATACTGTTTCATCTAATAAAACAGTTCAGTTTTGTGTGTAATGTCAAAATAATTATGTTTCGTTTAGTTTTTTTTTTATTAAGTTAATTTAGAAAAATGCTTGGAGCACTTTTGTTCATTTTGTTCATGTGGTCAGGGGCAGACAAGTGCTGATCATAAACTATGTTTGATCAATTTAACCTTTTCAAATCATCACAACGTGCCTAAAATGCAATAAAAACATTTCAAGCATATAATAATGTTTAAACGTTAAAGCACCTCCAGTGGAAACTAAATGGCCGACGCCGTCATTTTACTCAGAATATTACATCATTCAGAACCCTAAAGGGTCTACATTTATTTGGGTGACTTAATGTGCATCAGAGGAGATGGCTAGTCAGGACAATTATCTTTGTGGCACAGACTCAGAAAACACTAGATAATTTAAATATCTTCCTACTATTTTCCTCGGACATATTCCTGGTAATTAGGCTACTTTTGCTGATGTTGTGACAAGCTTTAGCTTACTGCATGTATTTGAATGCAGAACTCTTCAGCTGCACTGACGGCATGTTCTCTGTAGTTATGATGGTGAAAGTAACTCAAAAGTAATACAGGAGTCATGTACCGCATTACAATTTTGAATCAGTAATATTGTAATGTAAGGCATTACTTTTAAATGTAGTTTAATCAAACTTATTTCGGGAGGAGTGTAATTATCACAGATCTCCGCCTCTCCAATTTCCCAATTATTCTATCTTCCAATCAGAGTCCTGGCTTCGCCCTATAAATATACCAAACTCCATTTAACCCTCATCTCGACCTTTGTATCCCTCTGCCTCCCCTAGTCCTCCTTCTTTCTCTGGGGGGAGTACTCAGGGTTAGGAATCAGCCGCCCGCCTACTTCCTCCCCCGAGCATTTAGGGCTATATGCCCTAGGGCTTAGCTGCCCTCCTAACCCTGAGTATTTCCCCCGGAACAGCACGCCGAACAAGCTTCGCTTTTCATAATTACCGACAAGCACAAATTTGTGAAATAACAGTAACAAGTAATATATAATGTATTACAGTTTGGAAGTCACTAAACTAGATGAAGAATTTAAAAAGCAAACCATTCATTATTGCATGACATTTGTTAATTGCATAAACCAGAGAAAGACAGGATTGTGTTTTCCTACAGTTAGCTTCATTCATGCAATGCACTGTCTGTCTTTATATTGTGGAATGAATGATTATGAGCTCGCTGACATCAACAGGACTGATGTGTTTTGCTTGAAATCAATTTCTTATTCCATATGCTTATATTTGTTGTGATAATTACTACAGCTATCTCTGTAAATACAATTACAGATGCATCCTAATTAGTAATCTGAAATAATTTGGATTTAAACGTTTAAGGAGAAATTATGAGAAGGTATGACATATTTCACACACATTTGTCTTAAATCTGTATGTGTGCTATGATGTTCAGATCTACGGCCACAAAGTGTGACCAATTCCATACACTAAATTAATTACTTGACATGTTTGAATCTTGCAATATTATTTGCCAGCGTCAGAAAGCAAAAAATACCTGTGCAGTCGAATATTGTCTAAAAATACACTGATTATTAAATTGGAACTTTCGAATGAATCTATAAGTTGCAATTAACTTTTTTTATAAGCTAACTGCTCTTTTCTACCTTGCCATCAATGTGACGTTTTTATCAAATTAAAAAATATCCCAGAGGCTGATGAGAAAGTGGGATGACAGAACATGTTCCAAAAATAAATAAATAAATCACTTAAAAGAGATGACACACTGTCAAAACAAAGGCAATATCATAGTTCTCTGTCTCCTGGGCGATGCTTACAGTTGAGAGCAAGCGAGACAGTCATGACATAAGTCGTACGGAACAAAACAAGAATGATAACATTATGCACAAGTGTTGCGGTCATACTGTATGTCAGCGTTGTTGTAATAGGCATTACTTTTCAAATAATCTGTCTTCGACTGTTGTGCTTACATTTTTTTGACATTGATTTCACAGATTTGGTGGATTTTCTGTATATTGCTACCAAACACGTATGTCAAAAGTACTTTTCTGCCAGTTTAAAAAACAAAATCAAAAAAATAAATAGTTGTACTTTCGGCAGTGTATGCTTGACAACAAGAAGTATTACTGATTGTATTAACAATAGCTGTGTTTAAACATACTTGTATCATTGAATTAGTTAAAGCAATAAACAATGAACAAATCACATATAAAAAACAAATACTGTACAAAAAAAAAGAAAAAAAGGTACTCATTGTTCAGATTATATGAAGTATCATCTAAGAATACTTAATGCTTAATACAGTCTGCTACTTATTGTAATTAATTCCTTTGTTCTTGAAAATAATCAGTTATTAACTTGTTATTAACTTCAATTAAATTTGCAGATGTTTTAGATGTTGATGATTAAAAAGTTATTGAAAATATATATACAGTATATATTTTCTGAACTTATAGCTCCCGCATGAAGACAATCATTTGTTTTGTGCAGTGTTTCTTGCATTATCACAGCGATCAGCAGTGCCTCACTGCACTCTCCAGACAAAAGCAGGTAATGTAGAGAATCCTTCTATACAGAGTTAACAATATGGCCTCATTATGCACAGTTTAGCATGCTTCTCTCACCAGTGCAGGGCATAAAAATTCACATTGCACATCCATTTGCAATGCCTTTCATTAAGGAACAAACAGGAATCCATGTAGAATCGACGAATCGTGGAGAACAAGCTCTGGCATAGAAAGGGCTTTGAACATTAATCTTAATGCTACATATTGTGCATACTAGTTGTGCAGACAGTGTACTATAATGAGTTAAGATGAAGAGTATATGGATCTCTGAAACAAACAAAATAAAGCAAATGAGCAAGCAAAAAACATCTATCTATCTATCTATCTATCTATCTATCTATCTATGTCTGTCTGTCTGTCTGTCTGTCCGCCTAAGACATGACAGCAATGCCTAGGTTTAAAACATACTAGTTAATGTGTTAAAACATTCTAGCAACATGTACTAACAATATGCTCAAATGCTACAATCATTATAATACCATAGATATGTATCGATGCCATTTTCGACCACTCCAGGTGTGTACTGTAGGTGTGCCCATCACTTTGCAATGGTCAACTTAATGTCATTCACAATAATATTAAATGAATATTCAAAGGCATACAAGCATATACGTCTATCCCTGCTAAAAAAAAATTAAAAAACAGCATATGCTGGTTAGGTATGTTTTGAAGCTGGGATGCTGGTTTAACCTTTTTTAGATGTGGAGTCCAGCTTGTAAAAGCTGTGTGTGTAAACATCACTACCCTGATCTCATGAGGCTACAGTGTTTGTGTTAGCAAGTCAGTGTTCACATGCCAGAAATTTGAATCACTCAAAGTAAGCATGGTGAGTAGTGGGTTTTTAAATTATAGTAATATGCTAAATCATGCAAAAATAACTGTTGCTAAAACATACTAGCAACATGCTAAAAACCTGTTATTAACATTCAAGCTCAAGCTACAGCTCATTTTTAAGTTTAAGGAACTGAGCAACCCTTAACCCTAATCCTGTTTTGGCACCCTATCTATCCTGCACCATTTGTTTTACTGATATGAATTAATTGTGAGGCTTCTTGGGGAGAAGACTGACTAGACTTAAGATTGATGATAAAAATAAGCAAAACAAAACAAAAAAGTGTGGACACTTATGCCATGTCCACACTAATATGTTTTCAAATGAAAACACATTTTTTTCTCTCCGTTTTGGCCTTCCATCCACACTGAGACAGCGTTTTTGGTGAAGGAAAACTGAGCTTTTTGAAAACGCTTTCCAAAGTGGATAAATTTGAAAATGCCGTTTTCGCATTGCAGTGTGGACTGTGAAAACGGAGGCTTTCGAAAAACAATGACGCATTTTTTATTTTTTAATTCAACTGATGGAGGACAGCATTGTACAGCAGTTGTTTTGTTTACTCTCAATTTTGACAGACCTATTAAAGATTAATATCAGTTTGTACATGCTCCGGCTCATTGTTAGTCAATTTAAAAAGCTTTTCCTCAACATTTCTACGACATTTCAAAGAGCCGGAAAGTAAATAAACAGCAGATGGAAATGACGCAGATCGAATTGTCTTACGATTCACGCATGTGCAGAACAGCAACGTAAAAATTTTCGGCCATTTCAGTGTGGATGATCAGATCTTCGGAAACTTTTGAAAACGATAGTGTGGACGCAGAGCGTTTTTAGACACGCAGTTTTCAAATTTACCCGGATTAGTGTAGACATAGCCTTAGAGGAACCCGAACCATACGTGGAGATCAGAGCAACATATAGACTTTATGATGAGTTTGTTTGACTTGGACCAGTATCACCAGTAACATTAGGATCCTAACATTATACTACTATCTGCCCAGAGCAACTTAGTATTAAAAACGAACACATCAACAACCATTCAGAACAGTATCATAACACCGTCGTGAGTATGATTCAGAAAAGAAATGGCAAGAACTACTTCTTCTCATGATTCCTTAAAAATGATCATAGGTGAGCAAATAACAAATTTAGCCCAATGAATTAATTTTACAGCATTCCTGTATTTGTAAGAAAGCAAAAGTGAGTTTTGCATTCCAACAACAGCTTCCTGGCATCCCTAACATGTGAGCCGCTAGTCATGTGTCTCAGACTAATTAATCTGATTCTGAGCTTTGCCCCACTTTTCCCATCACAGCCTGGGTCATTATCAAATGACTCCAGCTCATCTAATGAATCTGCTTCATTTCACAGAAATCTCCAATTTAACTTGTCCTTCTAGTTCAAACAAAACTATATCCATAGTGTTCTTGTGCAGCAAGACCGCAGCGCTAAGGGAGTCATCGGCATACCACTGACATAGCTTCTAAAGCCCGTGTGGCAGGAAATCTTTAATCCAGTCCTTCAGCCCCACAGGTCAGCCAGCCCCTCCTTGCACACAAGATAAAGTCTTCTCTCTAAATGCTCAAACATTCTATTCCCTCTGTGGAATTCTTTCCATTTTTCTGGTACAAAGCTTTCCAGTTTTCCCAAATTGAGAGCTGCATTGTCACTGCAGGGGAGGAGGCAATCTTTTTATGGAGTATGGAGTGGGCTCATAATGTTTCATTGAATTATCCCCTTTTGCCAATAGAAGTCAGTCAGCAAAGCCTCTTACACTGACTGCAGGACTCGCAATGAAGCCTGATGCAATCTGATATCTCTTCATGCCAATTCCAAAGCAGAAAGCAGTATGAGAAGAGGATTTCCAGCCACACAATCTGTCCTGTAAATTGTAAATTGTGCATTCTCTGCATGGTTTGTGGTCTTCCAAGGCAGGTTTTTGTCTCACATTTACCTTTATTT
The DNA here is from genome assembly GCA_032361145.1 of Enteromius fasciolatus. Classification (NCBI taxonomy): domain Eukaryota; kingdom Metazoa; phylum Chordata; class Actinopteri; order Cypriniformes; family Cyprinidae; genus Enteromius; species Enteromius fasciolatus. The sequence continues at coordinate 19,541,205 of JAUMHR010000072.1, read as the reverse complement.
AGACAAAATACAGTTTATAAATCATAGGGAAAACAATATACATTGTATATTCAACAAATGAAAATGCTGTTTTCATTAATTCATTGTCAAAGGTTTGAGTGCTTGCAGCAAACAGTTTGGCACACAGCTCATTTGCATGTGAAATTTTGCTGCAACATTCACCTCAAGTTTGTCACAGGGGCTTGTCGGAACACTATATGTGAAAGGTTTATACATTCTACCCACGGCTTGTGTTAGTCTTGCATGGGCTCACAATAATGATACGTTTGCAAGGAACTGAAGCTTTTAAGAGCCTTCAAGAGAAGCTTTAGCATTAGTCTGTAAAATTGGAATGGAATAAACATGAGCTCACTGCCGACTGCCATAGCCCTAAATGTCAATGACAAAATGCTGTTTGTTTTTAACCACCAGGACATATTTTGAGACGTTCACTTTTATCCACAGTTTATAACAGGGCAAAGGCTGACTGTGCTGCAGTGCCTCAAGGAAAACCTCAAAACTTTGCAGTTAAATTTACACAACAGCAATGGCTGCATTTATCATCCAGTGAAAGAAAACAACATCTTCCGATAGAGCGATGCCATTGCCATTTGAGTAGTACATTTATCTCCACCAAATACACCACTTCCCTTTTCATTGCATGCTTTGTAAATGCCATGGAAGTAATTGAGTGAGAAAATAAGGCTTTTGGTCTCAATTGTATTTATTTATGATCTTCTTGTGAATTGGCCCTTTAGAAGCTGTTGGCGTGGAGTTTGTTTGATATGCCAAAGCATTGAAAAAATCTAATGGAAATGTGGATTCAGCTCCATTATGTTTGAGGTTTTTGTGTCCCTGAATGTTTGTAATATATTTATTATTATTATTATTATTGCACATTAGTGCATCTTACATAAGTATGTTTATTACAGTTTATATAATAATGGCTGTTCTGTTTATTTCAGACATTATCTGATTGTTTCTAAGAAGAACAAAGAAAAACGTTTTCTCCCTTTAATGCCATTTATGAGTGTTTATTCCAATATTTTTCCACATTCTGTCTTTTTTGACAGTGTGAACATTTTTATAGCTACAAAAAACATATTTGTATTACTGAAGCAAATGTCCTAATTAGCATTTTAAATACTCTAAATGCACACAATTAAATCATATTTCCACACTTCATTTGACAAAATTACAGCTTGATTGGAAATGATGAACAATCAAGTTATTCTGGTCGCGTCTTATATTTCTGTTTGCATAACATCTTATGAATGCTGTTTGCTGACACAAATGTGTCTGTTGTTATTATTTTTAAGTAAATTATATAAATAATAAAAAATAAATTATATACATAAATAAAAAATCAATAGTTTTGTTATTATGGAAGGATGACGTAAATATGCGCTCTCTCTCTCTGAATTATTTCAGAATTATTTTGCTATTTTCATAAATCCTCATCCTTACCTGTTCAAAAGGTGCTATATTCATATAACACTCTGAAAAATCAGACAAAAAGTCTCTCTATAGACAGGCTTTATTAATAAATAATTACTTGAACCTCAATTAACTTCATCAATTAACTATCATTTTATTGTCTTATGTGGAATCTCTCAAATACCCTCAATTAATATTTAGGTTAAAATTACTTGAGAAACAGTAAGGTAACAAATTAATATTAGTTCCTATAGTGCCCAGTTAAAGAAGATTCATTTGCAGCATTAAATGTGGACATTATAGAACACTGAACATCAGAGAAAACTAGAGAGGGGCAAATTCTTAAATTCTTACGTTTTTATCTATGACTACATGATTATATTAAGTGTAGAGAAAGTTCAAAAATCTGGTTTTGTTTCAGCAACCAAGCCTTCTGCAATTGTGATTTCTCTGGATGACAAAGAGTAGTATAAATAACTGTGTTTTTGCCAGTCCAACAAATGTTAAATAGAGTCTGAAAATTACTCTTAAAAATAAAGTTCTTAGCAGCACCTTACAAAGATAAATCTTCTTATTGAGGGCTAGGGCTCAATTTAGTCTCTCTATAATGTAACAGCATAGTTACCACTGCCATCAAAATCATTACTCCTGAAGTAATAGGCTAAATGAAGCCAAGCTTTTAAAAAATAATCACAGGTTCTGCGCTTCAGTCTCATTAATATATACTGATCTGATCCTGCCAAAGAACAGTCTAGGCACTCTCATTGTTTCAGATACATGTATTCCCTGAGCCATGGGTTACTTTATTATTTATAGCTGTGATATCAATGCTGGAGGCAGCAGTGGGGCAGTTCACTGCAAGCCCAGCCAATGAAAGAGATACATGTCAAAATCCAGCTGGGTCTCTGCAATTTCCTGCAGTGCATTAACAAAGCTTTAATTCCACAAAAAAATCACGAGTCACACCAAACTTGCAAAATAACTGTTTCTAATTTCATGTAGTCACACATGCAAATATGATCTTACCTAATGTAATGTAGTAACTAGTTTTTACCTTTTTGTAGGAAAGTATTTGAAATCAATTAACTCTTAATTTTTTGTTATAATTAGCAAATGCAATAAAAGCTTCACAAACAGTTTTATTTTTTTTCTTTAAGAGACTGATTTGTCAAACGCTCCACCATGTCAGATAAAGCAGACATACAGTATAAGCTCAAGTAGGCACATTAACATTAGCATAACCTATTTCCAGATCAAATAATAAAGAGACCAGGTTCTGCAGTTGTGCTTATAAATAATCAACACATCACATGAATAATCAGAACCATTCGGGTGGATAGATTTATATAGACTTTCACAGCCAAGAGTCATCCCTTGTGTCTCTTTCGTTATCACTCTTCCCACACAACACCAGTCTAAACATACATAAAAGCTTTTAAAAGATAAATGGCTTTAAAATCAAGAAACCAGAAAAAAGCTTGCTTAAAAAATAAGTTACATCTAAATAGCATTTTGTGTTGAATGGGTGCCATTTAAATGAAGAAAAATATGTAACTTTTTTTTTCCATTATAGTTTTTATCATAATTGTATTACCTGCTAGATTACAGATTAACCTAAAGTTTAAATAAATAACAAAAACGAAATGTAAGCAAGCAGTAGCTTACAAAATCACTATGCTCACTAAAATAATAGCGACAGAAGAGGAAACAAGAGTGCTGCAGTGTTAGCAATACATTATTCAGAATGTTTCTTTCTGTGTCCCAATGAAAAAATACAGATATTATTACATTCAATGCAATAATGTTTGTCAAATTAAAATGAAGTTTGATTTCACTGTCTATTTGGTTATCCACAGGAGATTTAAATTAAATTAAATGTGTATTGGAGCTGTAGCTATACAAATTAGTCATTCTAATGACTCTTTGCAGATAGTTTTACTGTGGATTTTTTGTCAATATACCAACAGATGCTTCCAGTGAGAGTCTTCTCCAAAGGATTTATTTTAATGCCAATAGAAACACCAGTCAAGGATGGGACTCAAAAATAGCCTAGAACTGCTGGCCCATCACAACTCACTTTGACTTATCTCCACATAGACACACTTATTTGCACACAGACACAAATACTCACACAGTGAAAAATTATTTATGAATATTATGAATAAATATGTCATATCCAGGCGGTATACTATTATATACTGTTATAAGTGGATGCTTACCAGCCATTTAAATGTAAAACAGCAAGCTCATTGGTTGTGTCTGTAAGATAAACCAGTTACCTTGTAACTAGCTAAATCATTTAATGCCATGACTATCATCAGTTATGTTAAGAAGCCAATCATACCTCCATCATATAGAGTTTTGATGTAATATTTACTAAATTCCAATCATTTGAACATATATTGATTATAGAATGTCATTAAATGCACTCTGTATATTACCAAATGTTTAAAACTAAAGCAGATACTGTTATGCTTTATGTTTTTGATATTAGCACAGTATCGCCTTGTGCCAATAGTGAGCTGTGTTATACTGCTTAAACAGTAAATATAATCTTTGAAACTTTCAAAACAGCTGCTGTTTGAAAGGTGTCAAGGAGCTGTGGTGCAGGCACCATATGTTCCTGGAAGTCTTCTGGCAACCTCTCTGCTCCCTACCCATATCCCCTCTGTTGTGTCCCTGAGAAGCAGACTGCACCTACGCACCTCATATTTCTCAGATAAAATATATGTGGCCCCCCAAGGAATCGCTTACAACTGCACATATTCTAGAGCAGCAAGAATCGCTACTGCATCATTAGCTGGATTTCTTTTGCTTTCAAATTGCTGTCAACTAGCATACCCTAAACCTTACCATTGCCAACATAAGGCTTAGCTGTTAGATAAAAAAAAAAAAAAAAAAAAAAAGGTACTGACGTTATTTTTTGAGCTACTTATTTTTAGTAGAACGAGAACGACAGCAGAAAATATTGGGAAACAGGAAGAGAAAATGTTTTTGTCCAAATATGCATACATCCCAACAACATAGAATTCAAAAAGCAGTTTGTCAAATGAATAAGATGTCCAAATACTCCATTCATGGAATAGTGAGCAAAACTATACCTACTGCAGCCAGAGATTCTGAAGCGTGAAGTCGCAGGACACTATTACATCCCATGAGACCACTTGGAGCTTAACAGACACCAGATTGAAAAGAATGGAGCCGATCTTTTCGAGTTGAAGGATTACAAGTAGTTTTACTATACTGTAAAAAAAAAAAAAATTTAGAAATGTATTACACTTTTACATAGCTGCGGGGGGTTACTTTATTTAGTCACTTATTTGCATGCGTTTTACTAGAATATTAGCCATTTAACAGTGCTAATTAAGCACACAATAACACCTTATTCTTCAAAACCTTATTTTAAATCCCTAATCCTATCCAATACCTAAACTTAACAACTATCTAACTATTAACAAGCAGCAAATGAATAATTTATTGAGGGAAAAAGTCTACTAATAACTAAATGGCTAATAATCTAGTAATATGTACCATTAAAAAAAGCATTACTGAGTTTTCTTTTTTTTTTTTTTTTCTGATATGCAGTATAAGTGTTCTACAGTATGCCATGTTCTCCCAAACAGTTTTACTCTTACAAAAGCTTTGAATATTGTACCTCATCATTATTCATTTAAGTAGCCATTAATATAAAAGGCGCGTGATGAGAAAGTTGGATGTTTTCATTGTACACTTTAGCAAAAGCTGCATGCTATTCACGATGGTGTGAAAATGATTATTAGTTAGTTTTGTAGCAGGAAGTTCTAGAGAGCTGTTTTTGCAACTAATTGGTTTAGCCATAGGGGTGTGGCACTAAGCCAGAAGAATCACACTACTGAATACGGAGCATCCTTTTGAAAAAACGCTAATGAGATATAAATCACTTGACATCACACAAGAAGGGAGCGTATCTCGCTCAGAGGGGAGCGTGAAAATCGGCACTCTGTATTCTCATCCCTTTGAAACTGATAACACGATTATTTCATAATTGATAATGCCAGTTGTGGAAGATGTTAAAAGATGCATGAGCTTGAATTAAAATCTCTTTGAATGTCAAAGATGATGACAACAATTGCACGACTTCATTTCATTTTATAGTCGACACCTCTGCTGTTGTGACAAAGTTAGACAACAAGCCACACTATTGGGACAAGTAATCCTTATAAACATTCCCATAAAAGCAGACGAGGAGAAGGTTGTAAATTTGGGTGAAGGCAGCTTGAGTCCTTTACTGTTTCGCAGAGACAGCAAACAGCAAACTGACACAAACGGGTATTTATGTGTCTGGAGAAGTTTTGGCATCACAACAAACCTCAAAACTCAAGATCAAAACACAGCGAGCATCATACAGTAACAGAATTAAAAATCTCCCTCTCCGTTTATTCTTCTTTATTTGTGGGGAACAGGGATGGATCTAGAAAATTATGCATGGGGTGGCAAGGGGGTGCCATTAAAATTATGAAGGGTGGCAACACGGAAGCATTGTTTTTGTAGATTCAAGGAACACAATTCTTATTCGGTGTATACACTAGGGTGCACATTTTTACATATTAAAAATGAAATGTGTGATTGACTTGAACCTGATATCTTGATTGGAATGTCTTGATTAAATGAGATGGAACAGTATTTTTAACTTCTCTTTACTGAGTAAACACAGTATTTAGTGCAACAAGCAACAAAATGACATTTTAAAGTATTCCAGTATCTTGGAAGAGACATGAAAACAAATTCAATCATTTTAGTGCAAGTAAAGCAACAAAGGTCCCTTTAAGTCCAATTATCTCTTCTTACTGGAATTAGTTCACCTGTTTCGAGTCTTTGGGTTTGAGTCGTTCGTTCATCACGTCATAGCCCAAAAAAATTAACGACTAAAATGAATAAACAAAATTTCTCGCAAGCAATTTTTGAAGGGGACACAACTAATACAGTCAAATTGTACTTATAAAGATATGGACACTAGTGCTGGGGTGGCAAGGCTTTTTCTTAGGGTGGCAATTGCCTGGTGGGGAAGCCGTGTAACAGCGTTGTCCAACTGAATCAATCAGTCGCACAGGGTTTGCTGTGGCAGCAGTGATGGACTGTTAGCCATTGGTGATCACTGGAGTGGCACTCAAGTCCTTGAGCTTGTTTGCCATCACTGTCGCATGACTGACATCTCAACAGGGCACATGCCACATTCAGATGGGCGGCTATGGAGCATGCAGGTGAAAAATTGCAATTTCGAGACGAGACACATGCTAGAAGGCTGTAGAATACAGAGAAGCTGATTTTTCTGCCGTATGTGTGCGTTTATGTGAGAGACTGTTCCAGCCTTTGTTGTTACATGCCTGCCATGTTTGTGACTGACAGTGTCAATAATCACTGTGAAAGGTTGTTGAGCTGCATGGATTTTGTGTGTGTGTTTGTTTACAGGTGCCAGCAGCACTTTGTCATTGTTATTTGCTCTAAATCATTGCTTTTTAACAGTCATTTTTGTAATCATCATGGCCATGTTAATACAGCAAATCATCAGTAAGAAAAAAAAACCCAAAAAATATCATGACATGAAGACTTACACAATTTGGGACTTTGCGCTTAAAGGAAATTTATTTGTTTGCCTGTTGCATACAGCTCTAATGAATAAGATACTACTAATCATACTTTTACAAGTAATCCTTGTAAAGCTTTTCTTTAAGTCAGTAATGCTGATTTATTAATCAGTACTGTCTACTTAAAGTGTACTATTTAACCATGACGCCAAAGCTGCTTTTGGAAAGCAATTGTGCTCCAAGGACACTATCTGTCAGGCATGTGCAGTGATGGGCAGTAGCGTCCCTACAAGTAGTAGTTTAACTACATTTCTCAGTAGCGTGTTGGTAGTGTTGCTGTTTTACGAATCAAATAGCTTTTCAGTAGCGAAGCTCTTATATAGTAGCGCGGTAGCGTCCACACAAGCTAACGTTACATTTTCCCAAGCATTTCTGACGCTTATGCAGAAATCGGAAATACAAATGCTACGGATCACTGATCCTAGATCAGTATATGACGTCACCACCATACACGGGCCAATGTACTGTATGGTGCCGCATTAATGTCAGTGTTACTGTCAAGTGACTGTGGTTGGCAATGAGCTTTTTGGTGTTAAGGCCACCTTTTGCACCGGACGCGTGACATGCTTGGATGAACATGCAAAAAATGAATGACTTTTTTGAAAGATTACAGAGGACGGAGAGGAATTGATAATGAGGGGGGGAGTCGCCGTGGCTGTACCTCGAGAAGTTCATGCCGCTGACTGAGACAACGGTCTGTTTTTTGCCATGTTGGTACTGTTTGGAGTAGTTTATAATTCTACTATTGTGGTTTGTCCTGTGGTTTAAGCTGCACTGAGTTACACATATGCATGCATTCAAATTACAATACACACACTCTCTTGACACCTTTTGTCATTATGTTTGTTTTTGTTGCCAAATTGTTTTTGTTGCACAATTATGCGTGCCTATCTGTTTGAATGACATTTTTTATCACTAAGGTAGCATTGATTTAATAAAAGTTGGTTCAATTAATATAGTTGGTTCAATAAAAAAAAAATAGCTTAGATGTAGTAAACTACTTTTACCATGTTGATGTAGCTTAGCTTGTTACATTTCTCAGGGTAGTAGCTTTAGTGTAGTTAAGCTTAATTCAATGTAGAGTAACTGATAGCTTAGCTCACTACATTTTCTAAGTAGCTTGCCCAACACTGTGGGTGTGGCATGTAACATTTTTATTTTTCATGATGGCTACTCTATCTGATAGGATTCCTATTTATCTCGATGGTAGGACTAGCAACATTTGTCATTTGAAATCTTCCATCTATAAAAAAATAAAAATAAAAAAAAATAAAAATAACAGCGCTGATTAGCTTGTCGCGTTGCTCCAAATATGAAAGGACAGTAAATCAGAAAGGAAAGAAAAAAAAACGGAAAATCACATTGGAAAAATAACTGCATTATCATGACAGTATGCAAGAATGATTTTAGGTATACAATGTCATTACATCTGATATATATTGTTGAAATTCATTATCTTTGTTTTTACAATGGAAGTCAAGAAACCAAGACACTGAAATTGCTTAGTTGACAAGCACACAGTTGTGACTACAGTGTCTGATGGAGACAAATGAGCATCATAAGTGTTGCTGAAAAGCTGCAGCAACATGCTCAGCAGCAAACACTGGAAAAGACTACTGTAGACACAAGGGTATGACCTGGACATGCCAAGGTTTTCTTTAGTAAAGGCCGTGAATTAGTATTCATAAAACTGAATATTCTATATATACTACAGAATACTAGTTTCACAATACATAATTAATATTAATAATATTAATAAGAACAGTAATACATCAACTGCATTAGTCTTGTTGTCTATTGAAACAGAAATGTTCAGAGGCAACCAAGATGGCTGCTGAACTGACATAAATGAGCTTTTTCCTCTTGTCCTGTCAATCACAACATTGGGATGCATGCATTGCTAAATACTAGGTTAGACTGGATTTATTGGTTATTGATTGGATTGTGAATTGAGCTTTGTCTACTGAAATTAAGGCATATATGAATGTTGCTACTGTAGCATACATCAGAATCATTTTATTAAAAAAAAAAATAATAATATAAACATTTTTTTCACAATAAGATTTATCAGTCAGTTTTGATTGTATGCCAACTTTAATTCACCCCACACTGTTTGTGCTACATACATGAATGACAGTAATTGTATGATTTATTTTGGAGAGTGTACTATTTGAATAAGCAATTGGGCTTATTTTCACCTGGCAGATTGAAAACACAATTTTTTAAGAAAACCAACCTACAAACTGTTACACACTTATCTTTTAAAACCAAGAATACAACATAAAACTGAAATTGACTCTACTTCCCATCTTATGAATAAATGTCCCAGTTTTATTTTTCAGTGTAAATTATCATAAACAAGAAGGAAAAAAAAAAACTTCTAACCTATGACAATATTTTTAACCCCTGAAATGAATTTTACCTACAGGTTTGCAAAGTTGAGACAAAACCAACCCAAGTACTCTGCCAATTTCATTTCTCCACAGTTTTCAATCTGTCAGGGCTCTCAATTGTTTTGTTTTTGTTTGTTTTTCTCCACTAAACTAATTAAAAAATGAATGCCTGCTACAGGTCTCAAAAAAGTTTCCACGGGGGCAGCAAAGGTGATCTGTGCATATAGTATTTAGAGCAACACATGCTCCCCTCCAGATCGTATATTTCAGGGAAGGCCTTGTGTATTTCAGCAGAACAATACAAAATCATATATTGCAGCTGTTACAAGTGTGGGTGCTAAAATGGCCTTCCTTTAGTCCAGATTGTTCACCAATAGAGAACATTTGGCACATCATTAAACACACATCATTAAAATACATCAAAGACAACCACAAACTCTTCAGCAGTTGGAAACCTATATCAAGCAAGAATGGGACCAAATTCAAATGGCCAAACTTTAAAAGCATATAACCTTGATTCTAATAACTCATAACATCTATCACGTTTTCAAACTTGAAATAAAGTTTTGAAATAAAGAGGAGATGCTACACCATGATAAACATGTCCCCATCCCAACTATTTTGAGACCTGTAGCAGACATCAAATAAGCTAATTTTGTACAATAAAATTGTAAACATCCGTAAATGTAAAATTTAAAATTTGTTATGTTTACTATATTCTATTATGAATAAAATATTGGCTCATGTCATTTAAAATATTTTTAGTTTCCATTCTAACATGTTTTTGTTGTCCTTAATAGTCCTTCTCAAGTAGCCTAGTAGACTCAACAGAAGCAATAACAACTGCAAATTACACTCTTGTTGGATCAATATATTTGTTTGACTATAACTGGACTAATTTCAATATTGCTGTCCTTTTCTTTCTTGATTAAAAGTGCTGCACGCCAATGCACAAGGCACACCCTATGACTGAAATGTGGGTCACTATGACAGTAAACCAAAAACCTTAGCAAAGTTTCTTAGGGATATTGATCTTCTGTATTGTCTGTTCAGCTTCAGACAGAGAAGATCGATAATCCCTTTCAGCCTCACAATATAGACAATATAGTATTAAATTATTATAGCGCCTCAATCGTATTATGCCGCATACTCAAAGTACAACAGAATCCTCAAGAAAAAATAACATTTCTGGTGTTCATGCATTCGGAATATTTATATGCCACAAGGGGAAATGGCGCTTTGCTGGAAAGAGTCAAGTTACTGGTTCTGGTCCCAGGCAGTGTGCCTGGAGATTTCTGATGCTGAGCATGCCAGTATTTCTGCCCTCCTCCGCCTGTCAGCACCGTATCCTTGAATGGCGCACATAACCCAAATTGTTCTACCAAAATACATTCAGATCAGGTTGTTCTTAAGGAGCTCTGGGCCCACTCTGGAGACTTTTAGACAGCTGTTTTACTAGCAGTGTTCTGGATTCCTCAAATGCTACGCCTACCTGATCATACGGTATAAAGAGTTAATCAGTGCGCCCACTTATTCAACTCAGCTCTCCTCAAACTTGGAGGACGATGACAGACCCTGCTCTCCAGAGAGCTGGTTTGCTTTGCAGAGGCTCCGCATGCAGAATACAGCATCTCTGTGTTTTTCAGAGCAAACAACACCCAGAGGCTCTTGACATGAAAATAAATGGAGATGTTTCTGTCTGTGTCCTTGAGCAGAGAATCATCTTTCTGCTCCCGATACGCAACCATCATGCCACTCCAGTGACCTTTTACCACATTCACACCAGCAGGCTTTTAACCCTACAGCTTAAATGATATCTCGTTTCTAAGGTCTGCTACATTTGGTTTATTGGGGAGCGTTTTTTGCTTTGATAAGCAATTAGAATGTGTTTTAACATGGTAGATGACAAAACAAGCAAAGTATTGAAAACAGCACTTGTCATTAGTCAGAATGGTTTACTTATACATAAAGTAATTCCCCAGAGGAAAACAAAAACCTGTCTTTAATGAATGTTTATCTTAAATTAAAGCTTGGCTCTCAGGTAATTTCCTTAAACTAAATAGTGACAAAACCAAAGTTTTATTAGTAGGCACTAAATCAACTTTGGCTAAATCTGATTGTCCTTCTTTAGTCATTGACAATACTGAAATGTATCCATCTCAACAGGTCAAGAGTCTAGGTGTCATTTTGGATAGCACACTCTCCTATGAAGCACATGTAAATAACATTACACGCGCCGCATATTTTCATTTACGTAATATTAGCCGCCTTCGTCCTTCTCTTGTTAAGAGCAGCACAGCAATTTTAATTCATGCGCTGGTCACTTCACAAATTTATTTGGTTAGAGTTTTCTATTTCAAAAGTCAGTGAGCTTATTTATGGATTAGGGAACTCCTGAGTGCATTGCAAAAATTGGAAAACAAACAATAAATAAATAAATAAAAATCATAGAACTTGTAGTCAAACCTAGAGAAAGGTTTATATAGTGTCAGATGCAGATCTTTTCTGCCACCCTTAGAAAAAGGATTCACCACTCCAGCATTTGAAATCCCTGTACATAAAATATAAAAGTAAGCAGATTTTCCTGGACTGATTTTCAGCAGTGCTACTTCAATATGATGACATAAAAAGACTGCATAAACTGAAATAGTAGCAAAAAGGCAGGTTTCTTTAAAAGTTGTCCTCACGAGGCTGCATCACAAATACAAAAAAAACAACAACACACGACTGCAGTTTGCTTCACATACAAATGACTTATGAACTGGTTGTTGAAACTGGTGATAACTGAATGTTGATAATTTGTTTTTCATTTTAGATTTAATGAAATGAAATTAGATAATTACTTTGTGGTTTATTAGAAGTGCAGGTACAGTGTATCAGCTGCCACTTCAAATGCTCAGACTTGGGTGGATTCTGATTGACTGTCAATGTGTTTATTCTGCTGAGAAAAAAAAGCAGTGGTCTGTACTTTACTATTCTTAGAATTATATAATTACACATTATAACAATTAGTGATTATATAACCATTTATAGTTACACTAAGTCGTATCATTCTTGGTATAAACAGTCTTTTATTTTTGCTAGCTTAGCAACATGCTATCATTAAACTCTATTGGAAACAATAATAAGTTCAGTTTCCAATGCACTTTTTGTGAATTATAGTCTATACTGAGTTTTACAATTCAGTCTCCATATGAGCTTCCATTCTAGTCAGTGGCGTACCACCAAAGTCTGGGCACTATGCACAAGCAGTGGCCTGTAACTACTTACGACACCATTTAAAACATCAATCAACTGATGCATTTACCCCAAATATTAGCATTTTACATTAGTTAACAACATTTATTGTGATCTTAAAATTATATTTAAAGGGGAAAAAAACGTAGGGCCCTGGTAATTTAGTCCCAATTTTCACCCAACTACGACGCCCCTGATTCTAGTCATGATGCTGCCTTAGAATGAAAGCAATGGAGCTCACAAGTTTTTGGAACAGAGCTTATGTGTGTGTGTGTATGTTGTTAGCCATGTTTCCCTCTCAGAGTGACTCATCCCTGGAGTTTTTTTTTTTTTTTTTCACCAACACCAGGATGCCGACTGATAAGCCTTGGATCCTTTCTAAATTACAGCCTCACAGAGCCAACGTCCCCAGCTGAGTCTGAATGTTATCGCCCTGCCACTCTACAAGTAGCTCTCCATTTTCAGTCCGTAGAGCGAAACTGTTTTAACAATTTCCTAAGGGGCTATAGCCCCCACCCACCCCCCACCCCCCACACTTCCTATAATCCTTCAGAATGTGAGACCAGAGAAAGGCAGTGTCAAAAAAAATCTGATGTCTTTGCTATGCATAATACATGGTGTATTACATTCTGATACAAATCTAAATATCAATGTTAAATGTTTGCAAATCCACCTGCCCAAGGGTGGCTGATAAAACCATATTTGATACTCTGGCCTCTTGTCTAAACATTCAGTTTGATTTTAGTGTGATGGTTTATGTGCTGTAAAACCCTAGTGGCATTGTAGTACTTTGGTTTCTCTGGACATTATGAACTCAAGCATGAGTACACAAGGATCCCTCAGGGAATATAACAACGGAATAGGGCTTCCCATTACCACGTGCAGAGGTTGGCAGCTATGTAGACTGTAAGTATGTAAAAGCTTGTCTTTGTATTGTAGCATTCGTGTTTGGTATCTAAGGACTCGTCTTCTGCCAATCTAATTGAGAGTGTTTGTTATATGTTGATATCTTTGCAACATTCAGGGTTTTAAGGAAAAATCTGTTCTAATTTGTATATCAACCTCCAATCCAGTATATATGTGGGTGGGCCTAGATGCAGCGCAGTCTGCAGTCTTGTGAGATGAGAATTTAACTCCACGGCAAGACTTAAGTTTTACGCCAGGCCAAAGCCTTGACTTTCCATGTAACTCAAGATCCATGGATAGTGACAGATCTCTCTCTCTTTTCATCTCCTATCATTCAAACCAGGAAAAACATGATTGCCAATGCACAACGTAGGAGCCATTATACAGTAGTACCCGTTATGAACAGCACTGATGGTTTTACAGGTGGTCAACTGACTCACTTTTCATAACTTTCATTTTGTCTTTTCCTAATGGTTTACCCTTAAGCCTTCTTTGCACTTTCCCCTTTGTGTCAGTGTATAATTGTGTGTTCTGTTATGTGAGTTAATGTAAAGTTAATAAAACCTTTGCACAAATTACATGCGTTTCTGATTCTGCCTTGCAAATGAATGTCCCTTTACGATTTTGAATCTGGCTACATGCTCTATTGCAGTAATACTGTAAGAAGGTATTTTTCTGTGGCCACGAAAATATCCCTTCTTGGAGTTTATATGAACTTACACTATGTTCACTGAATGAACAGATTAGTTGATGGTAATTCTGCTACAGTTACTACTGGCAGCTGATATAAATAATTGCAAATAATCATAATTAATAGTAATTAGTTATATGCATTTCCCTTAATGAGCTAACATGTTACAGTATATTTGTTTACTGAAGAAAACACGTGTATTGATGAGACCAGCCTGAACAATAGTTTGAGCAGACTAAACTAATTTTTATGATAATGTAAATTATAAACGTTGTTGAAACATGATCTTGACAAAATGTCTAGAGTTTGTGAGCTTTCTGTATTATCTGTGGTGTTACTGAATTGCAGTACCTTAAAGTCACCAAGAAATTGTAGCAATAGCGAATGACAATCAACTGACACAATAAATTCTTGATGGAAACAAAAGTCCCAGTCTACAGAGTTTTTTTTTTTTTTTCATTCACAATAGGGAAGAAAAGCAGATTGCAACTTCAGTCTCATGCTGACTGTTTATTATCGGTAACTGAAACTAAAAAGTAAATAAATAAAAATTAAATAAAAAAAAAATTCAAGTATGAAACGTGCACACACTTCTTGTGTCATCATGACACAGTATTTCCGATTTTGCAGTTTTTTTTAAGGAGGTGTGCACTATACTGCAGTCAAAAGATTTAAGAAAGACAAAAGCTTATTAAGCAACCACACAGAGCATCCTAGCAATATTTAATTTTCTGCTATGTCCCTTACATGCCACAATGTGCTAAAATCAGAAAATCATTACAAAAATTTTGAAATACCCAAAGTGTGGTTTTGAATATCAGCATAAAACCTTACAATTTTTTGGTGCAAATACTGTACATTAAAATTATCATTAAAGACCAGCAATAATCATTTTACTAAAAGTATCATTAAAGGACAGCAATAATAATTTGAATTTTGATTACATAAAAAAGATTACATATTGATTACATATGCAATACATACATACAATATATGCAGCCACAATGGGAGAAACTGGGCTGTGATGACTGTAAGAAGTGTCCAACCAGTTCAAATCATCTTTGGCCTATCCTTCAGGAGGCTTGGAGTAATGTATCAAGTCAAAGTTTGAATAAAGTGACAGCTCAGACAACCAGATAATGTAGTAGCTGCTAATGGTGGATCGGAAATGTATTTTCTATGTATAAACTGTTTATGTAAAAAAGAAATAATTTAAATAAACAAACTTTTTGTAGTTTGTGTTGTCCCTTATCAGTGCAAAATGATCACAATTTTGAAAAAGATTCATGCCAATTATTTCTATGCCATGCCAATTATGATTTTATATCCAAAAACCCACTTTCTAGGGCGTTTCCAAACTTGGACGGCAGTGTACCTTAGCAGCAGCATAGATAATATTCCTTGGCAGCCTCTCAGAATAGACCACAGTTGTGTATGTTTATGTATATATATATATATATATATATATAGTGCATTCGTATCATTTGTATATGATCGACTCTAAATGTCCAACTCCAGTTTGTCCAACAGTAGAACACTATTAGTAATATTTACACTAGACAACTATAATGCGATCTTAGCATTAGTTACGCAAATAGCACATGCCTGAGGATCCTTTTATATTGTGGGGAAATTGAGAAATGAAGTTTTAAACCCGACTCCATTCCATGCCTGAACGTGAGCACAAAGGCCTCATCTCTTTAGGAACCTCTGATCGTGGGTGGAAGTAATGATGTTCTTATATTTCACGGTGAGATGAGAACTGCTCCCCCGAGTCCCTGGAGGGGTCTCTAATTCAGTGTGTGGCTGCAGGGCATGGCCTAGCTCCTTTCCATTCACTGTCCCTGAGGTGCCATTGCTCCAGTTACTTTCTGCCTTTGTCAGAAATCAGCTCTTAAAAGCTGCTTCTTCATCATCACCTTTATCATCAAATCTGACCCGAGATCAGTTCATTTCCCCAAAAGGAAAGTGATCACAATCTTTTTAATGGACAGTGAAAACCAGTAAATGGCGTATGCTGAGGGCCACCTTACTGGATCCAATTTAACATCATGATCTAGATCAAAGATTTAAGCTTATGTGATATCCTGAACACACTTTTTTCTGTGGCATAGCCAAAGGAAAATGGCCTGTGCTTGTTTTTTTTTTTATAAATATTTTTTGTAAAGCTGACTTGAAACAATGTGTATTGTGAAAAACGTTGTAAAAATACAAATTTGACAACTTGAAATGTTGACTTGACCATGCACACAAATACTTAGACACTGCTACACATTTGTACACACACTGCCTTTTCCTCTATGGCACAATAGCTATAAAAATGATTGTATCTTCCTCACTATCTGACCCTGTACACTGAAGAACCCAGAAAATATTATCAGATCTGATGGTCATGATCTTATGCTACCAAAGGCAGTATTATTGGTCATCACACATTAGTTTTGTAATAAGACACTAGATGATGACAAAAGGCTTACAGAATGCTTACAGAAAAATGCTTTTAGATTGGCCAATATAAACAGCAGGTTTGGTCTCATTCAAATGTAGATGTATTCAACAGAATAAAAAATTGTTTAATTAGAATTTTCGGTGGGAAAAAATGAAATTTCCTAAAAATATAATTAAAAAATTACTTTTTGTAACAACATTTACAAAATACAAAATGTGACATAGTCACACTCTGCATATACTATAGTAATGCTATAATACTATAGTTACAGTCCCATAGTAATAACAGTAGTTAAGCAGCTAAACCCAAACCCAAAGCCTAATCTGAACTCTTGAAGAATTATTAGATTAGAAAAATTTTATTTTAAATTGTATTTTTGTTT
>JAUMHR010000072.1:19328953-19340330 GCA_032361145.1 Enteromius fasciolatus | reverse complement strand
CTCTATTGAGAGTTAGTAGATATGTAGGTGCAATGTTACTTATAATCAACAGAATATGTTAAAGGGACCATCAAAATGATAGAGGTAAAGAAGAACCCAAAGATCACTGTGGCTGAGCTCCAGAGATGCAGTCAGGAGATGGGAGAAAGAAAAAGCAGCCCTTCACCAGTCAGGGCTTTATGGCAGCCTCTCCTCAGTGCAAGAGACATGAAAGCCTGGAGTTTGCTAAAAAAAAAAAAAACACCTGAAGGACTCCAAGATGGTGAGAAATAAGATTCTCTGTTCTGATGAGACCAAGATTTTTGGCCTTAATTCTAAGCAGTATGTGTGGAGAAAACCAGGCACTGCTCATCACCTTTTCCGATACAGTCCCAACAGTGAAGCATGATGGTGGCAGCGTCATACTGCGGGGGTGTTTTTCAGCTGGGACAGGACGACTGGTTGCAATCGAGGGAAAGATGAATGCGGCCAAGTACAGGGATATTCTGGATGAAAACCTTCTCCAGAGTGCTTAGGACCTCAGACTGGGCCGAAGGTTTAGCTTCCAACAAGAAGACAAGGCTTCACAACAATTCTGTGACTGTTCTTGAATGGCCCAGCCAGAGCCCTGACCCAAACCCATTTGAGCATAAAAATGGTTGTTTACCATCCAACCTGACAGAGCTGGAGAGGATCTGCAAGGAGGAATGGCAGAGGATCCCTAAACTGGTGTGAACAACTTGTTGCATCTTTCCCAAAAAGACTCATGGCTGTATTGGATCAAAAGGGTGCTTCTACTAAATACTGAGCAAAGGGTCTGAATACTTAGGACCATATGATATTTCAGTTTTTCTTTTTTAATAAATCTGCAAAAATGTCAACAATTCTGTGTTTTCTGTCAATATGGGGTGATGTGTGTACATGAATGAGGGAAAAAAATGAACTGAATAAAAAATTATTTTAGCAAATGGCTGCAATATGTATATGTATGTCACAAAGTCCAACTTGCCGCTGGACAACAATTTAAGTGAAAAAAAAAGAAATTCTCACTAATATATCTTACTGATAAGTGAAGCAAACACACTGATATCCAACCTAGGCTCACTGGAAATATGTGCCTCTTCATACATTTCTGCAAAACTGAAAAAAAGTGCATCCGAATCACTGCAGTTTCCAGATAAACACTAGAGACAAAACTCCAAGAACTTTTATTAGTTTTCACCCAAAAGTATGATTTACAGGTACATTTTTTATTAATAAAGGCTAATTTTGTCATGAGACGGGTTTGACTTTCATGTTTTTTTCCGTGTCTGTGTTTTATGTCTCAGCTGATGCTTGTTTGGATCAGCGCGTTCCGCAGATTGTCCTGGCACGTGCGGCCGCTTTTCGCTGATTGGCGTCTCTATTTCTCCCTGTCTGTCTAACCTGTCTTTGTCGGGTGATTGAATGTGAGAACGTGTTTTCGTCTGGCTACTTTTTCCAAGGAGTGTTTTTGTCTGAAGTCTTGTCTTGTCCAGAGGTTCGTGTTTTACGTCTGTTTTACGTTCATTGGCTAAACAGTTTTCTGTATAACAGAGACCACCTGATTCACGCTGTGCCTGTCGTTTATATCTCACAGAGTGTTGTGGCTACTCCTGACCAAGGCTGGTTTTTGTATTATTTTTAGGGTCTATCGTCTCTGCCTAGGGCATCAGAATGGACCTTGCTAAGGTACGCGCCATCCTCGATTGGCCGGTTCCTGACTCGCGGGTAGCCCTTCAAAGATTCCTTGGCTTTGCAAATTTTTATTGGCGCTTTATCCTAAATTTTAGTCAGGTCGCTGCTCCGCTTACAGCTCTCACATTCACAAAGATCAGGTTTGTCTGGTCCAAGCGTTCGAACATTTAAAGACGTGGTTCACTTTGGCGCCCATCCTCTCCACCCCGGATCCCTCCAAGTCCTTCATTGTGGAGGTGGATGCATCTGAGGTGGGAGTTGTGAGTGGGTGAGTGACGACATTGGCTTGAAGGGGCTAGTCACCCCTTTGGGTCTTGTTTTTCGGGAGGTTTAACTTCACAATATCTTACCGTCCGGGTTCTAAGAACACGAAGCCTGATTCCCTTTCCCGTCTTTTCGGGTCCACTGAAGACAGCTCCTGTTGCGAGCCCATTCTGCCTAAGGGTTGCGTAGCAGGAGCTGTGGTTTGGGGAATCGAACGACGAGTAAAGAGAGCTCTCTCCCGCGAAACCGTGCCTACTGGCTGTCCTGCGAATCGTCTGTTCGTGCCCAAGTCATAATGGTGCCCTGTAATACTCTGGTGTCATCCTGGTGTTAGGGATACTATTGCATTGGTTCGTCAGCGCTTCTGGTGGCCCCTCCTGGATCACGATGTTCATCAATTCATAAAGTCATGTCATGTCTGTGCACAAACTAAGCCTGGTAATTCCCTGCCCGCTGGGTTACTTCGTCCGCTCTCGTTCCCATCTCGACCATGGTCTCATCTAGCCTTGGATTTCGTTACCAGGCTTCCTCCTTCAAAGGTTTGCTTCTTCTAAAGCAGCACATTTTATTCCGTTCCCTTAACTTCCCTCTGCTAAGTAGATGGCCCTCGCTCTTTTTGAATCTGTTTTTAAGATCCACGGGTTACCTGCAGACGTGTTGTCCGACCGAGGTCCTCAATTTATTTCCCAGGTTTGGAGGGAATTCTGCCGACAGATTGGTGCTATTGTCAGTCTGTCGTCAGGGTTTCACCCCCAGACTAATAAGCAGGCTGATCGGACCAACCAGATCTTAGAGTGTTTACTCTTGATCGATCATAACCCGTCCTCTTGGCGCGATCAACTGGCCTGGGCAGAATATGCCTACAATACCGCTCCTTCGTCCGCTACAGGTTTCCCCTTTTTTTAATGTTTTACATTACTTTTTCATATAACACTATTGTAGGTTTAGGTTTGGGTTTGGTGTAGGGGATATTTCCATCATGATCTCGCATTAATCTTTAGCGACACTAACTGGATATTTGAATTCTGAAAACAAAAACACTGTCTTGGGGGAATAAATGATTTCCAATGCACCTTTTTTTAAATTCTACAATGGAAGATTATGGCAGGAATAGCTGGGGAACCACTAGCTGTAAACTGCGCCTACACATGCATCACTGCTAGAGAATTGCTGGAGAACTTTAGTTAAAAGAAGCCAGCCAGCAAATATCTGTTTTCTGACGAGAGCATACTGAGACCCCCTGCAAACATTTACTATCCCTCACTGCATGGGAATTGGAACTTTAAAACTTTCCAAAGCTGTTCATGGAAGTGCTTCTTTAGAAGGTTTTTTAAAAGAATCCAGGGACTCAGTTGTCCCTGTCACAAGATTTTCTTGAAAAAAAAATGTGAACAGGGCTTTCTGTTTTGCTCTGTCACGAATATAACGACTGTTTTGTGCCTCTCCAAATGTCCCATGCTGTGTATCATCAATGGGATGGAGCAAGACATATCTTTCCATTAGGATGGTGTTATTTTAATTACTTTAGAAATTACAGCAGATGGTCCATATTTGCCTGGAGCGGAAACAGAAGTCGAAGATGCAGTACACTGGAGAATTGTCTATTGAATAATGAATTAATTTGAGCTTCACACCTCCCTCCTTCGAGATTCACCAATTTTGGAAGTGACAGGCTGGAGCTGTGTAATTAGACGCAGCTCTACAAATGGTGAATATCAAATATGCTGCATTCTCCTGATTTTTTCCCAACGTGCCTGTGTATCTGACCTTGTCTAATACATTTGAAATAATATGCTACCATATGCGTATTTTGTGCTGATTTCGCACTGTGTCAACACGGTACTTCAATTTCATTCAGTCATAACAAATAAATTTAAATAAAATCCTTGGTGTAATTGTAAAGTAGGTATCAGAGCTCTTTGCTACATTCTGGGAAGCTTAACACAAATAGGTCCCCTTGGAATAGTGGTGCAATTTTACAGAAACTGCTATTTCACTAGATGGCTTTCTTTTATGTCTGTTGTTTAGAGGCACTTATCTTGCTGATTCATATTTACCATTCCCCAGGTTTATCCAGCCAGGACATTTGGTTCTGTTACCTGCCTGTGTTGTGATACAAATAAAAAAAGACATAATTATATGACGGTGAAGGTCATCCATCTGTAGTAAGGATGGGACACATTAATCTTCCCCCAATGTCAATACAGCATCTAAGGCCACATGTAGCTGTAATAGCACAATTAGCTTATGTGCTTTTTGCCAAATTTTGGTCTATTCAAGCAGTTTTGGCAATTTTTTTTCTTGACAAGATATTCATTGACAGCCCACCTTCAATCAAGTATGAATATGAACTGAGTATCATTTCCTTAAAATAAGTTCCATCGTTAAGAGTTCAGTGGAACTTGCAACAATAGTTGGTAAGTTATGTTTTAGGAAATGCACTCTGATTGATACTTTACTGATGTTGTAAATCAAAGCAGTATTTTTTTATGTATGTTATAGAGTGGTCATTGTTAGACATCTTCACCACAGTGCCACAAGTTAAGCTTTAGTTGAAAATCATGTTCACGGTGATGCACATGGAAATGAAAATCAACTCTTTTAAAGAAATGAGTGCATTGCAAGTCAGAAAACCTTCCTTAAAAAACAACTTACATCTTTTGCATTAGGAAATGCAATCCTGTAATTATATATTTCATTTCTGTAATTTCTGTAATTACACCTATTGTAAGGACCTACTGGTGTGGATGCAACAACTACAAATACACAATACAATGACCCAACCTCTATTCCTTTAACCCAACCATGACACCAAACCTGCGTCTAAACTTACTAATATCCCTTATAAAGTGGGACCAAAGAAGATATAAACAAATGAATTCCTGAGCTATTATTTCCTTTGGTATTTGGTTAAAATTGTAGCTGTCTGAAAGTGCATATTTTAGGAAAAGACACAGAGAGAACCTAATTGTATTCATATCAGTGCATCTAATAAAAAAAAAAAGTGAAAGTGAAAATTGAAGGAAGAAAGAAAGAAAGTCACGCTAATACTTTACCAAACAATCTGGTGATAACATTTAAGTTTTTACAGACTGATTTTAAATTTACAGAAAAGACACTTGCCCCCAGTTTCACAGACAAGGCTTAAGCTAGTCCCAGACTAAACTGCATGTTTGAGCTGGCTCAGATCAATATATCTTAAAACATGTCAGTGTCATTGTTCTGTGTTAAGATGCACACCTGGAATATTTTCTTATAAGGCATTTTGTAAAAGTTGCTTAAATATCTTAATTGAACTAATGCCTAGTCCTGGCTTAAGCTAAGCCCCGTTTGTGAAACCGGGCCTTGAAGAATAAAATTTCATCGGTATTTCAGTATTTCTATTGTTAAATGCTATTGATATAATACTTGTTAACAATATAATACTAGACAACAACGTATTAAAAATCTTAATGCAATAATGCAAATACTGTATGAAGTAAAAATAGAGAAAATGCTTGTTATATGCCCAAATACAAAATACCAGCATGGTTATACACAACACTAAATTAAGGCAATAAGATAATGTGATCTCAAGAGTACATACAGTACATTTAATTGCTCAAAAACATACAGTATTGACATGATAGCATCTAAACTGTTAAATATTTATGTTTCAACAACTTTACAAGACTACACTTTAAAAATGTTCACAGTGTGTGTGTGTGTGTGTTCATTACTCATTGCTGTGTGTGTGCACATGGATGGGTGAAATGCATAGCACAAATTACGAGGATCGGTCACTATACTTGGCCACAAGTCGCCTATTTCCTTTCCTTTCCATTTAGGTGCTATTTGTCATTTCAAATTTTTTATGCATACAAATGGATGGAAATTATGATATTTATACTTTGTGTAGGCTACACTATTTTCAGGTTGTTGAATTTAACTTTTTAAATCGTATCATATTTACTTTTATCCTAAAGTTGTAGTTTTCTACAGCACTTCAGGTACATGTAACTTTTTTTTATGTTTCCTGCCAATTAGAGCAATTTTGTATTATTATTTTATTTATTTATTTTATTTTTATTTTTTGAATGCCCACGCAGGAACTTTAAATTAAAATGAGAGCATCAACAAGTGCAATCACTATAAGCAAAAGTGATCGGTCAAATTGGATGAATAGTGACTTTGGGTGCATATTTGCCTCTAGCTTTCACTATTGGCGTTAACATAATTTGTTCAAGAAGAAGACAGCTAATTAACTGCATCACTGTCATGACTGCTTAGAAAGAGCAAGCCACTTATCTGCAGTTTGAATGATCTTTGGTGACTTTTCTCAAGCTGTCAAATGCTTGCTGAATTTTACTCAGAATGATAATTTCGGACACGGAAAGCATGTAGCCTGCTGTCTGATGAAATTAATTGGAGACTATGGGGAAACTCTTTACCCTCAGCTCGCAGAAGTGTATGGAACATCCAAGAAACAGAACACATCATGTTCTGTTTTTGTTCTCATTATTTAATTCCTAACCATGAGCGTTTCCCTCATTCATCATCATAAAGTAGCACTCACACTGAATTAGTATTATCTCTAATGCATTGTCCTCCAGTTTTATGGTTACCCCACACTTCCTACAGGGTTTATGACTTAATTAATCAAATCAACTCTATGAAGTCCATAGTGTTGGTGAGAGTAATTTGTTTAAATAAGTCAGAGTAAATGGCTTAGTGTTTTGTTAACGATATCACAAGTTTGAAAGGTGTACAGTTTAAAATGAAAAAAGTGGATGCATGTGAAAACATGAAAAACATGGGAATATAACTGTTCTTGTCACACTGTTCCACTGAACAGGAAACAAATATCATCTTAATAAGCAGACAAAACCATTAGTAACATCTCATCATTTATGTACACCGAAGTTACCTAAGACGATGAAGTACATGTTGATTTAATTATTTTCACCAGTATATATTATAAACAGCTCGACCAGTGATTTTGGTTAAACTTTTTTTTTTTACTAATAAAGGAATAGTCATTCTCCAAAATTAGAAATTAAATATATGAGCTCAAAATACACACAGAGATATTTTCAAGTGAAGTAAAGAAAAAATTAGTTGGCAGTTATTATTTTTATTACTATCTACTATTGGAAAGGTAAAGAATTCAAAATAGAATATTGAATATTAACCCTGGTTTCAAAATAATTTATCAGTACTGTTTATTTCTATGAAAGTGCATTAATGATCATTGTATTTAATTGATGACAGACCTTTTAAAATATATTTCACTCTATAGCAATCTCAAATTTCTTTAAGATGATTGATGCTCTAGGATTTTTTTGATTACTATGTGGAATATATTGCGGAATCTCCATATGTTTTATTACAGATTGCCTAAACACTGCAAAGTTTGATATGGGGTCATCAACCTATTTTCTGTGGCTAAAACAGAGGCATGATTGGCTGCAGAAGCAATGAAGCTTAAGCAGACCAAATAGGCAAGTTATTAAAAATGAAATGCTTTTTGCTTGTCTGGTGAAATTCACGTCTCGCAACACTCCTTGCAACAGATACCTTAGTGGCTGTCAGTCCCTTGAGGCCCAAAATCCAATTTAATGGAAGTATTCACTCCATAAACGACAACAGAAGAAAAAGAAAAGCTAGGCAAGGTCTGAGAAATTTAAATGAAAGGTTTAACCCTTCCTAGATGTAACATCGTTGAGGGAGTTTCAAGTGAAATCTGGTTTGAGTTTGCTGTTCTAATGATAAATTTGTATTAGTTATGCATTAATTGGGGGATGGGGTATATGGCTGTATGAGTATCAATGTATCCTGTGGTGTGATAAATAAATAAAAATAATAAAATAAAATAACCTCTTACATTGAAGATAAACTTATGTTATGCTATTTATACATTTATACTATATTTATACTTTTTTTATAATTTATAAGGAATATACATTTTTCTCATGTTTTTTGTATGCTACTTTTTTTCTATGTCATAATTTTTACCCATACAGTTGTAACGAAGCAGACAGACAACTTGAATGGTGGTAAGTTTAAGTAAGTAAGTCAGTGTTTTATTTACAGTTTTGAAGAGCTGAATCCAGAAACAGGCGAGTCTCTTGTCTTTGCAGGTCATCAACAGAGGGAACACGATGGTGAAGGGACCAAAAAACCTGGGACTCAGCTTCCTACAGGGCAGAGGTAGGTGGAGATCTCGGGTGGACAGCCAAACCTTTTGGCCCACTTGGTAGGCGGGAGCTTCGTTGGATCGTTATTTATAAAACGCTTTTAACAATAAAGATTGTTGCAAAGCGCTGAACATTATCAAATAGGAAAATAGAGTGATGGTAAAGTATAATTAAACTATTTATTTATTAAATGCAGAGACGTTCTCTGTAATCAAAACAAGGATAATCACAAGAAATCAGGTGCCCCTAAGCAAGCCAGAGGCGAAAGCTGTAAGGAACCAAAACCCCATCCATGAGAGAATGGAGAAAGAAAAAAAACCTTGGGAGGAACCAGGCTTAGTTGGGACCAGTTCTCCACAGGCTGGAAGCCCAGGACCTGATTTCCAGTTCAATTTTAAACGCATGTCAGATGCAAAGGCCTTACAGTGTGTGTGTGTTTGTGTGCATTTGATTCCGGTGATCTGTTCACAGGGCTCATCTCTTTGTGCTGATAAACCATCTGATCTGGATACAGACTGAGAAACAGAATAAGAAAGAGACAGACTAATATTAGTGTAGATGCCATACTTTTTATGATGTAACCAGTACATTGTGTGTTAAGGGGAGTGTTCCCGGTTCCGGCTGATCTAATTAATGCAGCCTAACAATGAAACAATTCTAAAACAATCCTTTAAAGAATTTGATTAATACATGTGTATTGGTGTGCTAGTGTTATGTGTGTGACCTAGTTATGTTAATTAGTTAATTAGTTATTCCTGTCAGGTGTGTTCACCTCATTATCTGTGATTGTCTGCCCTTTATACGTTAGTTCCTGTCTTTCAGTTGTGGTCCGTGATCGTCTTTGTATAGCTGTGTGTTACCTGATTCTCCGTGTTTCTTTATTATTAAATGATGTTAAATTGTTACAAGGACTCTCTCTGTGTTTTGCCTGAGCAACAGCGTGACAACTATGTTTCAGCCAAAGTAAAAAGATGTGTCTTTAATGTAAATTTAAACTGACAGAATGTGCCTGCCTACATGTTGGAATGGATCGCTTTTTTTACCACTGACCTACAAGCAACCTTGGATTGGTGTAGGGCAATAGAATATACAGTCTGTACAGTATAAAACCATTATGCCTATGGAGAGTCCATAGGCTAAACATAAAACACATCTTGACGCTCAACTCCATTTTTTAATGCAAAACCATTTTACCCAACCATGCAATGGCATTGATATTTCAGCACCTCGGACAGGGACAGCAAAGATCGTATTAAAAGCGACTAGGTGTGAAATGACTAAAATCCTCCTGCCAGATCCACCTGGAATTATAAGAGACTGGGGCTGTTCACTACTCAGCACACATGCTCTGCCAGCTCAAAAGCGTTGTCTAACATCCAAAGCAGATCTGACTCCTGGAGAAAACAGTATACAAATGTTATTAGTCACTGAACCTAGACACAAAACAAGGTGTGTTTACCTCTGGCATTATAGCTCAACAAAATAGTGCATGGGAATACACTATCTGGATGCCACAAAGACAATTGAGACCAAACATAAATCTTGAGTCCACAGGCATTTTGCTCAACCACATAACAATTCATTATGTCTGCCACTGCAGTCAATAACAGTGATTTTTCTCCCTCCTCTTCGTCCTCGATCTGGTAAACCAGAGGAAGTACCATTGACACGATTCACAGCGAGCCATTTATAATGACTGTTTCATCTCACCTGACCTTCCGCACATATTTTTCATTTCCTGGTTGGACAGGACAATCTCAAACCATCCAAAAGCATTTTGCACATGATGATAAATCCCAGAGTTAAAGACAATAACACTTCCCTATTTCAACGGGAGATGCCGTAGTGTGACAGCAGTGCATAGTGAGATGGTTTAGATAGCATGGCGAAATTAATAGATTAGTTTCCAAACCCGAATCTACAAATCACACATTTCCTTTTTCTTGTTTTTAAACAAGAACTGTCAGCACATAATGCTGGGAGGATGAGATAAATGCATTCTTGGGTAAAGTTTGCTCTATTTTCCCAAACTTACAAAGTATGGAATATAAAGTTCAGGCAGTTGCCAAAGTGAGGTCTACTTTCACATTAATAAAACAGCACTCAGAGTTTAAAAAGAATGTTCCTAATGTCAGAAAACTGCTTATGCTATAAAATTTCAAGGAAATGTGAAAAGTCTTCTTGGACCAACAGCAATGGAAAAGTAAGGCTCTGCATGATTTTACCAGTTTAAATACTGAAATATAATTTATGAAATAGCATAAGCCATATTAGACATTTCTTCAGACTTTATACAATAAAAGTGGCCTTTTTTTGTTTGGATTGTAAATACTAGGAGGCTAAGCGCAATTGTTAAAACATATGCTCTACCTATTGTGAACCGTGGCGCTAGAGAGCACGACAGACAACGGGATGAATGAACACAAAAACCCGGAGGGTGGATTTATTATAAGAAAAAAAGGTAAGTAAGTCCAATACGGTGATTTCAATGGTGGCGGTGCTCTGCGTGAAAGTGGTGCTCTTAATCCCTTTAATCCTCTATCCAGGTGCCAGTTCAAAGTGCTCCTCGTGGCTGGTGAGTGTGCCCGGGCATCCTCGTTCACGGCGTAGCTTCTGGAGAAGAAAAGACAGGTAAGTTAGACACCAGATCATTTAGAATGGAGTCGTTGCTCGTACTTCCTTGTTGTTGTGGGCTTTTTATATGTGTCCGGTCGTGAACGATTGGCCCGGGCAAACGAGTTCCAGGTGGCTGCTGTTTGTTTCCAGGGCGACGCTGATCGGCGGCCGTCACACTCCCCCCCCCCAAGCGGCGTCCTGGTCCTGCGAAGAGTGGAGAGAGGGGAACAAGGGGGTGGGCGGGGAGTGACCCCAAACAGACCTGCGTAAGCTGAGCCAAGCCGGGAAAGGCCGTCTGCGTTGGCGGTTCCAGCTCGTGCCGCACGTCGAAGTGGAAGTCCTGGAGCGTCAGGGACCATCTGGTTACCCGGGCCATTCACTGGAGCAGAGCTTGGTCTGTGTAGAGGGTAAACTTCCTGCCGAGTAGGTAATACCTGAGCTCCAGAACTGCCCACTTTACGGCGAGGGCCTCTTTTTCCACGGCGGCATAGTTCTTTTCCACAGGGGTCAGCTTACGGCTGATGTAAACGACTGGATGCTCCTCCCCCTGATGGTCCTGGGAGAGTACGGCTCCGAGTCCCGAATCGGAGGCATCGGTCTGCACCAGGAAGGGGCGGTTGAAGTCC
>JAUMHR010000072.1:19273950-19287770 GCA_032361145.1 Enteromius fasciolatus | reverse complement strand
ACTTGGTTATCTTACCCAGTAAACGACCTGTTGTTGCTGTTGTTCGCCATGGCTGAACCTCACTCGCTCCTCAGTCAAACTGGCGCCGGCAAAACATAGTGGGCGTGGTCACTTCAATTGAGAGTGACCAATAGAAAAGGCCTTTTAATCCTGGTAGGTAGGAAATTACATTGTATGAGTTTTTAACAATGTATTTGGGAATTACTGTGTCAAATAAGTATTTGATCGCTTGCTTATTAGCCAGATTTCTGACTCTCGAATACCTGTTATTTTGCTTTTAAATAGTCCAGCTACACTGCTCATGATTTTAAATTACTAACACCTGTTTGAGGTCACTTGCTGACATAAAGACACCTGAGCACCCCACAATCAGCCAAAGTCTGGGCAACATGGGCGAAACCAGAGAGCTGTCAAAAGACAAAATTGTAGACCTTCACAAAGCTGGAAAGGGCTATGGGGCAATTGCAAAGCAGCTTGGTAAAAAAAGAACAACGGTTAGAGCAATTGTGAGAAAATGGAAGATGCTAATGATGACTGTCAATGTCCCTCGGACTGGTGCCCCACGGAAGATCTCTCCTCGTTTGGGTATCAATGATGCTAAGAATGGTAAAGAATCAGCCCAGAATTACACGGGAGGAGCTGGTCAATGTCGTGAAGAGAGCTGGGACATTAAAGATGGGTCATGGCTGGGTCTTCCAACATGACAATGACCCAAAGCACACAGCAAGGAAAACCAAGGAGTGGCTCTGTAAGATATCAAGGTTCTGGAGTGGCCTAGCCAGTCTCCAGACCTAAATCCAATTGATAATCTCTGGAGGGAGCTGAAACTTCATGTTGCACAGCAACAGTCCCAAAATTCCTCCTGCAGTGTGCGCAAACCTCACAAGTCTCAAGTCATCAAATACTTTTTTGACACAGTAATTCCCAAATAAATTTTTCATAAAATTGTTGTTTCCGGATTTTTCTGTTTAGATTTCGTCTCTGGCAGTGGAAATGTACCTATGCTGAAAATTGTAGACCACTCCGTGATTTCTAAGTTAGAGAAATTGCAAAATCACAGGGTGATCAAATACTTATTGACCTCACTGTATAGTTATATATCAAAGTCAAAGTCAGCTTTATTTGTCAATTCTGCCACATGTACAGGACATACAGAGAATTGAAATTGCGTTACTCTCAGACCCTTGCTGGATAACAGATAAACATTAAATACAAAAAGAGTTTTAAAATATTTTAAATATTTAAATAAATATTATTATACATATAACAGTATATATATATATATAAATAAATATTTGCATGTATATATTTATATTCATATATATATATAGAAAAAACATTTCTTAAAAATACACATGCATATGTGTGCATTTATATATATACCTTATACACACATAATATGTAAACAAAAACTTTTATTTTGAAAAAACTGAATGCGTTTGATATTCGAATACTGAATGCGCACTAATATTCATATACTGTTTTTTTTTTACTTGCATATCATTACCATTAACCAACATCAAAGAACATATTTTATGTCTGAGTAGCTTGGCTCAACAAAATAGTTTTGAGGAAATTTTATCTATATAAGAGAGAGACGGAGAGAGTAAAGTAACAAGGGAACAAAAACTGGGAAGAAATATTTATTTCCCTCATTTGAGGCATAGAGACAGAAAAGGACAAATTTTCACATGTTGCAAGCATGTACTGCATTATATGCCCCTATAGCTATATTTCAAAAATATTATATTTGTTTCACATAGATACAAGTTAACACCTAGGTGAAACTTATGCAACAACTACGAATAATTGTCCTTATTGTTCACCCTCTGGTTGGCCTAGCTTATCGACCCTTGCATGGGTTACAACTGCAGTGTACATTCAGTAAAAAGTATTGAAGTATGCTGCTAAATACATTACATCCACAATCAAAATCCTCAGAAGGATTGGTTCTGAAATATACTGCATGGATAGGATTCCTGCTGTCCATATTTAAGCTCACATGTTGAGTTCTGTACTTAATTTTCTACACATCAGAAGGATAACACATAGGCTATGTTTGGAATGGTTTACTAGCATATTCATCTTACTAATTCTGCTGTATGTTGTCTGTGAACAGTATACACATTTTCTGGAAAATACTATATCTCACAGTACATTGTTCGACTTCTACAGTATTTCCAGTGTGATTTTTTTTCCAGAAATTAACTTTTATTTTTCCTTTTTACAAAATAAACAACATACTGTTTTCAACCATTTGTTGTAAATATAATGTATACTGTTTTACATTATATAACAGTACACAGTATACATTGTGTATTTTGTAGTATGCAGCACACTAGTATTAAATTCAGCCACTGCGTTAATGATGATCCATGGTGTGTTTAAACAGTGTTGTTATTGAATAAACTAGATATTGATGGAAAAATTAATTGTATTTAGGTACATAGTACTGAGTATGCTACATAGTAAGGCGCATGTTTAATATATGATGTTGAAAGATTCTACTATAGTGTTTTTTTCCCTGTCCTTCACTTAAGATTTAATTACTTTGGAATACACTTCAGATAATCAGCTCTGATTACTGATATATTGTTATGGTCAGACTTGCATAACATCTGGAGTTGAACAATGACTTGAAATATCTGGCCTGTGCTGTCATTATATCTGATTCATATCTTTGCAGTTTACATTGTTTATAGATCAAAAAAATATTTTATCAAAAATTAATTAAGGCCCATTCTGGCATCTGATTGTCTCTCATAACATTTTGCTGTCTAAACCAAATGCAACCTAAATGTGGTCTTACATTTCACTCTCAAATCTGATGGTCTCAACATTATCATGGGACGTTACCACTGACCAATCTCTCCTCAATCATGTTAAACACATCAGAGAGACCAAACCATTTGGTTGTGGTTTTATAGATAGCGTAGTGGTCATGGCCTTGTCATTATAATAAGTTCTAAGTGGGTTTCCTGAGAGATAGAGAGGATGAGACGGCTAAAGGCAAAAGGTTGCCGTCTCCTCATTCCTCTCCTACATTCTGGCTCTGATCACACTTCCTGTTTTGTCAACAGGCCTTATCACAGGGCCTTTGTTCACACTAATATCCTGCAAAATAAAAGCAATGCAAACATACATTGTCTTTATGTTGGGAATTTTTGGTCCACAAATGTGTGATGTTTTGTCTCTGCGAGTTTCCAGTCCTTTCCCTCAAGCACATGGAGGTTCCTCGGCAGGGAGCAGGGGGCTGCAGGGCGGAGCATTGCTCAGAGGGCGGAAAGCAAAGATGGATGGATCGTAGGAGTATCGGGGGGCATGACGACCACCACTCAAACTCTGTGAGGGAAACACAAGAAATAAAAAAGGGTATAAATGCGACTGGAAGCTAAAGTAGAAAGAAACTGGATTTGATTAATTAATAAGTGGCCATAAAGTAATACAAAGACTTTAAGGGATATTCTTTGTCATTTTATGATTTAAAAGGGTGATCTTTGTGTTGGTCTGAGCTTAGGGTGGCATTTGCAAAAAGGCTTGAGTGGACACCACAACTTCCGGTCCAATGGAGTCAAATTTTTACTAAAATGAATCACAAAATTAAATACTGTGGATATAGTTACACTTTATTCAAAGTGCATTCAGCATTATATGTCACTGAAAATCTGCAAATCCAGGCAGACTTGAAAAGAATTTAACAAAAGCTGATATCTGATATACATATGTAGAAATCAAAACTTTATCGTATGTATGCGTGTATGGTAAGAAAACCTATTTTCACATATATACATATGTGTGTGCATATTTACGATAAAGTTGTGATTTTTATGTGTAGTTGATCAACAGATTTCTGATCAGATTATCATATTTACATAAAATCTTTTCAAGTATGTCTGGATTTGCAGATTTGGATTTGCAAATATTAACATTGAAATAAATCTTGCTCTTTTTAACCTTTTTTATAGATTCCTGAAAAAGTATCATACAGTAGGTTCCAAAAAAGTTTTCAAATAGGTTTTCTAACAATATACACTACTAGTTAAAAGTGTGCGTTTTTTTTTTATTCTTTCTTTTCTTTTTTATTTGTTTTTTTAAATAATACTTTTATTTACCAAGGGTGTGTTAAATAAACAAAAAGTGATAGCACAGATTTACATTGTTAGAAAATATTTACATTTTGAATTAATTTCTTTTCAACTTTAACTTGTTATTTATCAATTAATCCTGAAAAATGAAAAAGGAAAAAAAAAAAAAAAATATATATATATATATATATTGCTCAAAAGGAACATTACAAAGTCAATCACACTTCTGTGAAATCAAACTGCCCACTTGGGAAGCAACACCGATTGACAATCGATTTCACATGCTGTTGTGCAAATGGAATAGACAACAGGTGGAAATTATAGGCACTTAGCAAGACACCCCCAATAAAGGAGTGGTTCTGCAGGTGGTAAACACAGACCACTTCTCAGTTCCTATGCTTTCTGGCTGATGTTTTGGTCACTTTTAAATGCTGGCGGTGCTTTCACTCTAGTGGTAGCTTGAGACGGAGTCTACAAGCCACACAAGTGACTCAGGTAGTGCAGCTCATCCAGGATGGCACATTAATGCGAGCTGTGGCAAGAAGGTTTGCTGTGTAGTGTCCAGAGCATGGAGGCGCTACCAGGAGACAGGCCAGTACATCAGGAGACGTGGAGGAGGTCATACAAGCACGTGGAGGCCACACATATTACTGAGCCTCATTTTGACTTTTTAAGTTTTGAATTGGATCAACCTGTAGTGTGTTTTTCCAATTTAATTTTGAGTGTGACTTCAAATCCAGACCTCCGTGAGATAATAAATTTGATTTCCATTGATATTTTTTGTGTGATTTTGTTGTCAGCACATTCAACTATGTAAAGAACAAAGTATTTCATGAATGAATATTTCATTCATTCAGATCTAGTATGTGTTATTTTAGGGTTCCCTTTATTTTTTTGTGCAGTGTATATACATTAGATAGATTATTCCTCTGGATGTTAAAATCATGTTTATACCCTCTGAATTCTTATTCCATTGCTGAGATACATGGCAATGTATGGTTGAAACTGTGTTATTTTTTAATAGTGGCATGGCAGTGGTATAAAAATATTATATGCACGTTTCTCTAGTGTATCATCACAAAAACAAAACCTGAGCAAAACCAAATGAGCAAAAACCTGAAAAAAAAAAACAGAAAGGAGGAGTTTCTGTTTTGGGGAATAAAAGAAGAAGTTATTATGTTTCACATATGGCCAGCTAAATCTAGTCTGGCTTAAATTGCACAACTCACAAAGATATATAGGCATGTACCACAAGGTTAAGCCTTTTTCCTGTCAAATATCCATTCTGTTTGAGGTTTTTTTAAATCTATCAACGGGCCAGATCAACACTTCATCAAAATAAAAAGAGGAGGCCTCAGGGTTTCATTGCAGTGCTACATAATTCCATTTACTTTCTATAACCAGCTGTTTTCCATGAATCCCTCTTCAGGAAGCAATGTTCTATGTTTAATCATTTTAAACTGGTTTCATCCATGCATTAAATGACAAACTATCAAATACAGTTCTTTATTTTGCAGTTTAAATATTGCAGACAAACAAAAAAAAATGCCTAGACAAACAAATACCTTTTGGAAGACTGTAAGAAGACTAATTATAATAAACTAATTAAAGAAAATAGGTCAGGCTTTCTGAGTACATTTCAAAACCACATAATATTTTTAAAACATTAACACACTATACCCCTTATACATGGGAAAGCATTAACCCCTCAACCTCTAACATCTGTCTTGTCAACAAGTTTGGACCAAAACTCATCCAGGTCGATGAGACTGTTTGTCTTCTCTGGCTTCATCCACCAATGTTTTTTATTTAACTCTCCTTCTCTGGTTCATTGCTTTCTTGTTTCTGAGCCCTCATGCTCTCTGGTCATGTCCCAGACCTTAAACCCCCATGATGATTTTTCCTTTTTCTTAACAGGCCCCCAGATAGCTGCTTCCCTCTTCATCTCTAGAGCTGACCTGGAGCATGGCCAGCAGTGAGAGAGGGGATCTGAGTTAAAATGAGGGGCCCAACCACTACATGTGCAGTTGGGAAAGGACAGAAAGAGTGGAAGAGAATCACTATTATCAGTGTTGTGTAGTAACGCTACTAGTTTAACAACATTTCGCAATAGCGTGGTGGTAGCGTCACAGTTTTCTGAATCAAATTGCTTCTTTTTTTCCAGTAACAAAGCTTTTTTTGTTGATTAAGTAGTAGGCTTCCACACAAGCTACATTTTCCTAAACATCTCTGAAGCTCAAGTTCAAATCGGAAATACAACTGCTAAGGGTCGCTGATCCTTTAAGTGACACTACCACCATAGACAGACCTGTGTAGCCAACAGAAGTACTTTGGTATGACGGTGACTTCTTCATGTTTGTTTGTTTTTTTCGGAAGTTGGTCTAAATTGAGCATAGCGATGCAGATGCGATTTAGGTGTATCAAATCCGTAATAAATGAATTTGCCAATTTATTCTCAATCAGGTGAGAAGAGTTGGGTAATATCCCTAACTTTGCAATTTAATGACACTATCATCTTTGTACAGTTGTTTATACACAGGAAAGAAAAGTGCAGACAAAATGTTTACTCAAAAACCACTAGTAGATTTACACAGTTAATTAATACAAGCAGAATTGAAGACTGAAATAGTATATTCTTCAATTTTTAATTTACAACTTCAATAATGTTTATATACAGAAATTGTTTTATATATAACTGAAGAACTTTGTGACACTGACACAGATAAGTGATTTTAAAAACAAAATGGAAATGAGAGGAAATCATGTCTACCAACTGGTTTAAAAATATCAATGGAAAAAAAAGAAATTACAGAGCAAAAAACATACAATACATTTCAAGTATTTTTTTCAAATCAAAATATACATGAAATGATCTGTGAGCAAGCCTGTTTTTGTTTTTTCATAGCAATTTCTTAGGTACATAGGTGCACCTTTTATTTTCATAATTACTGAAAAAGTATGCGTTATTATGGTGCAGAAAAGCACATTATTATATGACTAATAACTACTATGCTAATAGTGATCCATCTATTTTTATAATTTATAATCCTACATAGGGTCACAGGGAGTGCTGGATTCCATCCCAGCAAAAGTATTTTGATATAATCATACAAATGTGAATAACTGACTCATGTTATTTTGAATTATCAAATCATCCACTGACCATTGCTAAAAGCTTCTAAAATTATAATGAAATTAAAATTTAAAATAATAATTTCTACAATAAGCTTTGTGCGAAAGTGGTTGTGAAGGAAAACAAACAGAGAGCCTGAATGGAACAGAAGATGTGGCCACCCAAGGAGGATTTCTTGAGCGTGTCTGATCATAGATATAGATAATGTGACAATTTAGAGTCCACAATTAAGGACAAAAGGCAAAGGAAAAGAGAGTGGGAAAGCAAAGAGAGTGGGAAGAGTGAAAGAAAGTTGAAAACAACAATAAAGCAGAGGAGTGAAGCAATGAACATCTTTCTCTCTATGACTGTAGATCCCGCAACAGCCGGCACTCTATAAATGGAAAATGACTTCATCCTAACACACACACTTCTTTCACCCTCTCTCTTTTCATCCCTAGCTCCTCTCCTCACCTCCTTCCATTAATCTAATATAAACGGTCATCCAATCTCCTACAGATGAAATGGAGGATTTTTGATGTTCAGTAGAGAGAAAGACAATTATGCAACAATTATTATGAATATAGAACATTGTATATGAAGTAAATCTGCATTTTAGAAAGCCAAAATAATTTGTATTTAGCGTGGTAACATTCTATAAACATAAGAATACTTTTGCATTTAAACATTATCATAGGGTATCTCAAAGAATACAATAGTATTACCACTTTTTTTCTTCTTTCTTTTCCCTTTTTTTGTCAGGGGCCCCTAAGAGGTGACATAGATTGTGTTTCTAATTCATTTCTCTGACTCTAGTAGCCTGGTCTGCAGCCAGGGTTGCCCAACAGTTCCTGTGCCATGCATGGCAGAAGGAGGCAAGCAGGAGTCACTGTTCTGCCATCCAAAAGGTGCCTAGCTCATAATGACGACACACACTGGCATCATTGAGCTCGGGCCTTCTGGACCAGTGTGACGAGTGCCAAACAAAAACACCCGGGGTCCACGGCCATGACTATGAGGGTCAGCGGGTGCACTCTGGCCATGCTCCAGTGCACCACCGGAACAAGGCATGCTCATAAGTCAGTGTTTTATAAAGCAATCTAACCACTCTCATTTAAAAAAAATGTGCTTATGCTATTATTATGTATAACAGATTCTTTATCTAGTGCAGTGACATTTACACAATGTGATTTAGTTTTTGACAAACTCACCCGTATCTTGATAGTCCTTGTTTTCCCTCCACAGTTCTTTTTTAGAAGCATTTTCTGAAATAAAAAGAAGAAAGTAGAAATTTGATTAACATTTACTAAATAAACATTTACTGCTTTTTTGCCCTTGAACTGTTCTGGGAGAGCCCTGGAAGCTCTGGGCCACTATGGCTACCAAAGCTAATGACTCTTTTATGTAACATAGCAAAACATACTGTGGACCAACCCCTCAGGACAACCATAGAAATCTGTTTGCTTTCCTTACCCAGAACTCTAATGTCAGTGCTAAATTGAAACCTGGTGACATAAGATCAGAGGTTAACTCTGTTTCTTTTCAGATCATTTTAAAAACAGTGCACTTAGGACTTAGGAATCTAAGCTGTTCATTACACTAAAAACAATCAATGATCCTCATACAAAACATTTATGACTAAAAAACTGCAATTAAAGCTTTTTTTTTTTCTACACACACAACAATGGCAACCCAAAATGAATTTCTTTACAGATTAAAAAACAAAATAATCATACAGTATTACAAACTTGGCTTCAATGGTTTTTCACTCAAAAAAACAGCTTTTTTCAAAGCTTTTATAT
The DNA here is from genome assembly GCA_032361145.1 of Enteromius fasciolatus. Taxonomy (NCBI): domain Eukaryota; kingdom Metazoa; phylum Chordata; class Actinopteri; order Cypriniformes; family Cyprinidae; genus Enteromius; species Enteromius fasciolatus. The sequence goes on along the minus strand of JAUMHR010000072.1, from coordinate 19,278,771 downwards.
ACTGGTAATAATAAATCTAAGAAAAACCTATAGGAAGATTAATGCACATTTCAAGCAGAGTCTTTGTTCTCCAAGGGAAAATCCCAGTAAAAAAAACAACCCAGGAATTGTCAAATTTGTCCAGATCTGCGTGACTGGAAGGAAGCCATGGTTAAAGCCCAAGTGGAGCTCGGCCTCATTTCAAAGTTCCCAAAAAAGGAGATAATGTTTGTCAAGCTCACTCAACCATGGAGGGCAGCATTTAGACATCTGTCAGACAAACCATTCATTTCACTCAAACAATAGTTGGACCCCTGCATTTGAGATATAAGTAACTGCATATGTGCAGGAATGGATTAGTTAGTAAGGATTAATAATGAAAAACTTGGCCAAATGTAGCACAACATATTAACATAACAGCTGTCATATATAATTAAACATGTGATACGTAGAGGAGTGAGGCATGGTTTATTTTACATTAACTTCAGTCAACGGTGCCGATAAGACTTACTAAGACTTACTATATTGTGGTTAAAAACGGATTTGATTTTAAAACATTTTTTAGCAAAATGGTCTTTTAGCAGCTAACTTGAATAATCTCCCACATTGTTTTTCCATCAACACCTCTCATTCCACTTGACCAAGCACACACACAGTGCACTTTGAGAGTCACATGGTCCTCCCAGTCATCTTCATTCAGCTTCTCTCTCTCTGTTCTCACCTTTTTACTCTTACGTCTACACATCTTTTTTTTCTCCACTCTGCACAATCTGCCCTGTATATCTGAACACCTGAAGTCAAAACTACTAGGTTTACTTGTCCTACTTTGCTCTTTCATTCACTCACAGATTCACTCTATTGGGCTTTTGTTTAAAGTGAGGGAGGGGGGCTGACATCTGTCATCCTCTCTTTCTCTCTGGAGGTGGCAGGCACAAAGCCCTGGAGCACATGGAGCTGTCTGAGTAAGTATCATTGTGTGCATGTGCCCTGCATAGTTTTTAAACTTAGCCACAGAGCTAAGAAGAACTGTTGGTTTTAAACAGCAGAATTAGAACGATGATATTTGGAATTAAAGTATTTAAGAAGAACTCTTTTTTTTTTTCTCTAAGGCATTTTCACAGCCCTAAGGTCTTTTTGATGGTTCTATGTAGAAAGTCATACAGGGTTTCCTAGTAACCAGAGTTCTCCATACTTTTGAAGGAACAAAAAGTGTCCACAGAGTTTTGCCTTAATAGAAATATAACTATTGTTTTATAATTTAAATTCTAAACTTCTGCTAAATGTTTACACAATGCAATAATATTTAAGTTCGGCTTAAGTCTCTACCATTTTATGAATATTGTTTGTGTGTGTGTGTGTGCTTGAATTTGTGGTTTACGGACACAAATGTGTATAATGAAATAGGTACTACTACGTAAACATGGTTTATGAGGACACTTCCTGTGTCCCCGTAAAACAAAATGCTTAGAAAACATACTAAACAATGTTTGATGAACTTCAAAAACGGTACACAGTTTCCTGTAAGGGGTAGGTTTAGGTGTAGGGTCAGTGTAGGACAATACCATGTACAGTTTGTACAGTATAAAAACCATTACGCCTATGGAGAGTCCCCGTAAACCACAAATGCAAGTATGTGTGTGTGTGTGTGTGTGCGTGTGCGAAAAATACAAATACCTTAAATGTTTTTATGCTTGACGTAACAATCAACAAGTTGCAAAATGTAATGTAAAAATATAATGTAAGCACACTGCTTGTGTGATTTTCACAACATGCTTGCATCATGCTTCACAGTGTGCTAATATTTATGTCAGTATGAGTATTTTTCTCACACACATTTATCGCTTTCCATCATTCATTTGAATGTTTTTTGATGCATTAATTTTTATAGTTTCCTTCCATTTGCATTATACGGGTTTAAATTGTTTAACTAAAAATCTCAGTTTGTGTTGCAAAAAAGAAAGTAAGTCTGATACATTTAGGTGAAATATCACTTTAAACTGATCAGTGTAATTTTTTTTCCTCAAAGCAATAATGTTTTTGGTAATATCCAAATCTGATTTGCAAACTCTTCACATTGGCACACTGGTATGGCACAATCTTTTTTTCTTTGTCCCCAGTTCATCCATTTGTACATGGAAAGTATGTTGTGGCTCTGCTGAGTGAACTTGTCCTCCTTCCAACCACCATGCTCTATCCTCTTCCAACCATTTACCTTTTCCACATCCATTTTTTGCTGAAATATGAGAATATCTAATGCCTTTATATTATTAAGACAATTTTTGTGGCTAATTCTAGGAAGAATTTCATCCACATTCTTATTAACCATTGTACTTTCCTCTTATTTTAAGAGAGGGTTGAGCATATAGGATTAAGACTGCTACTGTTATAGAACATGATACTCATGGACCAACAAAAGACATTGATGTCATTGCATGCAAAATCACAAAGTCTCTTGTTGGTAAGAACCTTAGAGAAAATTGGTGTCTCTAACCTGCTGCATTTTCTCCAGGTCCAAGCTTGGGCGACCTGGTTCCCCTGTGTAAGCAGACCGGTGTCGCCAGTAAGGCATGGAAGGTTGTTCAAAGTGGCTAAGAATGATGGGCCGGACAGGAAGGCGGGCTGGGGTGTAGGAAGGCTTGAGAGCTCGAGGAGGAGAAGAGCTGAAGAGAACAGGGCTAGGAGATGTGGCGCTCAAGCGAGGTCCAGCTGACGATTCATTAGGCCCACACAGGTCCTTCACCTCCTCATCACTAGAGGCACTGCTCATGTCTCCATGTCTGTGCCACTTTCGACTCCCCTCAGCCCCAGTGGCTCCTGCGATGCGCTCCAGTTCTTCTTCAGAACTGTGATGGTCCAAGATTGGGTCCAGGAGTAAACGGAGACGGCGTAAGTGGGCGGGAGAAAGAATGCCCTGATTGTGCTGCTGGCTAGTAGCTAAAGGAGTCAAGGCGCAGTTTCTCCGGCGCTCTGCAAGGGGTATAATATAACAGAAGGATATAATTTAGCTAAATACAAACTTATAACAAAAAACTTATAACACAATTATACAGGGACCCCATAATGCATCTTGTGTTTGTGTGTCATTTAATGTTTTGTTCCTTAAGGAGGAACTATCATTTCACTTCAGATCAACTATGAAACGATCACATGGATAATTGTCATGCTCATTTTGCAGGGACAACTTGTTTTTTATGGACTCACAGAGGTGAATTAATTTTCTAAAAATCAAGTTTGGGATACAATTACTAAAAGTCATATACATCTGGACCAGGATGAGGGTAAGTAAATAATGAAATACATTTTTGGGTAAAGTATCATTTTAATGATGACACTTACTTTCAGGTTTCAAAATCTTGCTTTTAGAAATATGACAATAACTTAAGTAAATTTGACATGTGGCAAAATGCACATAAACCTCTGTCAATCTGTGCCAGTTCTTGGTTTTCGCCTTCTGAGTCTTCACTCTCCCCCCCTTCTTCACTGCCATGGTAGGAAATCTGTTTCAAAAGCAAAGCAGGTGTCAGAGAACCCTGAATAACCACAATACAAACAAGAATTCCTATACTGTCACATCCCACACAAGCATTTTATGCATCTGTATTCCAGTTTAGTAGCATAAAAGTATTGCTTATTATTTGCTATTACGACAAAACCAGTGACTAACACTTCGGCAACTTCTTGGAAAACCTTATATTATTATAAATGGTGAGACAAACATATACAAACAAAGGGATTATACTCAGAAACTTGTTGCAATTTCTATAGAAAATGTTGTGTGATGATTACCCATGCAGAATTTGCCTTCAATATGCAAGGGTGAAGTGGGTGGTTGCCAGAGCAATGCTATGTGGTTGCTAAGGTATTAAGTGTTTTTATGCTTTGGTTGCTAGTAGGGCTGCACGATTTGAGAAAAATGTCATATTGCGATTATTAAGGTCAAAATCGCAATTTGCGATATGATAAACAAGTGGTTTGACTTAACTTGCTTGTTATGAAATAAAATGCACACACAGATTACTAATAACGCTGAATTCTGTATTTCTCAACTGAGATACAGCATACAGTTCAATCTAGCAACAACTAAAAATTAACAATGTTTTCAAATTAAAACTTAATTGTACAAAATTAAATAACAGTAACATCTTTACATTACTGAATTAAATTATATTAAATTAACTTTAAAATAAAATTAAAAAGTCAAGAGTACAGATAAATAAAACAAAACCCATTTTTATATTTTTACATGTTGTCCCAAAACATTTTAGCAGGATGTAACATATACTTAGTATATTTCATTTGGTATCTCTTGTCCAGTGTTCCAATAATTTTCTCAAATCCCTCTTTGCTACAAGTGCGTTCACACCTGAGGAGACTTGGGCTAATATATCTCGATATTCGCGTGTAGTTGAACACATTTCGAGTTTACGCTGGTTTCACACTGCATGCGTCAGCAGGGCCCTTTATCGGCCAAGGAACTATATTTGGTAACTTAATCGATCATTCATTAGAGCGGTCTCGTGCCTTTCCGTGAGCTTGTGTAAGCGCATGGATTTCTTCCAGCCAATCAGCAGAAATCAGTCTACGTCACAGATGGCAACACAATGGCATTTGACCAATCAGGAGTTGCCCGGGGCATTTCAAACATCAGCGTACTTCTGGAATTTGAAAAATATGCGTTTATGCTCATACCTACTCTCACAAAAATATAAACAGCATCGAAACGAACAATGCCAAGTTAACGAAACTCATGCATTATATGGATGTGTAAATGTTGAGATCGGTGTTGTTTGCATAACATTTCTAGAAATTAGTGAACGCTGTGACATGAAAAATGGTGTGATC
>JAUMHR010000072.1:19257775-19268972 GCA_032361145.1 Enteromius fasciolatus | reverse complement strand
CCAGACCCGGCGATCGGCTGAATGGATTCAAAAATGGTAAAACACATCTGTATTACTACTATTTCCAAAAAAAGTGGAGTGTTCCTTTAAATTAAAACAACAAAGACAGCACTGTTTATTAACATATAAGCATGCCTTTCTGCAGGGGAGCTGTATCATGTAGGTGTGAATCACACAGTTTCAAGCTCAGGTCATTCCCGCTGCATTTGCATGTCTTAAGCAGTTGGCTTTAAATTCAATAATCCCTCATTGTAGAGAAGTAAAAGATGTAAAACTCTATGATTTCATATATTCAGGCCCGGTTTCACAAACGGGGCTTAGCTTAAGCCAGGACTACGCATTAGTTAAATTAAGATATTTAAGCAACATTTACAAAAATGTCTTATGAGATAATATTACAGGTGTGCATCTTAACACAGAACAATGACACTGACATGTTTTAAAATATGTCAGAGCATGACATTTTCATCTGAGACAGCTCAAACCTTTAATTTAGTCTGGGACTGGCTTAAGCCTTGTCTGTAAAAACTGGGGAAAAGTGTTTTATGGAAACCCAGGTTATCTGGTTTAAAATTGAACCCAGACATCTTCTAGAGGATAAACCAGCACAACCGTTTGCATTAACATGCAACAAAACAGCATTTGCATGAGGGCCGATGCTGACCACAATGCACTGCTCTTGCAGGCAATGCTGTTTGCATAGTTTATGGTTTACTATCCTCCAGCCCTGTTTGAGCTCATAAATTGTAGGGCTGTCAATGTGTTTGTATACATTACATAATCAGCTGTCCTGTAGCCTCAAGGTCTACAGTACTATCCTGCAAAGCAGTCTGAGAATGAGAGAGGCAGGGAGGTGCCACTGCTGTCATGGCCGTCTGGATTAGCATTGGCTATTCTCATTTGAATGTGTGGGGTAGATTAGGGTCAGTGATGAGACGGTTGTGGATTACAAGCTTTGGAGAGGTTGTGTGAATATGATATCAGCTCAGAAAGTTGTTGGTGCACAAATGAGCTGTTAGCGTGGTAATGCTCAAAGGTCAATGACATCTTAATGTCATTAAAAGGGCACCTAGGCATGTCCTATGCACATACCAGTGCAATAAGTAAAAACGCTATAAATTCCATCCACCATGCGTTCTGAACACGTCAATAGTTCCTGATTTTGCAGTGGCCCGTGATGTTGACATTTATTACGGCTGCTAAAGGTGAAATGTGTAAATTTAATCAAATACTTTCACGTATCACAGCTTAAAATGCAGAGAAAACTATTTGTTGACCAAAAATGTGATACTGTGGCTCTATTGAAACAAACCAGATGACACAATCATATAATGGCAGTTCGTAACTCTTTTAGTTTCGGTAAATTTGTGGCTAAACCCTAAGAATTCTAACAATGCCATTTGTACATTTTCATACAATCTGCATATCCCCCATTCACAGTTATGTTTTGGTTTGAGGTTACGGTTAGGCATTTATGCTTATAAATTTGTAAATTACAGTTTTAATGAAATTGCCACTTAAAAATAGTTATGTAAAAGAGTTATGTTTAACCATGGGATCAGGTTGGAACAGCACAACACCATAATACTTGCTAAAGCAATAAAGTGAATTTGTGGTGGGACTATCTATTTGTATTAGCACAAAGGAGTGTTCACTGTTCATTAATATCCTGACAAGGACATCTGGAAGTGATGTGACAAAACTATTATTACACAACCAGAAATTGCTTCAAACCAACTAAATTAACTTTATAGCTCAACTGTCTTAACCAAAGAATTAATTGGTGTCAGCAAAAACATAAGCGTCACATTTCTGATTATAAATACCCAACGTATTTGCCTGCTAGGTTCCCACTGCCTATGTTCCAAGTGCATTGCTGTAAACACATTTTTTCTTTTTTATTTATCTTCATAAACAAGGTATTTTGTATTGTAATCAGCAGCAGACCAGAAATCCACAACCCATATAGACCAAAAAAAATTGCCACTGTTGCATGGTAGTCCACCATTATGCCTACAACTGTGCATGTATCAGAAACAAAAATCAGTGCAGCATAAAAGATAGTGTTTCTAATCACCTTTCCGAATAATCAAATAATAAATGGGACACCCTACGGCCTCTTCACAAGGTTTGAAACAGGGCCCAATTCTCTCACCATGCACCAAAAATGTTAAAACCATAAAAACCTCTTATTGTTGATAGCTAAATTAATGGTCCTGGCCCGTTTTCCTTCATTGTCCTCAAAGAGAGTCCCCTCTGAGGGTTTTAATGATGTCTGTGATGTCAACAGCATACTGCTGTGTAGTGGGCGGGAGGTGAGAGTTGCATGCTGGGCGTCAACATGTGTGACAGCCATGAGTTCTAGCTACGCCATCTGCAAAACACTTTAGGATGGTGACTGGTCCTGTAACCATGGCCAATCTGTGTGTTTGTGTGCACATCTGATATAGATCATATATGTTCCACAGACAGCAAATAATTAAGTGCAATCACTTTAACACTCTACTTCACTCCTTCCATACGGTTTAAAGTTAAACACTTATATGCAGACATACCAGAGTCTTAAAGCAACACAAAATCAAATAGATTTCAATATGCATGCACCTTATTTTTCATTTACTATTCTAATGTGTAATAGAAAAAAATCCTCTAGCTCAATGAAGGCTTTAGATTTTATATGAAAGATGTCTGATTGCCCTTAGCTGATTGATTTTCGTTTAAAGGGATAGTTGAAAAATTTGCATTTGCCCAACTTCAAGTCAATCCAAAGCTGCAGAACGTTCTTATGCAGAAATATTTAGAAAAAACTGGGAACCAAACAATATTGGTGCCCACTGATTTTTTCATACCTTATATACTCCACAGAAGGAGGAAAACCATACACTTTCATTTCAATGACATGAGGGTGAGTATATGACAACAGAATTTTTATTTTGAATGACCACTTTAACACATTTTTACACAATGCTTAATTTTCAACTGTAAAAACAAAGAGTTTAAAAATTATAGTAACAAAGAGCTTTTTTTAAACGCATGTTTCATGTGCTTTCTACAAACACTTGAGGGTTTCACAAGTCTCAGCATTCCCTGATAATATTTATTACCAACCACAGCTGAATTCCGACCAACTTGCTAACAATGTCCAGCAGATGTAATCTAACAATACTAACAATGTGCCTAATCATTACAGGCCACAAACGTGCATGTTTCACATTTTCACCCATTGCAATAGCAGAACTATTGATGTTGAAATAAGTTTTTCTGCAATTAAAAAAAAAAAAAAAAAAACTAACGGCAGGAATCAATTAGGCAATAATACAACTGCTTGATGAAAATCCGATGTTTTTTTCTTATTACAATTACATGCAAGCTTAAATAGCAGACATAAGCTACCAATTATGTCAAAGGCCTATAAAATTTAATGCAGCAAAAGAAGCCATACTACATACTGAGTAAGTGGAAATTACTCGAGCAGGAAGCTAAAATTCCTATTACAGCATAAATATGGTACAAATTCATTACATCACATTTACTTTGTATTGCCAAATTTTTTTTTTTTTTCACTAAAACCATTAAAAGCATCCAACTTTTTTTAGTCTGGCTGCTATAATAAGTGCTTGGCCAACATTTAAATGACTTTGAGATAGAATTACCAGTCTTTCCCCTACTGGATTATAGAAACGCAAACCTTTAACAAACTGTTTGAGGTTTGGCAGTAGGATCTAGATGAGCATGAGAATCCTGCCAATTGTCCTTAAATTTCATGACAATTTACATTAAGCCCGCACAACTAACATAAAGTCAATTACATTTTTGGCTTGTGTGACAAACATGACAAATTTATATAGGCTGTCTAACGCTTTGTAGATTGCAAATAAATGACTAAATTAATCTGATAAAGTCCTGTACTTTCCAACAGAGTCTTGCAAGACTTTTGCAAAGGCATTTGTAACATGAAGCGGTCTGCTAAACATGGGAGTATTTAGGCCAAATCCTTTGTGGTCGAATTTAAAAATCACACAAGGAAAAGTAAAATAGCAACACTCACAGCTACGTTTTCCAATTTTTACACAAGTGAACAAGAACAAACCAATCAAAAGAGTATCAAGTGAAAGGCTATGACACAGGACACACTCAAACACAGGAAGACACACAATAAACAGTGTTTCAAGACTCAAACAAATACACCACCCCTTGGGGCCCATGACTGCAGCTCTGTGTGTGCGTCTGTTCATGCATGAAGGAGACTTCTGGGCAACTCTAGCTTCTGGGTTACTATAGATCTGTTTATATCCTCCTTGTACAGTGTTGGTTCATTGATAATGTGCCCTAATTTACGTGAATTCTAACCCTGTATTTTTCATTTAATAAAGCTTCTCCATATCATTGACTGCCATGCTAAATCACTACTGTAGACAGCGAGTTGTTTGCAGGTCAAAAGTTGCAACACAATGCTCAAAGTGTAAATACTGAAATCATAACATACATTTTTGTGAAAAGGCCTTTGCTTATTCCTGTGGCTTATATCCAGGGAACACTGTCATGAAGATCCTCAAATTTGTTCCAAAGCTCACCAGTGGTCTACTAGATCTATTCAAACATGACATATACAGACACTTATACACAAACAGCTTCCGTCAGCAATCCAGAAGTGACAAAGACTTTCTGGCAGAAGGCCACACTCCAACCACCGTAATTGTATTTATTAGTGTAAGCCACAGGGTCAAGCTGAGATCAGGACATGTGTCCATTGATACAGGAATAACAGACTTTTGCACTGAGTATTTACAATGTCTTCCCATCTTCCTTTACCATGTTGAGATCTTAAAAAAACAAAAAAGTTTTTGTTTTACCTCAACTGAAGCTAACTTAACAAAACCAGCAGGTAATTTAACACTTGGTCATGACAAGCTTTGCAAATCCATACTGTCCTTTAGCTACGAATCCCAGTCTACCAGAAAAAACAACAACTTAAAAACCAGCATGAAATGGAATTTACAATCATTTTACTTTCATACTATGCCATTTCCAAGTGAAACAAGATGTTCAATGACAAAGGACCAATTTTATCTATGAGAAGCCAATTAGATAATGAAAAGTGGGAATTGCATAGCAGAAGGCATTCAGTTAAGGATACATCTATCTTAGCTTTTTTTTCTTTACTTTGTGGCCTTCCATCCACAGTGAGATGGCATTATTGTCCTGAGGTTTTTGAAAACAAAAACTTTTGTAGTATGGACTGTGAAAATTGAGCTATTTTAAAAAGATGCATAATTTGTCATGTGACGAATGTTTCATAATAAACGATAGAACTAGAAAAATGAGGTGAGAACTTTTTGTCTACTCTCTACTACTTATATTATTAGTGGACTTAAACTACAGCTATTTTTTGTAGCAAGCCCATGTGGCCTATATGACACCAGCCAAAAGGGAAGTCCTTTCAAAGAGAGAACACATAATTTGTTGCATCTGGAATAACCTAGACCAATGAATCTTGCACAATAACACCAGGACCTTATGTTAAAGGTATAGCTTACACAAAAATTTAAATTTTTCAAAGAGAGTAAATGTAACAACATGCCTACAACATTAAATATTCCCACATTTTCAAATATCCTAAATGGACCCACCTTTATACAGGCCTCTCCAATTTCATTCATTATCAGTTTTAAAATAAATGTCCATCCTGCTACAGCCACACCTCCCTTTGAAAAGATAACAACTCATCTACCAGGAAAGAGCTCAAACATGTCTGTAGGTAAAACCTCTCATGACAAATAATGAAACTGGAACAAGCAGTTGTACAGATCAACTAAAAGTGTAATAGGGAAAATTCGAAAACTACCCAATGCAGTGATCCATGGAATGGACCCAAAAGTGGACTTGTATGAGCTTAAGTTCACACAAGCTTTAGGCTATATCTTCGTGGGACAACACACAATGTGCTCAAACAAGAAGCATACTGACAAATGTCTCTATAAAAGGTTCACATGATACATTCATAAGAAATTTATGACATTATAACATTGTGGTATTAACAGAGAACCAGCATTAGGTCCAGTATGTGAAGTATTTATGGATTCCAGAAAGGTGTTGAATTACTTTAAGACGATTCTTCAAGATGGCGTAAACCAGATGCCATCATGCTTTCTCCTGCTAAAACTTTTAACTCACAAGGTCAACTGTTTCTTTAGTTTACTCCTTTGAATAAAGGTTTTTCATTTCATATAGTTTTTGGATAGTATCTGAGGACATCTTTTAATGTTGTTTGTGCAATTCCAGTTTCAAGTATAATGTGTGTGATCACTTGAACAAATATGCACAGGAGTGTAAATGATTGAGGAGGTTTTAAAACTATTCCATGTAACAAATCCACCTTGAGCTTAAACAAACATATTGTTGTACAAGGAGACATGGACGTGGTAAATAGAAAGCTTCTGTAATCCAATGTAGGACAAGACAGCAGTCACAAGACAAAGTGCTTTATGGTAACACTTTCACATTACAATACAGATATTGTTACATACTGTAAAATACTATGAATTATGGCAAGCATAATAATAACATGTGATTACAATCAATTCATCATTGTATTTGATTCAGTACTTCATTAACATTAACAACGCATCAAAGTATGACTAGTTTTTGTTTTCTACTTATTTTGAAATCCACGTTTATAGTTCTGCATATTTAATGCATCTTGGCCTACAAATATTTACTTTACTTTTCATACAGACAACTGAAATAGAAAGTCTTTTTTAATTCATGCTAATTTTATGTGATATAGTTATATGCTGACTTACCTTCAGCTGAAAAGGATGAATCTCATTCAGAGAATGTCTTCTGAGTTTTTTAGTAAGAGTCTTCAGCATTCTGTCTTTCCTTGATTGTTCTTAGCTTTGTTTAAGATCACTTCTTCAGATTACAGGTATATTTCTGATACATAATCTCTGGATTGAACAGCTCTTTCTAAGAACAGTCAATGAGTCTATTCAGAGACGTTCAGCTCCATGCAAACAAACTCTTGCTAAAACACAAATAAACAACGACCATGAGAGTTCCCAGTGCCAAAACAACAGCAGATCTCCGTTCGAAAGGAAACAGATCTGTTTAAAGTTAATATATGAAGAGTCTCACAAATTGGTCTGAACATCCATTACTCTGATGAAGGCAACTGAGTAAAATATAACAATTTTATTCCTGTACTGTGTTGAAATGACCAGCGACAGTGGCATTCTTCCTCAAAAACGTCTTTAAAATCCAGACGGGTAAAATCAATGTTAATCTTACTCCAAACGATAGATGGACGATGAAGCTGAAGTGTGTATAATTTAAAAAAAGTCTCTATAGAATCTCAATCGCACTCATATAAAGCACACACTCACACATACACATACGCATACACACATACGTATGAGCACTACACATACTACTCTTTCTAGCTCATGTTCGTCGTGATCTCCCATTGGTTGCTTATACCGATGATGTCATTGCGTTCTAAAACGAGGCGGGACCGTAACATCTTAAAGGGCTATGAACAGTTTCAAGGGTTTGGGGTCAAGTGTGACTCTTTTCTTAGGCACAAATAGAGTTTACCTAATCTACAGGTTCATTTTAACCATACAGCACTGTATATTTCATGGGTATTTATGCATCATACTGTACAAATGCAAATGATGTTCTTGATGTGAAGCAATTCTATTGTGTTGTAAGAAGCTAAATTACCTCTAAAATTCACACAGGTTTAGGGTAATTTATAAGACAAAACAGTTTTGATAAAGCTGCATACATATCAAACACACTTACATTATCTCACACACACACTTACATTATTTACAGTATTGACAGTATAAAACATGCTGAGAAAGTTCACGTTGCAACACCTTTATTATTAATGACAGCTGCTTTAACTACCACAACACACATGGATTTAATTAGACAAGAAAGAATCAAAATTCAGATCTAAATCTAAATTCACCTATATTGACTGAAGTTGACTGAACAAGTTACTCTTACAAAGAATTTGCATTAAAAAGAAACATTAATATAGCTTTGAATATACTTTTAATATACTTTTGGAAATGTTGTTTAAATTAAAATAAACAACACAATAAAGATAATAATAAATAATGATAATAACGTAGTAATAGTAGGCTAGTACATTGATCCTCTAAACATTGTTTTTCTCTTAGCATTATATCTTTGCTTGGGGGCCTGTACCATGAAGTTTCAGTTTAGTTTGCACCAATTCTAGGTTTTAGGTACCATGAAATTGGTTTGGCTTTTAGCCATGGGCAAACACATCTAAAGTGGGACGAAACCGTGGCACCCGATTGAGCCGCTCTGGGCGGACAAAGTATCTGCGCAGCGCGACAATCTGGATAGCGCAGAGATGATCTGGCTTATTTGCGCAGCCCATACTTGGTGGATTGCGCAGCGCGGACCAGTTTTTTATTCGCGCAGCGCGGACCAACTTGAACAGCGCTGCTCGAATCCCTAACCTGCACGACCGCGCAGACTCTGATAGAAATAGACCCCGCCCATCATCAATTTACATTTTACCCACAATTATGTTAATATCTCATGTTCTTGTTCTCGGTTGTGTTACCAGAATTTCTCAAATGTAGCATTTTCTGATTTTATAAACAAGACTATATATTTCATTAATATAATGACAAATTAACATTATAAAAATGTAATGTTTAAATGACAGTTATTGATATGGAAAGCAAAAGGCGCATGTTTTAAAAAGCTACTTTTGGCTTAAAGTACAAAGTGTATTTAAAGTGTAGTTATTTCAATAATTATTAATTGTGAATTAAGACACTTAAAACATAAAATATGCACTGTAAAACAGATTTATTAACAAGCAGTTCTGTTTTACAAAGTTATTTGTTTGCGGATTGTGGATAAAGATAATCTTGAAAATGTGTGTCTGGATTCTTTTTATGTTTATTGTGATGACAGTTGATGACAGTGATAACAGTCCAAAATAGTTAAGTAGTGTTGTATCCCATTATTCCCATCATCTGATAAGAGATACAATAATGTTTGAAGGTAATCAGTATCTGCAGTGCTTACACTAAAAGTGTTTTCTGGTACAGTGTTGATCTGTGTCATATTCTCATTAACAAAGTCAATACTGTAGTCATCTATGTCAGACACATTAAGGACAATATTTGGCTCAATTATCATACAAGAATTCCACAATGTTAGTGGACTCATGCCACCCTCTGTTCTCATATTGTGGTAATTCCATTGTCTGATAAATTCATCACATGAGATTGTCCTAAGGAAGATGTAGTTGAGGGACCATAAGTGCATCTCATTATCAGGGTGTAGAATGTCCACATATTCCATGTACTGGAAAAGCTGCCTATAAAAGAGTCAAGACAAGAGTCAAATTTTAGGTATGCCTGTAAGTAAAGCAAACACAATTGGCCAAATACAAAGGCCTTGAAATAAAATGGCAAAGTCACAGTTAAAATTGCAATACCTTGACCGTCCCCTTGTTTGTACCAAAGACAAAGAAACTTTGTCTTTGGTACAAACACACAGGAGGGTTAATTCTGTTATTAACCAGCAGGCATAGATCCCTTAAAGCCTCATGAAGTTCACTTATTTTGATAAAGTGGTCACCATGGTTCTAAAGAAAGATATTTAAAAGATATAAAATAATTACATTTTCCAATGGTTTAAATGGTTCCTGTTTAAACCTGTTATTATGTAGTCTATATATATATTCAGACATCAATAAATTCAAAGATGCATATTATGGACAAATCTGTGATTACCTGTAAACTGTCCAATATAATCAACAAAACTTGCATGTGTTCCACAAGATGAAGATGACTGTATTGTAGGTCATTATTTTCTTTGTTCAAATTTCTGCTTTGAACAGCCCCTTCTGTTGCAAGTAGAAATTTGTGTAATTCCACAAAGTACCGTCGAACACTGCAGTTTCAATAAAGAAAAAGTAAACATAATAAATTTCAACTTCATAATGTCTGCCAATATTGTTATAACCTAAAGCTTCCACTTTTGCACTCTAAACTACAGCGGATTGTGGGTAAAATGTAAATTGATGATGGGCGGGGCTCTATTTCTGGGCTCTATTTCTATCAGAGTCGCTGCCCAGTGGGTCGCGCAGGTAGTGATTCGCTGCTCAAGTTGGTCCGCGCTGAAAGGTTAAGGCAGGCAGCGAAAATCACAAATCCGAATAAACAGTCCAAAAGTCACACCAGAGAATCAATATAGAAAAACGCTCAGAATTATAACCAGGGTATATAAGACTTTGCACAGAACGCCTGAACACTGCTTAAATAGGGCAGATAATGCAAAACACCTGTGAGAGCGATCATCACAGTTCCGGGTAGGTGTTTGCATAAAAACAGTCCGGGCGGAAACACTAGAATTCGGGCGAAGGTTCCCGCTGCTGCGATCCGGAGAGCGCCACAGAGGTGCGACTTGTGACAGAGCCCCCCCACTGCGAGCGGTTCCTGAAGCGAGGTAATTGACGACGCCGAGGTCTTCCGCGGGGTCTGGGAGCTGGCTTATTGGGGTAGGCAGAAGGTGAGTGAAGAGTCCAGAATGTTGCGTGAGTTGACCCATGACCGCTCCTCGGGACCATACCCCTCCCAGTCAACCAGATATTGAAGTATTCCGCCTCGGCGCCGGGAATCCAGGATTTCATGGACCTGGTAGTTGTTATCTTGGTCTTCGGCAAGGGGAGGGACATCCGGTGTCGCGACCTCGTCTAGGCCCCTCTCTCCTCTCTCAGCGGGCTTGAGCAAGGAGATATGAAAAGTGGGTGAGATTCTATATGTGGCAGGTAAATCTAGACGATGTGATGTCATAGTCATAGTCCAAGATGGCAGCTTATTGTTTTTGTTCCATTTGTCCTGTTTAATGTTTGTTTGTTTTAACTAGTTTTACTAGTTTAAATTAGATTTTTTTTTTTCTTCTTTTTTAAATTATTTTCGGTCTTCCTGTCTCTGTGCTGTTTTGCAAAACCCCGGAGAACTATTTCTGTTTATACCGTGACGCCACTCATCGCCACGGTTGGATTTGAAAAGAAGAATTTGGCTTGGATTGATTTTACTACTAAACTGGAGTAAAAATTGGAGTGCTTTTTAGCATGATGCTTTTATCATTAGTCCTCATTTTATCTTTGACTATCACCAGCGAGGTGGTTTGC
>JAUMHR010000072.1:19234969-19250649 GCA_032361145.1 Enteromius fasciolatus | reverse complement strand
ATACTACCTTTTCTAGTATCTTTGACAGAAAAGGGAGATTTGAGATCGGTCTGTAATTAACTAAATCTTTGGGGTCAGGTTGCGTGTTTTTAATGAGAGGCTTAATAACAGCCAGTTTGAAGGCTTTGGGGACATATACTAATGACAATGAGGAATTAATAATAGACAAAAGAGGATCTATGTCTTCTGGAAGCAGCTCTTTTAATAGTTTAGATGGAATAGGGTCTAACATACATGTTGTTGGCTTAGATGACTTAACAAATTTATACAATTCTTCCTCTCCTATCGTAGAGAATGAGTGGAATTTTTCCTCAGGGGATCTCCATCTGATGCGATACTATAGCTGACGGCTATAGTATCGCAGTTTCTGTTTTTTTGGAAGTAAAATATTGCATAAAATCATTACTGCTGTGGTTTTGTGGAAAGCCAGTACCTGTTGATGTTATATTTTTTGTTAATTTAGTCACTGTATTGAATAGATAACGGGGGTTAAGTTAGCATATTTTTCCGCCAGCCTAAACAAAACACTTCTAGCTTTGTTTTCATCCAGCTACGCTCCATTTTCCAGGGCTGCTTTCTTTAGGGTGTGAGTGTGCTCATTATACCACAGAGTCAAACCGTTTTCTTTTACCTTTCTTAAAGGAGCAACTGTATATAAAGTGCTAGAAAAGAGAGAGTGTATGGTTTCTGTTGCATCATCAAGTTTTTCTACGCTATTGGATGTGCTAAGGAATTAAAGATTACTAAGCAGTCATGAGGTCTTAACTTTATGTTCTGTAAATGTAGGGGTCCCTTTGTATACATTATTGCCTGAAGCTAAAACAGGACATGCAGTCTGTCACATGTTAGCAAATTTCATTTAGGCAGGCCTTTTCACACACAGACCGAGGCATGTTTATAATAGCAGATAAACCGATACGTAACTGGCTATATTAACACACACCACACATAATCAACAGCTTAAACTCTAAGACAAAATACAGTTACTACAAATAATTTATATATATATATATATATATATTGTTGTTTTGTTTTGTCTTTAACCATTTGGCAGAATTAAAAATATAATATTTGCATTGCATTGTTACCTACTGTATACAATGCAAATGTACTGCATTTACTCTCTTTGTCATTTTTATGTTATAGTTTTACAATTATAAAGTTGTAGTTGTAGTTTTACAGCTAGTTTTTTTTTTCTCTGTTCCCTATCCCATAGCACTAATAAAAAAAAAATGTCTTACACAGCAAAGTTTTATTACAATTTCATCTTGTTTTTGATGATTTACCTAACACCAAGTTAATAAATACATACAGTATGCAAACAAAAAAACAAAACAAAAAAAAAAAAAACAGTAAACTTATCTAACAAAAGAATTCTGAAAAACTAAATCCACTTATATTCATAAAAGAGAAGGCAAAAAATACCCATACTATTTCTGGCAAGGTTATCTTACAAGGCCATGGGACAAGATTAATGAATGGGAGTAAAGTGACACAACTGATAATATGTAAGTTGCAATTTTAACTAAGAGCGACAAAATGTTTTGTTTTTTCATGTTTAATACTTCCTTTAAAACAATATATAACACAAAGTGCTAACACAATGTGTCTTATTGTCTGGAGTAGCCTAATGAATTGCAAAACTAGCAAACTGATCAGATGCTTCCCTAACTTTCTTTCAGTTTTCTCACTACTCATTTTTGTTGCAAAAATTTCAAATTTCCTTTTAGTCCTTAGTGAAAAATAAAAAGAAACTTCAGCTTAAGTAGACTTGGGGCCTTTACCATCCACACAAATGGACTAATGTTGTGTTTATTACAAGTTTATTATGATCTTCATCCTTTACAGTGCATAGAGGGTATACATTTGTGCTCTCAGAAAATGGAACATATATAAGTATATATATATAATATATGACTTATATTAGCCTATTTAGCAATCATTTAAAATAGGACACACAAAAAGGAAAATATCTAAATGAAATGCAAATCTCTATTGAAAATTTCACATGAACAAAAAAGATACTGAAAGTCTTCTCAACCCAAATTTATTTTAAAAGATGTTCATTGCAATCCAAACTGTATAGTTAAATTTTAATATTTGGATTAACTATTTTCCGTATAAGAACAGCAGTCTCTCTGATCATGATGACACTCAAGTTGAGAACCACTTATTAAAATAAACAACAACAAAAAAAAAAACATAAAGCTTTATTAGGTTATCTATAGTAAATTACATAATTCACATGTATTTAACCAGTACATTTTCAGCTTTACTAGATCTAGATAGTTACTTAATATTTTGCCTATAGTCACATAATTATTTGTTTATGCAGAAGGGGTTACGTTAGTGATATCCTAGCCATCCCCTATCTAAATAACCTAAAACAACAAAAAAAAAATGAATACTTTTATTAATATATAATTTTACATATTTAAATTTAAATATGTAAATGTATGCTTCTATCTTTCTTTTTTTATTTATTCTTTTTTTTATATTCACACATTCAATTTTTAGATCCACATGTTAAAGACGTACATAACATGCACAGAACTAAGCCAACCCATAAGCAAAATACTGTATCCATCAAAGTCCCGATGACGCACATGACACCGGAAGCATTGGCGCTTTAGCCGGAAACTTTCAGTAAGACGAGCTCAATGTGACATTTTGGAGCGATTACTTCTTAACTGTTTTAGAGGAATTAGAATGTTTCTCACAACTGTAAACCGTGAGTACATCTATAATTATAGTATATACAATATGAAACTAAATATCCACAACATGTCATTGTCAATATAACTGCAGGCAAAACGTGTATACTGCAGAGCATATGCATCGAGTAACGTTAGCGGCTAATAATTAGCCAGTAGTTTAATGTATAAATGTGTATTTGCACATTGATAAAATGTAAATTAAATGTTTGTACTATAGCAAATATTTGGTTTAGATGTTACTTGGTGATTATGTATTTATAAACACGTACATACGTGGATCATAATTGTTAAATGTCATTGCTAATTACTTTTATTTTGTTTTGTTTCCTTTTTAAATATCTATCTAGTTGCCAAGAGCAAATCTAAGTGAGTATTCCCACATTTTCATTTCACTTGTTTACATATTTAAACTGCCCTATACTAATATGCAAGACACATTGCTGCCGTATTAAGGTCTTGAATATTATTATCATTTGACGTTATTAAATGTCAAACGTAGAGCATACAGAATAATACCTTTAATTGTATAATATTGCTATTTGTTCTGCTGCTAAACATTATACAACTGTTACATTTAACTTGAGCACTTTATTCTGGTAGGTCTTTGTAAACACTCAATACAGTTCCTTTTCCTTATTTTATGACAAACACATTGAAGTTATTGCTTTGCATTTACATATGGCTTATTGTGTTGTAGAACATTGCTGGTTCAGATGGTGAGTGCAGCTGGCACAGGTTACTGTTTTAACACAAAGAGGGGCCGATTGAGAGACAAACTGGTTTTGCGAAAGCATGACCCCATAGGTGAGGTGAAGAGTTTATGTCATTGTAAGTGGTATTGTAACTCTGAATTGATCTCTGAAGAACCGTAAATATGATGATCACTTTGAAGGTTCTCTGTTGCAAAGTGTAGAGCTCTTCAAGTTAAAAAAACAAAAACACACCTCCTACTGTGTGTGTGATAAAACATTTATTATTTTATAAATGTAAAATATTACATAATTATAATAATTTCATCAGTTTCTATTAAAAGCACATTTCTTATTGCATTGCTAGAAACCAGAAACCTTTGTAGTAAAAGAAACAAGAAGTCTGAAACGTTTGAATAATTTTTTGCAATAAATGTCATTCTGCAGTTGTTTTACAGAGAATATAACTTTAAAACCCTGAGCAAGTCTGTCACAACAATGACTTATAAATAGTTTATTTATAATCATTGTTTGTTTGTGTGTGTGTATATATATATATATATATATATATATTTTAAAGCATTAATTTACTTTTGGTGTTATTTAAAAATAATATATTTAATGCATGTTCACACTGCATTAATTAATGTTTACAACAAATGTCGAAAGCAAAAAAAAAACTTTTGTTTTAAAAAAGTATTAGTAACTTTTAAAATGAACACTGAGTATTAATAAATGCTGTAGTCGAAGTATTGATCATTGCTAGTTCATGTTAGCTAATATATTAACTATATTAACTGCTGTCAAACAATTAATTATGATAAATCACATTTTAAAATAAGTTTTTTGTTTACATAATATATATAGACAACTATATATTTATATATATAAATATATATAATTATACTATGTATATGTGTGTTTTTTATGATTATTATGTATATATAAATACACACATGCATGTATATATTTCAGAAATGTTTATATATTCAGTAATTTATTAAGAATATAAATTATATGAACATGAATATAAATGTAAATATTTTCAAAATATTTACTGTATGTGTGCATATTATTTATGCATAATAAATATTACACAGAACACAAACATATGCAAACAAAAACTTTTATTTTTGATGTAAATAATCATGATTAATTGTTTGACAGCACTAATATTAACAAACGAAAAAAGTTCAAACAAATATTTTTCCATACACATTTTGTTTTTCTTTCTAGCACTGATAATATAATAAATAATTGTAAATTCAAAGTGTGCTTTTAGTAAGCAGAAAGACAAGGTAAACATATTTGGTAAATATCTAAAAAATCTTAAAAAATCTTTTTTTAATCAACATATTAATTTAACATGCTTCCGCTGACTGCCCTGCAAAATGTTCTGTGGATGCAAGTTTGAAAACCACTGAGGATGTGTTCTCCAAAACAAAGATGAAAAAATGTATCTTCAGTATTATCTTCAATAATATCTTCAATGCTCCTTAACTTTAAAACAACACAACCACAAAGTTTTTTTTGTGTTGTCTTTAGATGGTTTTATTAATGTGTTGTTGTTGTTTTTTTGTCTGTTTATATTTTAGTTAATGTTTTAATGTTTCTCTCTTCATTTCTCTCCACAGTGAACAAACATGTTCTGTTCATTGAGAAGAAGAAGATACGATCTCTTTAAAAAAAACAAAAAATGGGAGAAACTCTTTTGATACAGACACTGAATGTTATTAGCATAAAACAACTGCCACAGTCTAATGATCAACATCAAGCATATGCAAGTGTAACTAAACAACTATGAAGGAAGATTTACATCAAAGTAATGACCCTGCATCAATGCAGCTGTGGATGACTGGTCTAATGAGACCAGAAAAAGCTGTACATCCTGTCAGGATAATGTGCTGTTAAGGCCATTACAATAAGTGTATTATGTTGGATTTGTTTGGTTCTTTTGTTTTCTTTTTTGTATCAAGTCAAAATTTTGACCTACTGCAAACAATGAACCACCTACTCAATGACAGATTGCTTTAGGCTGAAGTGGATTTGCTGGAATAATTAGCCTTCAAAATGTGTTTAGCTGGGGGAAAATTGTTCAAAATTGTTTATCACAAAAATAATAGCTGTTTAAACATAAGAAATCAACTGTGCTGTCTGTGCTTTTTCTTTTCCGTTTTAACATACATTATTTTATTTTCAGTGGTATTTAAACATTATATGTCATGTCATTTACAAATAATGCCAGGAAATTACATTATCTAGAACCATCCAGTACATGGTATTGTTTATTATACAAACTAATTCTGTGGACACTGTGCACAGATTAATGGTGTTGTTTTTAAGCCAAGGGTCACCTTCAGAACAGTTCAGTTGGCAGATCCTTCTGAAATGGAAAAGATGTTTGAGTGCCGACAGTTTGTACAGACACAGCTGCGACAAGGTTGGCTCTCCTGGCCATCTCTTCCAGTGGCATTGTGGGATAATGGGCCATGTAAAAAGCCAGAGCACCAATGAAGCTGTCACCTGCTCCCTGTAAAAATAAATATAATATTAATAATAATATAATTCAGTTTATGTCATTTAGGTTAATGCTTATAATGTGGAAGAACTGAACTTTGCATCACAATTTGGAGAAACAAATATGACAGCAGGGGGTGCCGTCATACTTGTTAATGCCAGTAGGTCCAAAGTTTGTAGCTTATAAAACAAATTTTGGAAACAAATTGTACCAGGATGTACAAATTGTATCAAGTCAATCTTAAAATAAATATTAAACTACCAATTGCTCATGATAATGTTTAGTGATGATGACATGACTTTAATTCTCTATTTGTGTGTCGTGCGTTTGCGATTGTGCAAGGCATGTGAGTAAGTCTGTAAATGCTGACTTGGGCACAGGTCACAAGGGTCAGAGTGAAACAACACCCATTCTTTAAGCTTTTCTTGACCCCTGTCAGTGATTTAGGGTCACCTTCTGTCTCAAAGTCGTGAAGGTCTTCTGTTGTGAGTTGAGCACTTGCTGAGATGTATAGCGTGACTACTTTTTATGTGTGCATTTTTTTTTGCTCTACTAATTCATTTCAGTATACTCTGTGAAAAATTATTTTTGGGTGAATCTGATGTAGCTTGACAAAATGTTTTAGTCATATCTTAAAACTTAAAAGTACACAATTGATGCATTATGAAAATTAAATAAATTGCACAAAAACTGCCTATATACAGTACTGTACAAAAGTCTTAGGTCACTAGTATTTTCATCAACAAAAAATGGTTTTAAGTCGGTTATTTCTATCTTTTGTGGTAGCGTGTCAGTTGGAAATATCAGCTTACATTTCCAAACCTTATTTTTGTCATTAATTAGAAGTTCAGATGATCAAATTTAGTTATTTAAAATTATACTTTGTAATATTATGTTTTTACTGTTAAATTAATAAATTAAGCTTTATTTAGCTCAGAAGTAATGTATATGTATTATTATAATGTAACATTTTATTGCACAAAGGCCACTAGTATTTTCACCAACAATGTTTTAAGTCATTTATTTCTATCTTTTGCGGTAGCGTGTCAGTTGTAAATATCAGTTTACATTTCCAAACATTATTTTTGTCATTAATTAGTATAATGCAGTGAGATTATTGTCTGCACAAGGAGTCTGACAACAGCCAGTGCTCCACAGAGATCTGATCTGATTATTATCCATTCTGTCTGGAATTACATACTGTAAAGTAACAGAACAAACTAAGATAGACTAAAACCAGAAGAACTGTGGCAACGTCTTCAAAAAACCTACCTGGAAAGCTACCTGAAAAACTATGGGCAAGTGTACCTCTGAACAGAAGCTGTTTTACCAACAGCTGTAATACCAAATATTTATTTGATTTAGTCAACAGAAGTTAATTGATAAATTGAATCTATGTATGCCATTATTTTGAAAGCATCCTCATTTTACAGCATTTTTACATGAGTGTCTAAAGCTTTGAACAGTACTGTAGCTTTGCAGGTAGGTTTTGTTTTCCTTCATCTTCATTCTGGATTGAGTCTGTCTTAGTTTGTTCTGTTACTTTATGTCATTCCAGACAGACTGGATGATGATCAGATCAGATCTCTGTGGAGCACTGGCTGTTGTCAGACTCCTTGTGCAGACAATAATCTCACTGCATTATACTAATTAATGACAAAAATAATGTTTGGAAATGTAAACTGATATTTACAACTGACACGCTACCGCAAAAGATAGAAATAAATGACTTAAAACATTGTTGGTGAAAATACTAGTGGCCTTTGTGCAATAAAATTTTACATTATAATAATACATATACATTACTTCTGAGCTAAATAAAGCTTAATTTATTAATTTAACAGTACAAACATAATATTACGAAGTATAATTTTAAATAACTAAATTTGATCATCTGAACTTCTATCTATATATATATTTATTTATATTTATCTTTTTTAAAAACAAGGAACATGTTTTCCCAGAGTTGTCAGTATTTCACTTCAAATTGCCATTTAAAAATTGTATCTCCAGTTGTATTGCTTGATAAGGACACTGGCATGTTTTACCATGCCTGCAGGGGGTAGACTGAGATCTGGGGGGAGGGGTGATGTTGGGTGTTGAATTTATGATGGGAAAGTACAGAAGAATGCAGTGATGTGCTCAGATTTAACCGCAGATCGCCCTGTCACTGGTTCTCACAAGACTACCAGATTACTCATCTCAATGGCCCGCCTCTTAACCATCTATCTTGATTGCATACCACTGATTGTCCCTTCGTTCTCCTCCACATAGCCACAAGGCCATAGGCCACAGTTGTCTGCACTCTCCTACAAATTAATGAGTCAATGAAGTTGCCTATACAGACAAGAATCCACTACAAAATGATCACAGTCCACCTTTGGCATAAGTCATGCATTTTCTTTGGGTAAACTGAAGCACATCTGGAGTTGGAAATATGGTGTGGTTATGATAAAAGTTCTGGGATAAAAAGAATTCTCATTAAATCTACGTCTCCACCTAATTCAGATGAAACCTTTCACCCACCTCCATTACTCCAATAAGATGGAATGGTGCTCTTATTGCTGTTCCTACTGCTAAATTTATGGGTGGGTAGCAAAGCATACAGAGCACTTCAGTTTATAGTCCCCTGGGATTTTAATTAATTATTCCTTTATTTATTTATTTATTTTTAAATAAAGATGGTCAACATTAAGCTTAAAAAATCAATTTAGCTGCTGTCTTAAAATGCTAACAAGTTGCTAAATTTACATGATTTATGACAATAAAATTAAATGGTGGTGTACAAACTGTAATGTTAACCAAAAGTAATGTTAACCAAAGACCTTTAGACATTTAAACTGCCATATTAGAAACCTACAAGAGTGGCCTACAAATTATCACCATGAACGATCAGCTCTATTGCCAAAAAATATGCTGTTTTGCTTTCAGAAAAATTACAATTTTATGAACTTTGACACTACCACATTGTATCACCAACTGCCAGTAAAATTGTATTACTTCTTGTGTTGCTGGAAAACAGACAGTGTTAATGCCCTGTATTTAAAAAAAAAAAAATACTGTAGAGAACTTAAAAAAAAAAAAATGTGTTACAATATGATGTAAAAACAACAAAGCCCTTCACAGCCCTTCATTAAGCAATAATCATTATTTACTTTTAAAAACTTGTCTTTATAGGCAGCATGATTAGACTTTCAAGTAAGACTGACATCTGACAACATTTGTCTGAAGCATGTATCAATGGTGACAAATACTGCTACCCCCAGTAGCTTCCAAGCAGTCCCAGACACATTCTGGTAAAATGTTATATACAGCTGTCAGTTAATCATATGTCAAAACTTGTTTAACTTTACGGCACTACAAACTTTGAAACAACACATAATACACAATTGTAAATAAAAAAAGAATGGTTGAGTATATTCTTTTTGTTTTTCTGTGTTTCTCCAAAAAAGAAAGTATTCTTGCAGCGTTGCAAAACTGAAGTTGAGCTACTGTATTTACAGATGTATTTACTACATTTCTAGATAGCTCTCATATTGAATCAAAAGTGTCTTATTTTGTGTTCATAAAATGAAAGCTCTTATGGGTTTGGAACGACATAAGGATGAGTAATTAATGAAATAACTTTCATTTTGGGGTGAACTAACATTTTATGTTCACACAATCTCACTAATTCGATCCAGTTCAATGAACCAAGATAATTTCATCTGCACATTTATTTTTAAGCAATCCTTAATGTTGACCATGAATCAAACCTACCAACTATGGCAAACAGTAAATATTTGTGCTGTTTAATGCATTTGGGAGTTTTAGAAAGTCATGCAAATATCCATTTTGCTCTCAGAAGTGGCCGAGGCTTAAGCAAGGCTCATGCGCTGCTGCACGCGTACGCTAGGCTTGGGTACCGTTCGCATTTATCAGTACGTATGTGTTTTATTTTGTCTGATAATTTAAAAAAAAAAGACATAAAACATGTTTTTATTTTTAATCAAATGAAAATAAAACCCTTTAATTTTTTGGCAAACAAAAAACGGACCTGGGAACATTTCAGTTGCGTTGCTGTCTAAGTGTCAGATGGCTCTCCGATTTCATCAAAAATATCTTACTTTGTGTTCCAACGATGAATATCAATGCACTCCTATTGGTCAATATTGGAGAAGCTCAGCTTTTAGCCTAACAGTTAACCTGCTCCTGACCAGTTTAGTTTCTCGGTATAAATTTCCGCAGTGACTGAGCTTGAGCTATGGTAATATTGCTTATGCAAACCAAATCAAGTGACAAAAACTGAAATGGGTAATTTGGTAAAGTAGTTTCATGAAACAGTTAAACAGAATGATTTAACACTGGTTAAATACAGTAAAAGTCTCCAGAAACAATGAAAGGAATGGATGACTCATAGATGATGCGATCAAGATGGCATTCAAAACGTCAATAACAAAAACGTACATCTGAGGTTACTGAATGAATGACCAGTGGGTGGGTTGAACAAAGTCAAAACATAAAGGCAGCCTAACAAATACTGTTATTCTGTTGCTAATCACAAGACAAGGTAGTGTACCATAAAAGTGTTTTTGAAGGCAAACCTAATGATGTTCCAAGAGATATACAGTACAACCTTCATTGTTCGTTGATGTTCAAATCCCTAATCTTTTAGAAACACACTTGGGGGTCTAAGTGGTCATCTTGTGTCACCACAGCATGTATTGCTAGGAGATGTTTCCCTCAAAAGAATGGCTGCTGTCCAGTGCAGCTCAGTGTGGGTTCTACTTTGTGGGTTTCATTTACAGTCTCTTGGTGTGATGACATCATTGTCGGTTGGAGGCATGCAGTGCTTTCCGGTAAATACCCACCACCCTCTCCTGTAAAGATCCCTGTGGTGGGTCCTCTATGGCTCTTTTCATAGAGGTGAAGTTTGGCTGATTGTGATTGTCTTAAACAACTACAAGCCGTGTTGTCTGGCTTAAAGGCAAGGATCTGGAATTGGGTTGACCTCCAAATGCAAGAGCACAGGCCACCCACAGTTCATCAGAGTGTGCTGTAGGTTAGAGAACTTGGTCTCTGTGAACACACGTAGGCTATTGATAGAATGACTTTTTCATGAAAGGGTTGGTCATGGTTAAATATATGAAGGCCTTCATTAGATTTATGGAAGAAAGGGAATGATCTTAGAACAGGTGGGTAGAAACACAGAGGAAAACTACTTACTTATTTGCCTTTCCAGATTTGCAATAGTGTCTGCCATGCTTTTCATGTAATGCCACACCACATGGCTTTTGATCACAGAAGGGGTGTCTAGCTGATGTGAAGCTATAAAGACTGCCAACAGATCCTTTTAACTTGAGACTGCTTCTAGTCCAAAAGAAAGGATTGCTTTATCTTGAGGACACAATGGTACAATCCCTTTGAGATGTGTGTACTGTCCCCTTAAGGGAGTCAGACGCTAAATAAAAAGTTGTTGAAGTTAGCGACCCCCACATCTTTTGTCATCAATTTTCATGCGCTCAATCAACAACAAACATGAATCTGACAGTCCCACTCACTTATCTAGCAGCCCATCTCTCTTTGCAACCACTTTGAATGACAAAGTGTTGAGAATTTCTAAGTGGCTGTTCTCTCATGGGCGGTCTCTCATGACCTTGCCATGACCAATGAGTTAGCAGTTGTGAATGTGTAACTTCTTTCTGCTTCAAATGAATGCTGAAGAACTAGCATACCATGTCTACAACTCAATGAATGATTTAGTCAAATCATTTTTGTGGTGTCTTCTTGTTTTTTTTGCAGCAAACACAAATAAGTATATTCTCAACACTGCACCAAGAAACCAATTGTTGTCCATGACATCTACGTGATGCATCTGTACTTATTTCTGTGAACTTAATGTCTTATTGGTTCAATTAAGTGGTAGAATCCATGTTTATATTAGTACCCCTCTTTCATGTCTAAAGTTTGATAAAACCAAAAATGAAAAGTACTTTCAGCAGATTGTGACATTTGTTATCAAGGTGTTTTAAGTTCACCAGTGTATTTAGCTTAAAACGTTTCAAATTAAGGCTATATTTTTGGTATATTCTTATTTCTGTCCCAAACCATTGGTTGCTAAGACGTTGCTTATGAGCCGTGGTGCAAATTGGGCCACATAAATGAAAAGACAGAATTCAATTCACGCAATACCAGAGCTGAGGCAATTCCATGCCTATTTTCTGAACAACAAGGGGTTGTTTAGTATGAAACACTGAGATTTGGTGACACTGCAGAAAATGCTGGATCCAGGCCAAGAAGCACAGAACATTGCTGGGCTTCCTGACTCATACCGCTATACTTGGAGAAAAGCATGGTAAACAAAAATTGCCACATAATGTTAAATAGATACAACAACTCTCTTTTTGGACTGCTGGCAGACCAAATAAGCACTAAAAAAGTGTATTTGTAAAAGGTGATATGCCATCATTCTTTGAGAAAAAACTGATGGAAACATGCCTTGCTCCTGTCTAGTCGTTGAGATAAAATCTGGCACTTGGCCCTGTTCCCTCCTCCTCCTGGTTTTTAACAAGTGGGGAAAAAAACAGAGTTACTGGAAGAGGGATCACAGGGCATCCAAAAGAGTTAAACAACTCAGGATTTATGGGTCATCAAAGTGCGCAGGAACAGGCCGACCGCCACGTGGAGACCGCAGCCAGGCGGACTCCCGCTGAGTGGATCGCTGCTAAGCATCGAGTCACCCAGAGAGGAAAGGGGATCAAAATGTTGCAAATGATGAGAAAAAAACCCTCAACTAATTATTTTATTTTTACATATTCAGCTGGGAGAACATCTAGCAACTAATTAAGTTTGTCAAGTCCAGTCTAAACAGACTTTAGCAGTTACAGTATGGCGCGACAACTGTCACGTTCAGTGTAGACATGGTGTAAAGCTCTATCATGTAAAAAGGAAGCCATATGTGAACATGGTCCAGAAGTGCCGTTGTGTCCTGTGGGCCAAGGCTCATTTAAAATGGAAATCACAAACATCATGTCTTCAGCTAAAGAAGAGGCAGATATTCCAGCATGTTATCAGTGTTTAGTTCAAAAGCCAGCATCTCTGATGGTATGGGGTGCGTAAGTGTATATAGTATGGGCAGCTTGCAAGATACTATGAATGCCGAAAGATGTATAAAGATATATAACTCCTCAGTTTAACATCTGTTATGCTATCTATGTTCTATTGTGAATAAAAACCTGGTTCATGTGATTTGAAATACTTTTAGTTTTCATTTTTTTCAAATTTATTCGGGTTGTACTTTACAACTCCTTGTTAAAATGTCTTAGCCTTGTTCATACTGTACAATCCTTGTGTTACAATACGCCACTCACATAATCTTGTGCTGTACTGTAAATAATTTGTACTGTAAATACTGTAAATAATCCATAGAATTAAGTAACTGATGCTTTGTACTACAGTCTTTCAAATGTGCAAGTGATTATTGCACATAATAGAAGTTGTTGGAAATGAAAAATCTTGCAGAAAAAAAAAAACATTAATAAAAGCTTAAAGCATCATTTGAGAGATCCACCAGAGGTACATCCCCACCAGAGAAAAGACTGTTGAGTTAATTTTTATCTTTTTATCTATCTGTATGACTGCAGTAATTTGCAGAAGAATCCTTGACTAAAAGAGATGGATGTGGTCTCACAAGAATCTTGCTGTGAATCTACGGCTTCATTCTGCTGAAAACTACAGGGTTTATAAAATAATGAAAACCCCTATTTATGTCTCAGAACCTCTCCAAATAAATCACATTTTCTTAGAATTTTAGATACATAGAACAATGGAGGTCTGCACGTCATGCTAACAAGTACGTGTGGGACGAAGTAGCTAATTTGCTTTTTAACCATGAAAGAAGTGGTTAAAAATGAGAACTGAAATGCAGTATGAATTGCAAGACGTTTTCTAATGCAAAGAAATATAAAAATAAAGACCAGAAACCTTTTTTGGGCAGTTTTGGTCACTGATGGGACATATTTATCGTTTAACTTGCAACAAACTATGATGTGTCACTTTTTTTTGGCTTGACGCATTCTAATATGTGACTAATGATTGATCTTGTTGTTCTTCACAAGACTCACTAGGTGTTTCAAACATTTAGAGAGTAATAAAATAAACAGGAAATATGAGTTATGATGACGCCAGAATTAGCGAATCCAGGTGTGAAATGAGTAAGCCGCTTCAAAGATTATAATCAGAAGAGAAACCAGAAAAACCACATCCACAATTAACATAAGGTTGATGTCAGATGTCAGAAAAATGTGAGGCAAATAAGTAGCTGTATTACGTAGAACATCTGACTGAACTTACGACAAAAATCAGATGTTTTAGGAAGAAATTATGTAAAACTCCAAGAAATGCCTTCTCACCAGGATAACTTTGATTATACT
Organism: Enteromius fasciolatus; assembly: GCA_032361145.1. Classification (NCBI taxonomy): domain Eukaryota; kingdom Metazoa; phylum Chordata; class Actinopteri; order Cypriniformes; family Cyprinidae; genus Enteromius; species Enteromius fasciolatus. Next base: position 19,236,314 of record JAUMHR010000072.1, on the reverse strand, counting down.
TTTTCCACTTCTCATGTCATTCAAGCCCACATCACAATTATACTAAATTAATGAAAATGTCAAATCAAATGATGCATAAATTGTTTACTACCCTTCAAAACATACTACTTCAACTATGAATCATGCTTGTGGATCATATGATATGGGCACATTATGACTGATGACTAAATATCATTCACTCTTATGACTAGTGGCATGACAAATTTGTAGGGGTATACAAACATCTGGTCTTTTCAGATATTGTGTCACAGTTTTAGCTTCAGGTGGACCATAAATCGCAAAATGGACCTGATATCTGTAGTTAAAAATTTCTCCGTTTGTGAGTATTACCTATTAAATGGGGCAAGCTGATATAACAAAGAATTAAGTGTTAGAGAACCTACCCAGGAAGTACCCCTAGTGCGTGGTGAGTCACAGACTTTAAGTGCAAGAAATGTCTGCTACAGATAACTTACTCAATGTGCTGCATGATACATTTCTTCTCCTTCATACTTTAAGTGCTTCAACAGTTTTAAATCACAGTTTAGTCCTTGTGCAATGTTCTGATTTACTCGAACTGTTATCTAATATACGTCCTAGTTTATAAATCTGCCAGCCAGCAATTTTTTTTTATCAAAAACAAGATTTTTATAGACTCAATAAAACTGATATACTGTCTCTGCAAATACCTGCAATTACAAATACCTGCAGTCTTACCGTGGTATCGGCAGCAGTCACTGCGGTGGTGGGAATGTGTTTAGGTGCCATGTTTGTGGGCTGACACACCACACAGCCCTGTGGCCCCAAGGTGACAATGACTGAACCACAACCTTTGTTTAGCAGCTCCAGGCCTACTTGACTGGCATCCTCCACTGAGGTAACGGACATGCCCGTCAACAGCTCTGCCTAAGAGGAACACCACAAAATAATGAGAAAACAGTCACATTTATGCTAATCTGCAACTATGCTAATCTATTTATATTACCATTGATTTATATAAAAGAATGAAAAAGTTTCTAGCTAAAAAATAAACCAACAAAATAAAGCTTGATGATTCATGTGTACACAAGGTTGTGTCTCAGCATAAAAGCAAGTTGTGCTACAGCATGCATTAGCATAATTGAACAGTTTTGAGTACTGTTGACTATTTAAGTTAATATGGATTACACTTTACATTAAGGTGTTCTTTGTTGCAGTGTAATTATACATTTATGTACAGAGTAATTTAAATTAACTACATGTACTTACTAGTTAGGTTTAGAATAAGGGTTTGGCTTAGGTTTACTTTTACAACCTGATCTCACAGAATTGCGTGAAATAACCACGAACTCTTAATGCATAATTCCGTGTTAGTATCACGTAATGA
>JAUMHR010000072.1:19212170-19232550 GCA_032361145.1 Enteromius fasciolatus | reverse complement strand
TATAACTGTAGTTAAGGTATACCTTTAGAGTCTTCGTAGCGCGCTAAGAGACAACGTTATCGGAGAACGCAGCCCAGTTCTTTAGATCTCAACAGTGAGTGAAAGTGACATAATTTCCTGTAGCCATTTAAGATATTTTTAAAATAAATAATTATATTGTTATGGACTGTAAAATCGTGTAATTCATAACAATTAGTATAGTAAACAAGTAGTAAATTAAAATAATAAAAAATATAACTATTTGAAAAAAAAGCAGAATTTTTACAGGGATGCCAAATGTACCCCGCAATTATAGAATTGCCCACATAGAAGAATGTCCTAGCTCGTATTTTCTCATGAAACTGGAAACTAAATAGTGATTGTCAAGCTACAAAGTAGATAAAGTTCATACAACTTGAATGTTATATTCCGTAATATTCTGAACTAAAAACTAAATTGAATTAAATTGTTATTCACTATTGGTGCGTGGATTTTTCAGATTAGCCAAAAAAAAAGTTTGCTTTTCATTTATTATTAAGAAGCTTACTTTTCTATAGGATTTCTATACCCCAGCAGAAACCACGTAGGTTTATTACTTGCCCCTACTTTTTACAAAAATTAGCATGTGTGTGTGTCCTTGTTTAGAAAATATTTTTGGGGTGAATTGAGAGTAATAGGCAGTCAGCCCCTAGTTTCCTTGAGTGAGCTAAGGAGAAATCAATATACACTTGTAAAATGGACAATGTAAAAATGAAAGAGGAGGTATGTATGAATGAGTACACTGTTCAGAGATGTTTGTAAAGCTAAATGAAAAACATGACAAGCACAAGTTAAATGTGAGCGAAATTCATGCTTAACTGATCAAGCATTCCTTTAGTAGCCGATCTAAGAATGAAACTACATGTTAGCTACACAGAATCTTTGAAGTTAACTAGAATAACTACACTTGAGTAGAGAATCAAGGCTAAATTGTCCTTATATTCATTTATTTGAAAATGTGGTTAGGAAAACAGTACTCGGATTCTTCTCCAGTGAGCCTGTGGGGGTGGCATGTGCGTAATCCAAGCCTTGAGCTTCGGCTAAGTGCTATTTGCGCACGTCATTGTCTGATGAATTCATCCCAAGTGATAGGCGCATAATCTGGGCTAATGGGCTGTCTCTTAACACTTAATATGGCCCGCTAACGGGCTAAACAGCATGTATCTGGGAAGTTCTGAGGTGGTGAGGGGGGTATCCATCTGTGTCATCCATCTGTGGAATAGGCTTGTTGCATCATTGTGCATCTCCATGACAAGGATACAGGGTGTCTCTGATCAGCGGGGACCTGAACATACAAGGTGCTAATGATATCTGAGACACAGTCAGTTGCGTTATTTCCATGGGAGGAAAGAGTCATGCTTTGCTCTCACCAGTCATTTGGTAAAAGGAGCTAAAAATAGTTTTTAAAATGTGGGAGTGAGAGTTTTTGAAAGATGACAAAAAGGAACTAAACTATTGTTGTCAAGTGATTATGCTATTGGACTCACATAACAGGCTGGCAAATAGAGATGACCACAACAGGGTGGAACAACAAGTTATTTTATAAAACACAGTTAATTATGGACGGTATTAAAGGGGAAGACTGTAACTAAAAACTGAATGATGATACTTTACCTGCGCACAGACATTATGCTCACATAAAGCAATATAATGTATACTTATGTATTATACCTTATTGTATTAACTGTATTATTGCTATTTAGCAAATCCCAAACGCGTGGTCTTTGAAATGTAATTGTATTATCTTCCAACAATTTACAAAAAACTGGATATGCAACTCTCCAGGACTCATGCTTACAGGTGCAAACATATAGTGCATTCAGGACCATATATACAGTATATATATCATATAGCATATACAGTATCAACAGCTTAATAGCTTCATTAGAACATAAAAATATGCTATTCTGCTGCTAAATGTGCCTATAACGCATAAAGATTATAAACATACAAGCATCATGATTTTATGTAAATATCCTTTAAAACAAGGTGTATTGTGAAAAGTGATACAGAAATAAATTTGACTCGACTTAACTTAACTTGAAAGGAGAGCAGTTAGAGAAACAGGAAGTGGGGTGAGACAGTCAAGTATACTGAGATTTAAAGTTAAGATTCATGACTGACCATGGTTCTCTCTGGCCATTCTCATGGCTTGAAGCGATGCATCTGGGTTGATTTCAAGCTGGCAAACAAGCACCTTCGCATTTACTATGGCAGTAAGTGCCCGCTGCAGTTCCTCTTGCCCCAAGAGCATATTAGCACCAGCGACAATCACTATGGCATTCTCCCCTGTCAATAAAATATATTAATCATGACCACAAGAAGACATTACTGGTAATTAGAATGAGATTTACCTATGAATTTCTGTAATTTACAATGTGTGTTAAGGGGAATGTTCCCAGTTCCGGCTGATCTAATTCATGCAGCCTAACAATCCTTTAACGGATTTTATTAATAAATGTGTATTAGTGTGTTAAGTGTAAGTCAGAGTAAAGAGATGTGTCTTTAATCTAGATTTAAACTGACAGAGTGTGCCTGCCTCCTGCCTTCCTATCAAATTGCCAGAGAATGTAACCAAGCATGGCTTCACAAATCTTGTTTGTTTTCCGTTTTACATGCAGTAGCTTAAAACAGGATTTTTATTTTCACAATGTGGCATTTTTCAGCGTGAAATAAGATAATGCAGCAGCAAAAATTGTGGGGAGTTACTTTAAATATCAGAATGGGAGCTGACAGCTGACTGATGATTGGCTGTTGGTCAACATGTTTTAAAAGTTTTTAAAGCCTTTATTTGTAAAGCACTTTTTTCATTACTGATTGTTTTATAACAGCTTTACAGGGATAAACAAGAAAAGCGTTATTGCACGTGATTGCAACAGTCTCAATCCATTTTTTAAAGAAATACATGGGATTATAACTATTCAGACACAGGGAATGAATGCCACTATATTTGATAAAGAATATCAAACTGAATATCATTCTTTTCACAAAAAAAGTCTGTTGACAAAACAATGTTTGTTATCAAAATTAAAGGGGCAGTTGACTGCTTTTTTAGGCTTGATTGTGTTTATGTGGTGCAATCTAACATGTGTTAATGGTTAGTTTTTAAAATACAATCTATTATTTTACACACAAATTACCTTTATTCCATACCGGTCTGTCCCTTTTCTGAATAAAGCGCTGATCATTTCCTGTTTTGATGAAGCCCCTCCCTCAGAATTACACAATAGGCTCAGATAGGTTAGCTAGCTCAGTGTGTTGTGATTGCGCCTCTAGCGCATCTAAACGTCCTGCTTCTCAAAGCTACAGTATGTGAAGATAAATATTTTATGAAACAGATAATTTGAGCTGAGCTGAGAGAGAGAAAAAGAACAGATCAAGAACCACTGCTTTATAACAATGATTTTTAAGCTTGTGGATCCATTACAATCCTTAGAAGACAGAATTGCGATTCATATATGAATAGATTATTATGTGCTGCACCCCTAGTTTACTTCCTCTAAAGCAGTGCAGCATGATCTCTTTCCCATCGTTGCATGCTCCCAGAGACAGGGTTTATCTGGGTTTTTTGCATAACAGACAAAAGTAACAGAAGTAACTCATTGTAGTCCCTTACTAGCTGTTTTTGTAGGCATTAAACTGACAGAATTTCTCTGTTTTCATTGAACTTTCACCACTGCTACTTTGCAGATATTATTTATGCTCAGACAGCAACATTACACTCTAATATTACAAGTGAAATTGCAATCAATCACGTGTGAACATGTGCATAATTAATATGATATATAATATATAATGATACTTTGATATTTTGTTATCAAATGCAGTGACATTCTTACATTTATATTTTGCTTAAATGACAATTTAGAAGATAATTTACTCACCCAGACGAAAATGTATGAAATGTACAAAATGCACAAAATTGCGTCACAAAGTCAGCCACAAAAAAAGCTGACATAAGTGTTTCGGAAAACCAGAGTGCAGAGTCAAAAGATATTATCAAAGTTTTCCCCATTAAAGCTTCCTTGTTACTGTAGCTTGTAAAATAACTGTTCTAATAATTTATATTGCTGTGATATTAACATAGGAAGCTAGCTGACACTAGGATTCAGTAGGTTGTTACGGTGATCATAATGCCAATCAGAGCTCTTCTTGAAGTGCTCACTGTGGTGCTAGTGGACTTCTTCAGCTAGATCACTAAACCATGACATTTGCAATGCAGCAGGACTTACATTCAGAGGCACGCTGGTTATGTCACCTTTCTTTATGTCCAAGTACAGCTACATTAAACTGGGTCTAAAATTACCCTGTGTAGGCGAGCTGGACACAGGTAGAGAGCTTATAAACTCATCCATGTCTCATTCAGAGGAGTACTTAGTGTTGTTTATGTTATTTTAGGGGCTTTTAAAACTAAGGTGATGCAGAAAGGCTCTGTACCCAGACCAGTTTCAATTTACCTGTGTCATTTACGATGATAGAGGCAGCTCCAGTTGCAGCATTTTCAGTCTGTTCTACATAGGCTAAAAATGGAGATAGAGAAAGAAAAAAATAACCTAAATACAGTATACAAACATCAAAGTCTGAATGTTCATTTAAAATCCTTTACTGTTTATAAATTATGATAATAGAAGCAGTACATATGCAGACTTACAAACTGTTAAGGAAACAATTTTAGATATTTTTAAATATGGTATATACAATGGTCAAACAAATAATACAGCTAATAACTTCAGCACAAAAGTAATATGTTAAATTAAAATAAATAACAAAACGTAAATAACTACAACAAGGGAAAATATATTTTAAATGATAAAAGTATCAAATTGCAATGCAATATTTACAGGAACAGAAATGAACTGCAAAACTGAGAATTCTTTCTTACTGAACTCTGCAGTACTTTTGTTTTGTTTTAACGTAAAAATATCTGAACATCTACAAAGGAAGATGTTTTTTTTTTTCATGTCAATGTTCATTTTGCATATCTACATCAGCTGTTTATTATTAGACTAATAATGATGTAAATGTCAGCATTATGAAAGTAGCTGCCATTATGGGATTAGAGGATATATTGTACAAATATTTTTTACTGACAATTTGCTTATGCTTATAACCATCGTGGTATCTTATTTATAAAGGCACTGAATATTTGTGAATTCACACTTTTGCACACTTCATACTAACAAAGTTAAACAAATTAATAAACAAATAAAAAAAAAATGCTATTCCAGTTATGAAGAACTAAATATATTTGAGTTGGATAAACCTAAAACATCTTATTTCAAAAGATATGTTGCTGCTTGTCTAAACAAATATTTGAATTATGAAATTATGTAAAAGCACTGTTTGGCTATTACCAGTCGATATGCCATTTTTTTTGAAGTTTTGAATGTAGTCATTCCCAAAAACGTCTTTGCCGACCTAAAGAGAAAAAGCAGCCAAAGATGAAAAGCTGAAATTGAGATATTTTCTAGAAACTCGCTGACCGACCAAAGTTCTGCATTGCTATATCAGGCCAAGCCTTCCAGATATAGCATCCCCAAACAAACGCCTCCACTCAACAAATACATCTTTAATCTCCACCTCTCTCCCTCTTTCTCTTCCTCTCTATGAGACGTTCAGTGTTAAGGTAGAGGGCAAAAGGGTTCCTTTTTTCCCAACTGGTTCTGCTTTTATCCCACACTGGTAAAGAAATGCCAAGGATAGGGTCCTAAGCCCCAGCAGCAGAGACCCTTTACTACCTGGCCTTCTGTCTTTGAAGTGTGATCTCTCTTTGAATGTTTCTGAAAGCATAGGAGTCTATTTTTACACGCTGCATACGCTTCAATATTGATTGGGGTCCTTGCACTGTCAAAATGAAAAACTTTATTACTTGGTTAGGTTCTCTTGTGTGGTTAAATGCTGAAATACATGAATTGCTGGGTATCGACCTAAACATTTTGTGTCTATGTATACTTCAGGCTATATTCAGTTATTTAGTTTGTTCAGAAAAGCAGACCATTTTGGGTACCTTGCACACCATTGCAGTCTTTGCCCCCAATCTTGCAGCTTGGATGCATTGATTAGCTCCTTTGCCACCGAAACCAATAAAGAACCTATGTCCATGTATTGTCTCTCCAGCTTTGGGAAGCCGAGGCGTCTGACTAACAGAAAAACAAATGAGACTAGCCTGTAAAAGAAATTCACATTCAGTTGTACTTGTAAGATAATTATTTTATTCACACATGCTGTTCTAAACCATTGTCCACATTTGTAAGTCCTTTTTGGATAAAGGTGTCTGCAAAATGACTAAATGTAAATGTAGACCACTTCTGTGTAGCACAAAAGAACAATTTGAAAGAAATGTCTCATTATTATTATTATTATTATTTTTTCTGTCTGTATATTGAAAGATGGCTTTCATTATATGGACCAAAACAGCTGAAGCATTGTGCACCTTTTGGGTTACACAGATTTAAAGAAAGTCATACCGGTTTTAGGGAGAAATATAATTTAAGTACATAAAATAAAAAAAGGAACTGATGAAATTCAGGGATATTTTTCTTTACAAATTTGAATACACAACGTTTGTATTTAAAACAACCTCTTTATTTTCTTTAATTTTGCATTTTTAATTTTTAAACTGTTAAATTATTGCATTCTCTGAATCGCTATGTAACTTGTTTTCAAAAGAAACAGATGGGCAATTCAGCCAGTTCTCAAAGACCATATTGTTTAAATGAAAGGGCCTTTTACTGGAAACATGTATGTTTGTGAGCTGTAAGTGAAAATAATATGACATGACATCCTGAGCCTTTCTAAATCTAAGGCAGGTGCTCTGAACTCCCTAAAAAGCTAATTGCTGTGCTGCCTTAGTGCGTGACATTTCAGAGAAGGGTCCATCAGCCTTTCACCCGAGCAGAACTAGCAGCTATTACTCATTCTATTGAACAACAGAAAAAAAACCTCAATCCCAGACATCTAGTTACGCTCTGGCCCCAATCCAAGTCTCCAGAAGCCCATGTTTACATGATGGCAGAATAGGCAGATAAAGTTGTTTTTCATGTGTGTGTTGCTAGCGTGGTGTGGTTAAGAGCGGGTATATTACAGGACGTCAATAAAAATTAACAAAGATCCTGCAGAGATTTCAGTAAGGTGTGTGGTACAGTAAGTGAAAAGATTTCAGTTTGGTTATAATGTTTTTCAGATTTGAACAAATGTCCACTATTTAGTAATAAATTATGTTTAATAATATAATTTAAATCATGTTATAATATTAAAATAGGTAATAAATAAGTAATGTATTGTTAACAGATAATTAAAAAAAATAAAAAATAATAGAATAATTAATAAAATATTAATTAATTAAAAAAAAATAGATAATTGCTTCAATTATACTGCACTAAGAGTGTGCATGCTCTACTTTACAACTTTTACACAACATTTACCCAAATGCGTCTGACTGAGTCACCGTCTGTGTCGCAAGTTAAAGACAGACTGGTCTCACCTTAACTCTTTGCTTGTAGTGTCTCTATTGTTTAATGAGCAACAGACATTTTCCCACACACCAAATTCTGAAAAAAATGCTGTATCTGTCTTGTGCCAAAAAGGATAACAACAGGTGTTCTGTGACATCAATCATTCAATCAGCTGTTTACTACTTTATAAGAGTAAGACAGAAAACCACCTCAGCAAACCTTGAGTAACAAAGTAAAGCACTGTGGTACATAGGGTGATCCAGGATTAAGTACTTGTTTAAAAAAAAAAAAGAAGAAGAAAGTATTTCTGCCTTCCTACAGAATATCTTATTTAATTGGTACAGTAAGTATTTGTGAAATTTAATAACGATTTTTTGTGTGAAATTTGTAAGTATATCCTACACCATTTTTTGTTGTACCAGAATAAACATATATACATACTTCAATGATAAACAGAAAGATAAACTGAAATATTTAAACTATGAATCCAACACTATCAAAACAATACTAAACAGTGCCACAATACAATTTTTTTTATGTATACAGTACGGTACAATGGTATTCTTTAAAGTATCTTCAAGTACCACATGGTTAATCAAAGCAGACATCATATAAATGATGCTATTACAAGTAATAATAATATATCTATTATAAAAGATGTCTCAGGTTGAACCAAATATAAGGTGCCCCAGGTTTAACGTTATTATTTATTGTTGTAGGAGCCAAGATTTTGCAGACTTTGTTTTTTTGCCAAATTCTATATACACTCAGACTAACATCCCTTAGCAAGTGAAATTTGTAAAGGCTCCAGTGAAGGCAAACAAATCGGTTCAAATTGTAATCAGCAGGTGGCACTGTCTGGCTTCACCACAAACACACAGATGTTCCACACAAGACTCGTTTCAAAGTGTCTGATTTTGTTTGACTGTCACAGACACAAGCCACATAGAAAACTGGATTTTACACTTCAAAGCCATGCATAGCACTTTGATGGGTGAAATGTGTCAGCCACCCTCCAAAAACAGCCTGTTGAAAAACAAACACGTACTTCCCATCAAAACTATTGCCTAATTGATGCAATCTCTTCTGTTCAAAGGCCAACATTGATGACTGGATTTTTTAATGGTAACATATATGAGCAATTGGAATTTTTTTTCAGAAAGGGTAATTTGTTTTGAGAATGTGTATGACAATTAAAAAAAAAATGATTTAGTTTTTAGTTATGTGTGGAAAGAAAAATGCTTACCCTGGAAAGCTTATCATGGTTAAACATGTCTGTAAAGCTGAAAATCAAAACTTTAGTTTAACTTTATATCCCATTACCTGTGCCATTTGAAATATCAAACTACTCATTTTCCAGTGTGATCTATTGTATAGGTAGATAAAAGTTAACTAACATTTTAAACAACTCTAAGTTTAGGCCACATTCCAGTCAAAATGTTCACCTGAGCTGTAAATACTGCAGCCAAGATGACTGGGACACATTGATGCCAAAAAAAAACTTACCAGCGGCAAATGTGACCAGTGAACAGTGAATCAGTTCCCTGGGGAAATATTAATAATAGAGCTGGAGACGGCAGAACAGAAGGCAGTTCCCCAAACCTGCCTTTGTCGGACCTTATTTGGTTCCTGCTGGAAGGACTAATTCCTTTCAGAGTTATTTTAAAATCTTAAAGTCTGTCTTCTGCATGTGGACTATGTTCCACTTCAAGTGTGAGAGTTTGTCACATGAGTATGAAATCATCAAATAGGACAATATCTGAGGACTGAGCTTTAAGTTGATCACAGAGGGTGGAAATATAAAGGGTGCATTATACAATGCTGTTAATGTAAACTTCATAATCCAAATAATTATAATAAAAACTAACATTATGCATTAAAAATTATATTAAATGTTGACATTGTGTATCAGTGGTCTTGACTGCTTACATTTTTATAAAAATCATTCAGTGGAACATGTATAGTACTTAAATGTACTTTAATGTAAAAGAGATTATGTATGCCCCGATATAATAGATTTTGGCCTATAAAAATGTATCTTAATGAAGTCCAATTTTTTTAATAACTGCGTGTAATATATCGTGCTAACTGACGGAATCAATTAATTAAACTAAATTCTGTAAATTATATATTTGAACAAAAAAAGGCTGTTAAATATGTCAAATTAAAATGTACACAAACACAAATGTATCGTGGAAATGCTAGAATGCATGGTTTTGGCACATGCAGTATGATTACATGACACTCTACTGGGGTTCATTCTTCAGAACAGAGTAATGCATTACAAAGGCAATTTGCCTTCCACATTTTAAACGTGGGATTTATTTGCTTTAAGCCCACCTTCACTTATGACACTGAAACCATTTGATGACTTACCTAACCAAGTCAGTCATACAAGAGCCCACCACTACAACACTCATGTCTTCAGACATGACCTAATACCGGAGAGAAAAAAAAGAGATTCTTATTAAATATAGACATTATAATGCATACAATAGATTGAATAAAAAAATACAACACTATGAAACTCACTATGAACACTACTGAAACTCATTCATTTCCATTATTTACAGAAATGTTTAATCAAATTTTGATTAAAAAAAAGGAATATAAATATTTAAATGATTAAATATTAGTAGTCATGCACTACATTGAGTGTGCCTGCATGTGGATGATTATTTCAGGACTGGATCATGTGATTGACAACAACCATGGAAATCCTTCATTAATTCAATCCCTTGCGTGTAGGCAACGTATGTGAATAGTAGAGTGTTAATCTGCTCAAATCTCCCAGCAGGCCTCAGGGGACTGTAAAAGCCTGCCGCAGGCTAAGGAACAGCCTACATTTTCTCAAAATAACTAAAGTCCAGGCTGCATTTTATGCATACTTAGATTTAAATCACTTTTAATGGTTTGAATAGCTTGAAGTGTTTTGCTATGTGGGTATGACCCTTTGACAGATATGACCATCTCTGAACAAACAAACCGAACAGACTTACATAACTGTTACATGTAAGAGAGACTATTTAATAATTTATGGTTGGTATAGATTATCACAGCCTGCAGTCTCAAAATAGTTTTCTGGGGAGAGCATACTACATTGTCATGTAAATAAGACGCAATATGACAAATTCAGTCATAATCATTTTAAAAGTGGGCAGCCTGGAGGACAATCTAACAAATTAGTAAGTTAAAATCTGCTGTGCTTAGAAAATAATACATATTTAGGCTAGTAAAGTCTTTTTAGAGGAGTCGCGTGTATTTTATCAGAGACAGTACGTTAAAATATTAGTTTTTTATAAAACTATTTATCGAGTCTGGTTTAGGACAGTGGTTGTGATTCAAGTCTACGAATCCTTTGCACCATCTAATGTAGGCTATTATTAATCACATGATTTCATGCAATATCACATTCAATATTCTCAATTGTATAATTAATTAACATTTAGAATTATTTGCTACGTTGTAATATTTTTCACTTTACCTATTTGCCCACTGAGTAAAGCGATATCTAAATAGTCAAGACAGCAATCTCTTCTTACGTCTATCTGACAGCACAAAACGCATGTGACGAGAAGAGCATTTTAGCTGTCCCTATTGCCTCCTGTCTTTAAAAAAACTTATTTATGTGTTTAAAACGGGCCGAAACATAAAAGTCGTGTCGAAAATCATGTTTCGTCTAATACAGTAAACTACTGACCATATGAATGTATTAGTTACGTAGTCATTTCAAAACACAAATCCTAAAATTATCAGGCGTATTTTTAAACATCCATAAACAAGTCTCAAAAATAACAGCGGAAGTGGGGAATGAGTTCATGCTGGAGATTTGTTCTATTTTACAGTTAAAAGGTACTGAAAAGGCGTATGTTACTTAAAAAAATATTTTAGCGAAACGATTGCTTTGATAACAAGAGAAACATTAGTTAGGTTAATACTCATATTTCCTGATTAGCATGTTAGCCGGTCTGTTAGCATGTAGGTCCAAAACAAACGAAAAAACGAAATAATTTATAAATTACAAAACAAACACAAATTCTTTGATTTATTCATGCACGTGGTCAAGCTTTAGCAGAGCGGTAACGTTAGTTTTGTTTGTTGTATTTGTATTTTAGCAATTTTGTATTTTGATGCTTAAAGCTGGATTTTTTTCTTTTTACTTTTCTTATAAAGTTATGTATTTTATACTGTGCTAATGCACTCAACAATTAATTTAATCAAGGGTAGCCTGTCCTGTCTTTATTTGTCGTTCTCTTATTTATTACTGTGAAAAATAAATAGCCTAATCTTTGAAGGTTTTAAAAAAATGTAAATAATAATAATAACATTATTTAGGTTTTAAGATACTGTCCAAAGTGAAGAAAGAGTTTTTAAAAGATTCTTTAACATGCAAAAATGTGCATGTCCAATTTCAGTGTCCTTGATTCTCAAAGTATTAAGTATGTATTTAATAAGTCTTAATTTAAAGTCATAAAAGCCATAAACCGAACCAAACCAACCTGTGGTGGTGATTCACAACATCACAAATGTAATTTATGTGTATATTTCAAAATTATATGGAGCTCTTTTCCTCAGTATTTGTTTGTTTCAGTTAATGTAAAGTTATATTTGGAAGAATTATAGACTATGTTGTTTTCAATATACATATTTGCTAAAACAATCATTTAAAAATATATACAAGGAAATGGCCCTAACAGAAGCATATACCTTGGATTTACAATTACATAGCTCACAGTCTTTAAAGGTTTATCATTCACAGTCAAATCCTCTATGGAACAAGATGAATGCCAATTACTTCTAGAACCCTTCAGGTTGCACTCTATATTGAAGGCATGCCACTCCGGAACAAAATTGAGCACATTTTAAAATGATTTTATGAACTCTGAGAGTTTGAAATTAGGTGTTTCAGTTTACATTAAATTCAAAATGGTGTTTTTATGAAGCCAAACAATTTAAATACAAAATATAAAAATAATAATTTTACTTTATTATTAATTAAATAATATTACTATGAGCATCATTTATTTTTGTTATTTGTATTATCCCAGTAATGGTAACATATTTCATTAACTTTTTCATATACATATATATTAATGTTATATTATAATATATTTTTAACTCTGATTAAGTTCAGTTGGCAGATGCTTTTTCAGAGCAATGGTTGCAAAACACTTTAGAGATCTATGTTGTTATGAGAAGTTCATTTATTTTGGGTTTATTATACTGAGATGGTACCTGTGCTACTACTGATGAGAAATAAACATATAAATACCTGTGTATTCATGGTGTATTGTCACATTGACAGCGGCAAGAGTTTGGATTGGAAGATGAACAGTCTCTCTCCAGAAGTGGCATTGAGCCGTATTTCTCCTGAGCTGCGGCCTTTACTCTGCTCTGTGGTACGCAATGGACGGGTTGGTTTAGACTCGTCCAGCTGTCTCCGGATCACTGACCTCAAGAGTGGGTGAGTGTCCTGTAAACTAAACAAAAGCGTTACGTTTGGAGAAAAATGTGTTTGTAAGTTCTCTAAGTTACAAATATGACTAATATTTTTAACAGAAATAGCCTAGTTTTGTATTTAAGAGAGGACTTTTCAGAATTGATCAATTAGGTTGTTATAGGTCACTGCTTTTTTAAATATCAAAATTTAAATAATAACAAAGCTTTATGGGTAAAACTACTTCAGTATCATGTCATGAATGGCTGCAATTTTTCATCCTTTGCTGAGCTTTACAGTTTAGGGCTTTTAAGATGATTGCTAATAATTGTTATGATGTCTTAATTATTCAAACATTCATATAATTGAAATTATTCAATTATTAATTGTATTTGTTTATACTATATTTATTATCAACTAAAACCTTAGCAGCCTTCACTACAGTATTCATTGTGAAATCCTTAATAAATTGTTGGTGTTATATCACACATATTTTTTGTTAATATTAATTATTATTGGTGCTCAGTTATTAATAGTAGTTCTTACGATTAATGTTGACTGTTTTTCTGGCCTTTTGGAAACCATGATATTTTTTCAGAATTATTTGACAAATAGAAAGTTGAGGGGTATGGTATAGAAAGCTTTTGCCACATGTTTACTTTTACTTTTAATAAGTTGAATGCATCCTTGCTGAATAAATTAAATTATTTCTTTATTGATATTTTACAGCTATTGAAGTGTCAATTTGAATGTTTTTTCCCCCCTTTTTTATTTTAGCTGCACATCACTAATGGCTGGTCCATGCTGTGACAGATTTAAACTTCATATTCCATATGCTGGAGAGACTCTCAAATGTAAGTAGTTGTTCTATGAGTATAAACAGATCAGAGGTCATTCATAACGGTCCCATTTTATATTAAGTGTCCCTAATACTGTACCTGTCATGCGGTAGTGTGCCCTGTCTGTCTGTATGTTGTTATTTCTCATGTCTTGTGCTTTAGTGTGTTTGTTTATATTGTGCCATGTGCTCCAGGTCTTGTGTTTACCTTTTGTATCCTCATGTTGTCCCTCGTTTGTTACTCCACCCCGCTCATTAGTGTTCACTCCCTGCCAGCCGTGTTTGTCCAGGTGTGTGTAATTAGTCCTTGTATAAATTCAGGCCCATGTCCCATGTCTTTGTCGATTGTTAACGTTGCATGTCAGTTGTGGATCTCAGCATTGCTTGTTGCGGTTTTCTTTGTTTCCTTGATTAAATGTTCTTATTTCACTCAAGTCCTGCCTCTGAGTCCTGCCTGCCTGGTTTAAGCGCGATAGCGCGAGAAACCACAGCCGGGTCTCACTCCTGTAACACGGTACGAGGGGCCGTGTCGAATCCAGTATGTCCCGGTTACGCAGCCTGAGAAGCTGCAGAAAGCCCTCATTGTTCCCAGCCAGGTTTTAACGGGTAGTAGCCCCGTAGCACGGTATGAGGGGCCGTGTTTTGTCCGGTCAGTCCTGGTTCCCCAGCCAATTGAGTTATCCGAGGTCTGTGATCCGGAACCAGAGTGGCCGGTTCCTCCAGACCCGGTCTGTGATCCGGAACCAGAGTGGCCGGACCCGCCAGACCCCGTCTGTGATCCGGAACCATGGTGGCCGGATCTGCCAGACCCGGTCTGTGATCCGGAACCAGAGTGGCCGGATCCGCCAGACCCCGTCTGTGATCCGGAACCAGAGTGGCTGGATTCGCCAGATCCCGTCTGTGATCCGGAACCATGGTGGCCGGATCCGCCAGACCCGGTCTGTGATCCAGATCCAACATGGCCGGATCCGCCAGACCCAGTCTGTGATCCAGATCCATCATGGCCGGATCCGCCAGACCCGGTCTGTGATCCAGGTCTCCAATCACTTAATTCACCCGAGCTCCACAAAGGCTGTGAGACCCCATGGCCAGAACCTCCAAAACCTGTATGTGGTCCGGAGACTCCACCGGGTACGCCAGAGGCTGCACTACCTCTGGAGATGTCGGTTCCGGCCGTAGAGTCCCCAGAGGCCCCACTGGTGGCTGCTCCACCCAAGGAGGTCTCTGATTCGTGGTTCATTTGGTCATGGAGGGCGTATTCACAGTCGGCTCAGTTTCAGACGGTGAATACCAGTCTGGTCTCGGAGGGCGCACTCACTGTCGGTCTGGTCTCAGAGGGCGTACTTATGGCCTAGTCAGTCTCGAAGGGCGCATTCACTGACTGGTTGGTTTTCAAAGGCGCAAAGTCAGTCTAGTGGCCCCAAGAGATCTCTGTCACTGCCAGGCCGAACCAATGGGACCCTGCTGTCATCTGCTCCGCCCGGGAGGATGGCTTCGTGGTCCGTTTCGCCCCGGTGGGCGTCCTGCCTCCTGATCCACCCTGGAAGGCTTCCAGGAGGACGTCTCCACCGCCTGCTCCGCCCAGGAGGACGTCTCCACCACCTGCTCCGCCCGAGTGTACTTCTCCACTGCCTGCTCCACCCGAGTGGACTTCTCCACCGTCTGCCCCACCTTGGAGGGCTTATGAACTGTCAGGTCGGCCCAGGAGGGCAAGGTCGTTGCCTGCTGAACCCAGGTGGGCATCCCCGCTGTCTGCTCCGCCTTGGAGGGCGTTTCCGCCATCGGGTCTGCCCAGAGGGTCATTTCCGCCGTCTGCCCCACCTTGGAGGGTGTATGAACTGTCAGGTTGGGCCAGTAGAGCATTATCGCTACCTGGTAGGCCCAGATGGGCTTCTCCTCCATCTGTGCCGCCTTGGAGGGTGTTTTCCCCGTCTGTTCCGCCCTGGATATCGGATTCTCCATTTGCTCCATCCAAGTGGAGGTCTCCGCCGCCCGCTCCACCTTGGAAAGGTGTTCCCGCCCTTCCACCCCCTCTCATGAACTCTCACCTCCCTCCTTGCTGCGCATGCGTGTCTGGAATCCACGCCTTAGGGGGGGGGCTATGTCACGCGGTAGCGTGCCCTGTCTGTCTGTATGTTGTTATTTCTCATGTCTTGTGCTTCAGTGTGTTTGTTTATATTGTGCCATGTGCTCCAGGTCTTGTGTTTACCTCTTGTATCCTCATGTTGTCCCTCGTTTGTTACTCCACCCCGCTCATTAGTGTTCACTCCTTGCCAGCCGTGTTTGTCCAGGTGTGTGTAATTAGTCCTTGTATAAATTCAGGCCCCATGTCCCATGTCTTTGTCGATTGTTAACGTTGCATGTCAGTTGTGGATCTCAGCATTGCTTGTCACGGTTTTCTTTGTTTTCTTGATTAAATGTTCTTATTTCACTCAAGTCCTGCCTGCCTGGTTTAAGCGCGATAGCGCAAGAAACCACTGCTGATTCGTTACAGTACCTGTGTACTTCCAGAGTAACTAGATATTTCTGTGACTTCACACATGTAACAACACTTGGCATGTGTAAGTACAAAAAAAGTGCAAATGTGTAACAGAACTAACAGCACTTTTTGGTAAATAAAGTGTTACACTTTATATTAAGTAGACAATTGCTATGGATTGAGCATGTAATTACTCTGATGTTACACAGCAGCGGGCAGTAAATTAGGCTTTACGTATAAATTGTGGTTGATGTCCAGAATGTTACACTTTATATTAAGTGGGCAGTTCCTGAGGAGTTACAATGTATATACACTGGTATTACAGAGGTGCAACAACTCCACCAACTCCACCCACTTTACATATCCCTAAACCTACCCAACTACACCCCCTGATCACCTACATACATACTGCTGTTACAAAATGTAGCTATGTAATTCCTGTTAAATGACTACTTAGTGAAGTGAAAAAAAGTGTTGTTACCAATGTCCTGTTACACATTTGAACTTATAATTAATATAAAGTGGGACCAAGTTCTTTTCAGACATGCTAAAATAGTGCTGATTAAATGTATAGTGATGTATTATTAATTTAATTAATAGTCTTGTTGTTTATAACAGTACTTCTATGTACATAAAACTGTATAATAGATTGGATTGATTTGAAAATACTGTAGAAGGCAAAACCTCATTGCAGCTTATGTTTAGATTCTGTTCAGAGAGGCTCTCTGTGTTTGTATTTTCTGACATGTCATCATCAGCTTCAGCTCTGGGATTTCTCATCAAAGTGTTAAAAGTGATTGATTAAAACCTTATTAAAGCTGAGGTGGCAAACTCATTAAACACCAATGATATTTTGTGTTTATTAAGCAATGTTATTTGTAACCTAGTGAGCTCATGAGAATATTTTCTTTTGTAATCTTATTATTCATTCTTGTTAAGGCAATTCACCGAAAAATAATTTTGCTTACCCTCATATAATTTCTAACTAATAATACTTTTGTGGAAAGCAAAAGAAGATATTTTAAAGAATGTTTCTATCATTTTTTATTCATATTATTAATGGTAGCACAGACCAAAAGCCATAAAAGGAGAAAGGTAGTGTGAAATGAATCCATGCCCCCTGGGTTATTATCATTATCTAAAACCATAAACAACATTCATTGGAATAAAATAAGCCTTTACTAAAATAAAATACTTAATTCAGCTAGTTACCAAGGTAATATTTATCATACTCTTTAGTTTGTTGAAGAACTAAAAATTAAAATGAATGCACAGCTAATAAAAAAGAAACGCTTTGAAAACATATTAGTTCTCAATTGGGCAAAATATCCTGCTGGATATCTGTACTGATATGGACTGAGTAATGTGTTAGGAATGAGAGGATGCCACATTGTTTGATGGAAATGAAAATTCATTGCAGCAACTCAAAATGGTATTTAGTAGTTTGTATGGACCCGACGTTCTTCATTACAACTGACAACTCGGGGCGTGCTCCTAATTAGACGACGGATGGTGTCCTGGGGTATTTCCTCCCAGATCATAGACATTCCGGCAATACCGCATTCAATGATTTCAGTTCCCTCATCCTCCAGGAACTGCCTGCATACTCTTACCACATGAGGCCAGGCTTTGTCATGCACCAGGAAGAACCCAGGACCCACTGCAACAGCATAGGTTCTGTCAACATGTCAAATAATTTCTTCCCAATAACTAATGGCAGTCAGGGTGCCATTGTTTAGTCTGTAGAGCAGTGGTTCCCAACCACTTTCCTGGAGGCCCCCCAACACTGCATGTTTTCCATGTTTCCTTAATCAAACGCTCCTGCATCAGATCATCTGCTCATTAGCAACAGCTCATTAGTGGGGACACCTGATTTCTATTGATTATCGTCATTTTGATTACAGAGACCGTTTCTGCATTTAATAAATAGTTTAATCTCGTCATTATACATTACCATCACTCTGTTCTCCTATTTGATAATGTTCAGTGCTTTGCTACAATCTGTATTGTTAAAAGTGCTATATAAATAAAAGTGACTTGGCTTGACTTGACTAGTACTTCAAGAGCTGAAATGAGTGTCAGACAAAGGAGAGATGCAAAACGTGCAGTGTTGGGGGGCCTCCAGAAACCTCGCTGGGAACCACTTTTGTAGTGGTCTGTGTGCAACCTCTGTAGGACCCAGGTATTGCCTCATGCTACCAGTAGTGGAACTAGCCCTAGCCAAACCACCACCTTAGTTTCTGGTGCATGCCGTTCTCACGCCACACATTTTCATGCAGTAAAAAAATAAACGGCAGAACTTTAAATTTGGTAGTGTTTTAAGAAATTCAAACATTAAATACAATTTTGTGTAGTGACAGATTACTGTAATGCCTCAGTTCAAGTTAAATCTTTTCATATTTACTTAAAGCACGAAATTAACATGGATGAACATCAGAAAGTATTTTATTTCAAGCCCAGAAAGAGGTTACAAAATTTTTTGAGTTTAATTCCACTTAATCTACTCTCCTGTCTGGTTTGTTTGACGGCCAAAATGGTGTATTCTGCATTATGATTGCTAAAATCACCTGTCAGTCAAGCTCCAGAATTTAATAGAAACTTCCAGGCATGAGCATCACAGCTTAACATGGATGCTCAGTACAAGTTCTTGCCTTGTGTTTATTTGCTTTATTTTGTAATAGATAATAATTTTGTAATAAAACAATTTTGTAAATTGTTTTGTGCCTAGTTAGCCTTTACTTAAGGGAAATTTACACAGATGTGTTGGTCCTCCTTTCCCCATACACCAATAGAACTACATACTTTAAAGGGCTGTACAATGCAACCCATTAGGCTATGAACTTTTTGCAGTTGTTAGACCAATAGAAGTGTATTACACATATTCTTCAAAACTTTGTAATGGTGCTGCACCAAGCACAATTTTTTCGATTTGGAAATGAGCTTCTGAGAAGGGCTTTTAGAGGTTTTGTCTGAAATGCTTTCAAGTACCACAGCTCAGTGATGTTTAATGAGGTTGGATAGTAATTATAACTCGGCAGTGATCTTAATTGGGAGTTCCTGTTATAGCTCTGAGTCATGAGACACTCAAACACTCAAGCAGTTTTTCACGGAGGCCACATATGAACAAATTTCTTGGAGCTGGATTTGATAATTCAGTCTTGAGAGTGAGAAATCAAGCTTGCTCATTCAGGCTTTCTTTTGGAGATGCATGGCCATCAACTTATTTGTAATATTTTGTAGTAATTTGTGGCGTTCCAATTTTAAATCATAAACTATGATTTGGTTAATGAAGAAGTTTGGTTGTTGGTCATTTTAGAGGCATTGGTACATGCCTGAAGCAGTGCTTTTATTTGTGCATTATCGGAGAGTAATAATGTTACATTTTTGCATCAGTGGCATTTAATGAAGGTCAAGAGCTCAATTGCAAATTGAAATGGAAAATTTAATTTAGTACTAAAATGGAGACGTAGCTGAACAGTGCTCATATTCTTAACACTGTCTCACGAGAAATCATAGTAATCAGTATTTGAATTACATTTGTATTCTCATGTTAAGTAAAAACACTTGCTCCACTGCTCAGGAAGTAGTCCATTAAGTATATATTGACATTGTCCTTTAATAGGCTTTAATTGTCCGTTTTTTCTTGGTATTGTTCAGATAGAAACAGGTTTGATTGATTTTTTTGGAAAGCTGATGCATTCACATATCCATTATTCATAATGTCTATTATGTTAGAAACACATTAAACTTGTACTACTTCTAAATAATCAAGAATGATAACAGAGTTGAGAGTTGAAACTGCTTTCGAAGTTGGATTTTGCAACTGCCAGTGGCTGACAGCTGAAAAGTGACTCAAGACCTTTTCATAACTCATTGCCTTTGTTTTGCCAATGACTTGCCTAAGGATTCCAGACCTATGCAAATTATCATAGAATCTCTCATAAACTCTGGATTGTAAGATTTTTTTTAAGCACTTTTATAAATTAAGCAATCTGTCTGCAGTGGAATTGTGTTGTATGTAGGGCTGGGCGATATATATCGTACGATATATTATGCGCATCTCATCAGTAAAGCCGATTCTTTGATTAGCGCTAAATCTCCGTCACCTGTATTTAGAAGGAACGCCAGCTTATACACAGAGCCGTAGATCACTG
>JAUMHR010000072.1:19184079-19195304 GCA_032361145.1 Enteromius fasciolatus | reverse complement strand
AGTAATTTTTTTTTTCTTTTGTTTGAACATAAAGCACATAGCAGCAGGTACAGTATATTCAGTTGTCTTTTTTAAACAGTATGCACGTTTACAATGTATGTTTCGTTATTATTATCATTATTATTATTACTGTTGTTGTTGTCGTTATTATTAGTAGTAGTAGTAGTAAAGGGCTTTCCTAAATAATAATTTTTTCAACATTTATAAATATTCAACATTTTTACAGATGTTCACCAAGTCCATATTTTGGGGACATAATGATCCACATACTTCAGTTAACAAACACTCAGTGTTCACAGTGTTAGTTAAAGGAGAATTACTTATGTATCTATTCTTAAATGACGTTGTAACAGAATTGTGCCTATTAATCTCAAAATTAATTAAGATGTGTCTGGAATATGCCTTTGTTGTGATTTGATCTTTGTGGTATATCTGACTACAATTTATCTTAAGCTTTACCATAGCAAAAATCCACCCTGTATTGATGTGATGAATAATGGCAGTCTAGTAACTGTTTCACACGTCTTACTCCCTACCAAGGGGAGTGATGCTGAGCAATGATCTCACCTCACTTTTAAAGTTAAGACTGAAGACATTATCCAGAAAACCACTCCTCGTGTGGAAACTTTGACTTTCTCATGACCCCCGATCCTTTAAAGAGTTGAAAATTCTGTAACAGTTTGTGGGGTGTTGCAATTCTTAACCAGTATGGTAAAGATTACTTTTCAACACATGACTCCGTAGAACATTGAGAAGTGTTTCTTAAAGTCAAGATGAAACCGAATTTGTATCAGTGACATGAATTTTGAATGATATTCAGTGAAATTTTGATTAGTTTAAACAATGTAGACATCCTATTCCAAAATGAAGCTGCATAGATGCATTTTGGCAAATTAGGCAGTTGGTTGATTTACATTAATAATAATTATTAATTAATAATATATATATTAATGTTTGGATTATTTTATTACATTTAATTTGACTGTGCACAATGACAGAAAATATCTGAAGGGACAGAAAGTTGAAATGGCATGAGGTGGATTCAATGTGATGTTGCCTTTTTGACAATCAGTGTATCAGAGCATGTGTGCTTCAACCAGTTTACCATTATTGAAAAAGAAAATAAAAAAATTAGTAAACATGAGTAAATAAAAATCTGTTTCACAGTTTCAGTAAATCTTTGAAATTATGTAGTAAAAAAAACAACATTTAAGTATGTGGGTTTCTGAATTGATTGCCATGCAAACGCTCTTTTCCTGATCATCATTCCTGGTCACGGGTGAAGAGCTCATCTCTTATATTTCCTTTTCCATTTTCCCCCTCTTTTCCATCAACTATGAAAATACGCTTTGATTTGATCCAAGAAATGTAACAAGCTCAGCTGTATGCTGTGGGTTGTGTTGTTAATAAGTTGTGTAATGTGTGCCTCAGTGGACAGACGGCATGCTCTGTCCCCTCTCTTCTCTTCTGCTTGTATGTGACTCAATCAGGCTTGAAGATGGAATGATTCATGGGAGCAATGAAAATCAAGCCGAAATTGCATTGCCATCATTTAAAAATCCAAGACAGCGTGTGACAAACTCATTTTAACACAGCCTGTGTTTGTTTGTGCCGTGCAATGACAGGAATACATATTTGTTTGTCTTATTCTTAACCCTTGACAGGGAGCTGAGAGCCAGAGCCGTTCTTTAAGTGAGATACATGCAATGTTTATTTACTTGCTTGCAAAAATTATATTCTGCATTTTATTTTCGGTCAGTGTCACTAAAATTTAATTTCAACTTGCATACGTATCACGCGTCAATGAGCAATTGGGCCTCGAAGACAGAACTGGCTGTTGGGTAGAATTAGGACAGTGAAAAGAATGGTGGAACACTTCGTGAAAAGGTGGCAATTTGGTTTTTGCCCCCTCACTCTGAATTTGCATACCTGTGCACTGCTCCAGTCAGGGAAGCTCATGCAAATTGGGATCACCTATGCAAATGAGGTCAGCCTGTAGGAGGAGAGGAGGAAAGGCAAGTAGACCGTGTTGGCATGCAGGCCTTTTCCCGCTCACGCAGCCTGCAAGAACACGGCAATGCAAACTCTGTGATGGGCATACACCCACTCAACTCACTTCTTTCCCTAATAGCAGTGTGTTTGCAGTAAGAGAGACTGAAAATAGCCTGCGCTCAGTTGGCGTCTGAACCTTCAAAAATCTAGCTTTCTTACCAAACCATTGTTCCCTGCATGCATTAAATATATGGCACAGTCTCAAGGTCTTGTACTGTCTTATCTGAAAACTGTGTGAGAACAGTGTTTCCTCTTTTTCAGGAGCTTAATTTCCCATGCTTTGTGGCACATTGCCTTAACAAGAAATAGAGCTGGAATTCATCCTCATTTGGCTTCTAGACTTGGGATATATAGAGTTAGGAGATGAAAGTGTCCCTGCCGGTGCAGGATATCCTGTGGTGTTATCATTTGCCTCAAGGAGAGGGAGTGCAAAGGGGTGGAAACCACCACGTCAAGTTGACATTTTGACAATAAAGGGTGATATAAGGGTCTCTAGAAACTGCTACCTGCCTTTAATTGCCTGAGTCCTTTTGTTTTATCCTTATCTCTCAAAGTCACTGAAGTGTTTTTGCAGACTAAGCTCTGTATTTAATGTGTGCTTCATCCATATGAAACACTCTTGTATCATCTCTGGCTCCAAATGAATCATTCAAAGATGATTATTTAATATTTTATCAGCATGTTGTAATCTCAGGCTATTTATTGTTAAATGCCAAAAGCATGGCACATGGTTATTTCCCTCAGAAATTTAAATCCTTTTGTGAAT
Organism: Enteromius fasciolatus; assembly: GCA_032361145.1. Taxonomy (NCBI): domain Eukaryota; kingdom Metazoa; phylum Chordata; class Actinopteri; order Cypriniformes; family Cyprinidae; genus Enteromius; species Enteromius fasciolatus. The sequence continues at coordinate 19,192,486 of JAUMHR010000072.1, read as the reverse complement.
ACTGGTTGCTTAAATTAGCCATGAAATAAAAAATTCGTATTTGTATCTTATTTTTTATGGAATTTGACAGTGTTTATTGTGAATTAATTATCTGTGTACATCTGTGTTAAAATAACGACAAAATAGTTTCCTCAATCTGTAATAAAAAAAAATGCTGCCTAACTTTTTTTTTTACTTTATTTTGTTTTTGGCTCTGCATCAAGTGGTCTCAACCAATGACATGGGATGGGGCAGGGCTATCTCTTTGAACCATGGCAGATTAGGGAACCGTCATTATAAAACAGTCTTTAGTTCTGTTTTGAGGCACAGAAAACGTAAAATTTTCAATTTATCGTGACTTTAAATTGAACATATTTGAGTTTGTAATACACATTCCTCTTCCTCTGAAATGATTTTTTTTCATGCAACTGATGTTACCAAGGCCACTTAAGTTTCAACCAATGAGTGCTGACAGTGTTTTATGTTTGCATTCAAGTTCCATTCAGATATTAAAAGACCACTTATTTACAATCAATTCCTGATGGATAAAAACAACCCTGTGGTATAGGGTAAAAACAATTACCCTATACCACACATTTTTCTTTTAAATAATTAATCAGACTATGAAATTTATTATATTACAGAAATAAAAGTTGTACTGGATGGATTTTCAAGCTATTAATTGTCATGCAATATGGGTGTTATTTATACATAAACTGTATATATAAATACATATATATACATGTATGTATTTCCACACAAAAAAAAAGAAAAACTTTGCTAGAAAGTACTAGATGTTTCTGTTTTCTCAATCGACTTTACTTATTTTTTGTGATAAAATGCTGACTCCCACTCACTTTCTCTCTCTCTCTCTTCCAACAGCACTTGGTGTCATGGGATGCGGGTAAACCGGAGTGTCTCCTGCAGCTGGTGAAAGAGCTGTTACAGCAGTACCATCAGTACCAGTGCCAACGGCTTCGTGACAGCTCCCGCCTGCTCTTTGAATATGACAGCCTGCTGGAAGACCCCAACTATGGGCGCAGTATGGAGATCTATGCTGGCCGCAAGAACAGCTGGGTACCAGTGCTGCATCACCTTATACTTTCATTAACAAAATATTTAAATGTTTCCATTCAGTGAGGTTTTGCTAAACACTTATCGCTTTATACATCCATCCATTCTCCAAACCACTTGTCCTATGTAGGGTCAAAGGAATGCTGGAGTCTATCCCTTTCTCCCAGACCAAAAGCAGGGAATCATCCTAGATGGATAGAATAAAGTATTTAATTAACCAAATTATAAAACAAACTGACATTAGATTATTAAATACAACGCATCACACTGCCTACTTTTACTAAATCATATGTCTGGAGCAGTGGATCACTTAGCTCCACTTCGAGTAAACTGACCTTCTCTTAATGAAATTTTATGAACTAATTGACTGAAGTGGTAATAACTCTCTGCTTCATTTAATTCACATTTTAAGGTCCACCTTTGTAATTCTCTGGTTACCTGTACTGATTTGTTATTTAGCTGACACTTACACAGTGCCACTGGGAGTTACAGAGACATACTTCCTGGAAAAAATTAGATGTCTTATTCACGGGCACATTGATTACTGATGATGGTTCTTCCCATTAGGAGTTTGAACCAACAACTGTATGTATGTGCTCTTCATTTTAAATTGCAAGCTATATTGTGGCCCACACACAAGACAGTCCGTTCTCGATAAAGTGCCAATTGAATTGCACAACCGGTTGAAACCTTACACACACTCCCTCACAAATGGGCACACAGTGGGTTCCGTAATTTGGTTGGGTTTTTGGGAAGAGTTTAGTGTGTTGGGTTGTGGGTGTGAATGTGTTGCTTCATGGGCTTCAAGCTTTAAAGGGATGTGGTGAACTGTGGTCAGTGGAATAACAGACTGTTATTAGGAAATGTTAGTAAAATGTTTAGTAATCCTAAAATGATGTAATCCAAGTTATGTATATTATATGATTGTAAACAAGGTGTCATACAGCGAATTACATTAGAAAGTGAATATGACCATGGCCTACTTAGTCTAGAGAACATTTGAAGAGAATTTGAAGTAAACACTCTGGGAGCACAGCATTTCACATGTGTTGCTAAATATGTGCTTCACTTACGTTTTAAATTAATATTGACTTGGCAAATGCATCAGTACATTAAGGGTATTGTTCTATGAGGGTACTGACCAAACAACCCCTAAATACACACACAAATTTGAGAGGGACTTACAATAAAATGTTAAAAATGTAAGTTTCTTTAATGTTGTTCCTTTAACAGAAATGTAGTTAAAGGATTTGTGGGACAAACGGACTAATTTAAGCCGTGATTCACTGAAAAACACGATATCCATACTATTGCTAACGAAATAGTGATTTCTTATTTGTAAAGGAATTGTTTGCAGTGACAGCAGTCAAGTCATGTTAGAATTATTTATAAAGCACCTCATACAATGGAGATTATTTCAAACAAGCTTCATAGGTAATAAACTGGAAATTGTTATTGTTACAAAATTAAAAAATATTTAAATAAATAATAGCAATAGTAGTTTCAGTTGAAAGTTCATAATTTTAATGGTAAATATCAGTGAATAATGACTTAAATAAATGTTAAAGGTGCAATAGGTGATTGTCTTCAGAAACATTTTTTGTTGTGCTGGTTGAAAGTCTCTTCACATTCGTAAAGTAAGTAAAAGAAAGACGTCTTGGAAAGGACTTCTGCAAAAAAAAATTGGATGAAAACCGATCGAAAACCATAGTCAATATCAGAGTTGCGTTACCCTATCCATGGCCGCCACGTTCTCTGCAGCCCCCATGTGTGACATTTTGGGGTCCCCGCCAGCCTAGTCAACCACTATGCTCACGTCGGACAAAGTGCTTGTCTCCATAGAGACATCAGCAGATGTCCAAATCCTTGTATGCAAGAAATATTACACACTGACAAGTTTTGTTTGCTACACAAGCGAAAAAGTGCCACATATAATTCAGTTTTTCAAAATGTTTGGAATTGTATCATTATGAAGTACTATACAGATATCTCACCGGTGAATAACTGATGCCTATGATAGTTTTTTGGTGCATGTTCGTGACTTCAGGAGGTGTGGGTTTTGATGGCATTTTGCATTAAGGAGCAAGGTGCGTTTTCAATGCTATCAGGCTAAAGTTAGCATTTTCCCAGATCTCCTACTGCACCATTAAGTTAGAATCAGAAACAGTCTATTTAATATGGCTTTTGCTGCTTTAATTAAGTATGAAAGCCTCATTCCCCTTTCTTTTTAATTTGATGAAAATGGGCGATTAGGGAGATTCTTCAGAATTGCTGAACTTTTGTGTTTCATGGCAGACATAAAGTCAGGTGGGTTTGGTACAACGTGGATGAGAAACAACGACAGAATTATTCCTTTAACAAGTAGGTTACTGTGTGAGGAATGTTACAGAATGTGTGTGTGCGTGTCTGTTCACTATTTGATGGTGAGGTTTTTTTCTTCACTCTCTCTCTCTCTCTCTCTTTCTTTTAGACGGGGGAGTTTTCTGCTCGATTCCTTCTTAAACTCCCTGTGGATTTTAGCAACATTCCCATCTATCTTCTCAAAGTAAGACACATACATCAATACACACACTTGGGAAGATCATAAACCCCCATATCTTTGATTTGTTTGAAGAAAGGATGTTTGTCTGTTTATCAGTGCATGAAAATGTCTTCACAAAACACTACATGTAAAAGTGCATGTAAGAATAGGTCGCTCTTGTGTGAGCGTTCATTTCTCTGTTCTTATTTGTGAGTGTGTGTAGGCTGCGAGTTGACTAATCAGCAGCCTGTCACTCCCAATCAACTCTGAGCTGTGTTGTGTCTGCAGGCCCTCTCTCTCTCGCCTCCCCTTCCAGTCACCCTCTGTCTTGCCCTTCCTCCTTTTTTTTTTTCTATTTCCCCATCTCTGCCGCACCAACGTTTGTATATTTGTGCCCGTGTGTGTGAGAGGGCGTGTATGGCCCCGGGAGGCCCTTGCTCTATAGCCTTTTCCAGTCGGAGCCATGTTTGTCCTCCCCAAGAGAGCCGAAATGATGGTTAACATACGGAAAATAGCACCCATCATCAGCATCACCATCTCCACGTTTCAGTCTCTCAGCAGTACACTACATTCATGCATTGACATGTACAGTTCACTCCGAGTGGACCATAGTGCACTGAAACCCATTTTAGCCACAGGTTAGTAGCCGTCTGTAAGGTCACCAATGTAGGGGTCATTATTCCAAGCAATGTTTTTGTGAATCTTGACATATCAAGACCCTTATATCTTGTTATATTTCATTTTAGGATTTTAGGGCTTCTTATTCAAAGAAGGAGTGGTGTATGTATGGTTTAAGCTGCTGTGTATTATTTCTCACTGCAAGCTGTGCAAAACAAAGATGCAAAAAAAGTGATCTCAAACTGATTTCAGTTACATTTGGTTTCCAGTTTTCTGTTGCCTTGATATCAGCAGGTTCAAGCATGTTACAGTATTTTGTCATCAGTGCTTTGATTTAAGCTGCATATCTTCTGCTGAGATTTTATATTTTTTGTAATACAACAGTGTTTGTCATAATTTGCCATAGATGGCTTCATGCACAAACCATTTTCCACAGAAACAACTGACGACCAGATTTAGCTATGTAAGAGGTGCTTGTGAAAGGCCAGTGCCTCTGTACAATGGAAAAGCTCTATAAATTAGCACCTAACTTTTTTTGGTTCGCTTTGAAAAGTAGCCAGATAAGGTCAAAGGGGTTCACTGGACTATTCAAAAAATCAAACCTGTATGTTGTTGTTGAAGAATTTTGCTTGCTGAGTAAAGTTATTTCAGGTCAGATTTGGTATACTGGGATTTGTTTAAGATTTGTTTAACATGGTATGTACATTTGAATGCTTAATGTCTGATAAAGAACTATGCTATACTTAAAGCTAAATCGAAGAATAAACTGTGACATCATTTTGACGCGTGCAAACTATCGTTGGTCTATGAAGACATAGGTAGATGTACTTTGGGACTCATTGTTTTACATGGAGAATCTTTTCAGGATCGTTGGGTCAAACATGTCCATGGCTCTATGATCAGATGCTGTTTTAACTGCTTTTCTCATCACTGTCATTATTGTTGTGTAATAGTTGTGTATGTAAGGATAGCTTGCAGCAAATAGTTGAATACTCGCCTAAACATTGTTTCCATCAGTTATGAGCTGCTTTTGGAATGCTCACAAACAGTATACTATTGCTCAGCTATTTCAAACTTCTGTTTACCCTTGAGCAAAGAACAAACTATATCAGGAAAAGATCATATAGGGGCCTTTACGGTTATATTCTGATTATTAGAAATCACTGCAATGATCTTTCATACCAAAGGAAACCAATAAAATGTGTGATTTTGAACCACTGTCTGAAATTACCGTTGATATAAGTTATAGTTCATTGTTTAAAAAGTACTGGAGCCTGGAGGGCCAATATGCTGCAGAGTTTAGCTCCAATCATAATTAAACACACCTTAAATCTTGCAGGCAAGTGTGTTTGGGCAGGTTAAAGCTAAACACTACAGGACGTTGCCCCTTCAGGAGTAGGACACACCTGGCTCAACTGGTAAATGGGCCTTGGTCTATGTAAATGCGGTCATTGGCTTTCGTTTGACAGTACTAAGCAGGGAGGAGAATTAATTTAATTATATATAATATATGACTGCATCACACCATAAAGATGGAGACACTTGCTGGCTATGGAGAAAGGGCAATGTAATTCTTAACATGTTTAAAAGTGAGCAAACATCACAGCCTTTTATCACTTCTTTATCAAGTGGCTAGTAGATGACATATTGACTGTTTAAATCGTCATCAAATCTCGCATGACCTCCCCTCCTCTCCAGATTTGCCTTTGCCCTCTGCTAGCAGAGCGAGGCCATTCAGGCATCGGTAGGAATGGTGTCGTGTAGCATGATAGTTGCCTGGAGTGTGCCATCTCACTGGTTTTATCTTAGTAGGCTGGACATGTTTACCTTGCCAAACCCACTTGTGTCCCTCAGGGCATCGAGCGCCTGTCATGAGAGCAGTCTGCACTGGTGGTGAGAAATAGAGGGCATTATTCTAGCAAGGTATTAATTGTTTCTTTCAAGGTAAGGACAAAAAGATTTGCTATTGCTATTTTGTCTTCTTTTAGATCGACTGTGGGAGTAGGAAGCTAACTCAAAAAACATGTAAACAGGAGTGCTCTGATATCAGTGCTCAAATAAATTTCTAAATTCAAGCTCATTTTAGACTTCAGAACACAAGGGTCCATCAGTACATACAGGTCAATCCAGTAGATTTGGACTGAGCACTGTTCACTGCTCTTTTGTTGCTCGGTTTAGCGTGGTACCATTCAGCTCTAAATGTCAGCTGTCCTAGTTTGCGCAGCCATCAGTGAAGCGAGCTAAGGCTCTGTCTTCGTGACAAGCCTGATCAGTCTCACTCCACTGGAGCCGTACGGGCCGCTAGCCGAGACCTGACTTCCTGTGCAGCGGGTGAGGAGGAGGAGGATTGCTCCGTTGGCCCTCAGGGATACCACCGCCACTGCTGTTGATTATTTTAGACAACTCTGGCGAGTCACGTGCCAGGTCTACAAGTTGCTTTTTGGCTGTTGTTAAAGGGCCAATCTGTTGCTGTTGAATAAAGTCACTATAGTGGAATTAGTGATTGTTTTAATTAAAAATGAAAGGGAAAGAATGAAAGCAAGAGCTAAACACAGAGACTTGTTTCTATCATGGTTGTAGTATCTCCAATGGGAGCTTATTGGAAAGCATGAAAAACAGAAGAAATCTTGTAATTACAAATTGTATGTTATGCTTACATTGTAAATATGTTTATTTTAAAAATCAGGTTTAAAAACACTGTCTTCGGGCCTATTCATATGAGGAGTAAAATGAAAAGCAAAACGAATCACTGACGACAGGCCTATTCACACCAGAAATAAAATGAAAAGGCAAGACAAATCACAGATGACAGGTTTGTTCATGTCAAGAGTAAAACAAAAAAGCACTCTGCTTTTTCACATGCAAAATATAACCCATCTGATACTACACTATAGGCGTAGGTTGACATTTGAGCTTGGGGTGGGTCAGACCGAGCCAGTCGATTTGGTCAGTCACACTTATTTATTTGAGCTTTTCTGTAACTAACCAACAAATTCACACTCAGTGTACCATATTTAAGTGATTTTACTATGAATACAAAGATCAGCAGCAAGCATATGAAGTGATCATGGCAACCAGATACATTCCTAGGTCTGTTCTTGCCATGTTAAACTTGGCACATTGAAAAGAATGCAATAAAAACATGTTTGTCAGCATGCTCTCAAAGTAGGCCTTTATTTAAGCAAATCAAAGAATGAATTACCCATCTGCTTTAAAACAGACAACGTTTGGGCATCATTCAAGTTAAACACACGTTTAAATGGTTTACTCACTAAATTTTTAAGGAACCCCACTGAAAACATGATTAACAGTTCATGTTTTAAAGTGCCCCTATTATGCCATTTTAAAACTTGCTAATATTGCTTTATGAGTCTCTTAAAACAGGTTTACATGTATGCAAGGTCAAAAAGCACTTTTGTTTTCTCCACAAATATATTTAATTTAACCCTATTTCTAAATAAGTTTTAAACGACTCGTGTGAAGCAGTTCGAAGAATCAGTTTGTTTAAACCCTTCCTTTCCGTGAGCCCTCACTGCTGTGATTGGTCAGATGGTGCAATTCTTTTATGATTGGTCTCCCGCTACAGTGTGTGTCGGAAAACGAAACGCCCTCTGCCATAACAAGTTGTTCACGACGTACAACGTGGGAAGACATTATGCAAATATTTTACTTTGTGGCGTGTGGCCGTAACAGAAAAAGATTTGAATTGCTGAGACTTGTTTAGGCGAATGTGATCCGACTCCGAATGATTTTTTTTTTTTTTTTTTTTAGATGGACAAAAACGTCATTAATCGTGCACTGTCGGCTTCATAACTTTGTAGATAGTTTATGTTTACATACAGCTACATGATACACTGCATAAAAGATTATATTTGAAAAGGCATAATAGGGGCACTTTAATATGTATGTTTTGGTTGGTTCTGTGTAAATAACATTTGAAAGTAAATGATCCTGAGACAAGGTGAACATGGTTGTATCACCTTTATGAGATTGTTGGGAGTCATCAACCATGGCATCCTTGCTTTATTACAGGAAGAACTTTGGTTTTATATATTATTACATTTTCATTTGTTGTGCCGAATACGCGCTGCAAAATGGCTTACTGAATGTGCTGATTCTCTTCAGTTTTTTTTCCCCAGTATATCCACTCCCTTCAGAGTACCTTCAGACTGCCACATTATATAATAATAATAATACATTTTATTTAACGGCGTC
>JAUMHR010000072.1:19173359-19183979 GCA_032361145.1 Enteromius fasciolatus | reverse complement strand
GTATATCCACTCCCTTCAGAGTACCTTCAGACTGCCACATTATATAATAATAATAATACATTTTATTTAACGGCGTCTTTTATAGCACTCAAGGACACCTTTCAGTGAAAAATGAAACAAATAAGTTCAATGGTTAAAAAGTTGACATAAAATTACATAAAAGCCTGTCTGAACAAACAAGTTTAAAAACTGGAAGACTAGGACTGTTGCAAATCTCGACAGGAAGTCTGTTCCATAGAAAAGGTGCCGCATAATCAAAAGCTCGAGAACCCATAGAAACTGTCCTTGTACGTGGAAGTACAAGTGTAACTGCAAAAGCAGTTGAACGAGTAACACTATTAATATGGGCTTCAAATGACAGAGTTTGGTTGAAGATAACTCCTACGCTTTTAACCTGATTGGACAGAGGAATGTTAAAAATATCAATTAAAATAGGGGAAATGTTAGCCTTTGGCAGTACTGATTTTGTACCCACAAGAAGAATTTCAGTTTTACTATTATTCAATTTGAGAAAATTCCTTGAAAACCAAAGCTTTAACTATTCAAGGCACTCAACAAAAGCAGAAGGAAGAGACCGCGTGGAAGGTTTAGAGGAAAGATAAAGTTGGGTATCGTCTGCGTAACAATGAAATTTAATTCCATATTTCCTAAAAATGGTCCCAATTGGGAGAAGATAGATAAGAAATAGGAGAGGTCCCAAAACAGAGCCCTGTGGGACACAAGTGACAACTTAACAACTTAAAGGGGTCATACACATGCTGTTTGGACTGAAATGTGTGTTGGGAGTGTGTGTACACAACAACCCTACAATGATAAAGATCCACAAGTATTTTTATTAAATTAAAAGAATATGTTGCCCCTTCTGAAATCAAGCCATTTTCAAATGCATGTCGGTGTAGTGTCACACCGACAGAGGCCACTCCCACAATATTTGATTGACAGCAGCGTATCACCCAGACTGAACTGGTGTCTTACCTCAGCCCTAGTGAGCCGTCATCAGACCGAGACGCAGAGACAAGTAATACTCCTAAGAGATTGAGGTGTTTTGTTGTTTAATGTATTAACGAACATAGCAGTAGTCATTTACCCCCAACATCTGAGTGACTGAAGATGCCGAGGACTAACGTTATGTTTTAGTTCTAAAGGGAAACACGGCCTTGATCAACCGCAATGCTTTTATGTTTGCATGAATCATTCATGATCCAGCCTCACCTACAAAAGCAGTGAGTAAACTGTCTTTTAATTAATCTTTGCAAATAAAGTGCTAATTAGCAAGTTTCACTATGAATACGGCTAAAAAAGATCCTCCGAGAGCGTTTCAGAAAAAAGGGGCAGGGTCAGCGGAGATTGTGAAGATTTAAAGGGGAAGTACACAGAACAGTGATTTCAAAAAAGCTGTTTATGGCGGGGGAAAATTAGCGTTTTTTACACTATCTTTACAATTTTTTAAAGCGATCTATATTACAAACTTTCCATTAAGATCCTAAAGAATCATATTAGCTTGTGGAAAATTGCTTTTGTATGACCCCTTTAATAAAAAAAGAACATAAAATCTTCACATAGCTCAGTAGAAAGAGTATGAGATTTGGAAAATTCAGATATTCATCAGCCTACCTGCCCTTCCTCATGCCACTTAAACTTAAATACATAGTTGGCCAATTAGTTTTACTCTAATTATTTTCTGAGTACTTTTCCTTCTTAATTTAAGTGTGCTCTTAACATCAGTGGCGGCAGTTGCCAGAGTGTGTTCAGGGTGAAGCTGGCCCTAAGGTCTGTGCCTTTCTGCTTTCTTTCATTCCCCAGCCTCATTTATGCAGGAGACGCCCTCATTTTAATGTTCTCTACCCCTATTCCCTTATTCCCATTCTTTCGTTCAATCCTTCAATTAGATCTTAAGATGTGTCTGACAAACCTTTTGCATATAAAGTGTGTTGTGTTTTCAATTTAAAAACAAAAAGATGAAAAATAATAAGAAATGTAACGTCATCATCATTAAACTCTTATCCAACAATTAATTTCAAGTCTGTCTGTGCCAATTAAAATCTTGATTATTATTTCAATTAACACAAATTAAAAAAAATGGCAGGAGAAATGTTTTTCCCTTTTCTGTGATTAGTTTTTTTCTTTACCATGGCACATGAACAGCATACAAGATCAAGATCATTAGTGTAGAAGTTAATAAACATTGTCATGCACTTTTGTTCAACAGCCCTGGGCATGGTTAGATTTTAAACTGAGATAAGCATTGGCTATATCCAAGAGAAATGGAAAGTGGGTGTGAAACAGAAAGAAAGAAGACAGATATTCAAAACATGATTGAAGGCTTGAGGTTTAATGAATCTGTTTTAACGTCAGCACAATAGAAACCCCCCGCTGCATTAAGCACACATTGAATTAGACCATGGATTTCCTTGACATGGCCATGGGTTGACGTCACATACTCTGTCATAGGCACAAATTACCAAGATTGTTCTCTGTATGTTTAATTTGTAGTCCATAAGGACATTATAGAGCTTAATTGAAAAAAAATAAATAAATAAACGTGTATGTTAAGATTCACTCATTTTGATCATAGACATTGTCACTTATTTTTTTCTTTCTTTCTCTACCTCTGTCCTGGTTTTCCGATAGACAGATTTATTATTTATTTACACATCATTTAGGCATTTATTGTTAGGCATTACTAGCTAAATAGAATATTCTGTTTTGGGGGCGATTTTTTTTACACTGTCCATATTCACTAACATATTCATATCGTATCTAAACAGGTCAATATGTATGGCAATCTGGAAATCCGTGCTTTTTTCCAAAGGTTATTGTCCGAGTAAAGGGCGTTGCACACTATTAACATTTAGGCTAACATCGGATTTATTCAGGTGTGGCTCGAACGTTAAAACCTTGAGAACTAAATGTGTGGTTTATAAATCTAAGGTGCAGCACTAAGGAATTATTTTTTTTATTTTTTTATTTCTGTTGATGTGGATGTGGTTTTCTTAAAATACTGATAGTAGGAATAAGACAAAAGTATTATTAAACAGTTTATATATAATATTAATAAGATAAAAACAAGATTTAGGTTTGTTATTACATTAAAAATATATATATATATATAATTTTTAATTGTACAATTAATTTGTTTTTTAAATAAAAAAACATTTTCTGGTAAATGACATGTAACTTTCTTTGGGAGAAAATTATTTCTATGACTTTGGTTGTTGATGTCAAAAACTGGGCGTGCAGTCCAACCCTGTGTTATATCCGTAGTACTGCATTTAGGCCCAAATTCATATGTCACTTGGTAAACGATAAATAAATGCCAACAGGGACAGTTAGCACGTTATAATCCCATTCTCAAAAAAACAAGAAAATGTAACCCAGTAAAAAATTTGCACTTCTGTATATACCTAAATTAAATTTTTTCCTAATTTGTCTGTTGTTGTATGTTAATAATTTTGTATTATTGGGGCATTGCAGTTCAAAATGAGGCATTTCAGTTTTTGATTTTACACTGTTATGCGCAGTATCTAGTAGGGATGCACCGTTACTAATTGACCGTTATGTTTGTGCGTTTTGTCAGTAAAGTCGGTCCTGTAATCAGCGGTAAATGCCATCAGGTGCGTGATTTTACATTGAGCCATATATACTTCACAAAGCCGTTGTTCACTGACAAGCTGCGCAAATCCACACTGATAATAAACATGGTTTTGCGCAGCTTGTCAGTGAACAACGGCTGTGTGTAGTGTAGTGTGACCAGAGAATGTAAAGATGTGAATTATACCCCAGACTACCTCTTTAGGTGGTTCTTTTCACAATCACAATAAAATCACTAGCATGATATAACCCTTCTCAACACCCTTGTATTAAAAACTTCACCATGGGGCATTTGATTTCATCAGCCCTGAATGTCAAATACATTATATAATTGCTAGTGTTTAAAACTGAACATCAAAAAATCCAAATGAAGTACATACTTGAGTTACATTCTTCATTTTTGTATTTGTTCCATCTGAATCAGAGTTTAACTTTTTAAAACAAATTCCTTTAGTTGTTGTATAAAACAATAATCAAAAGCTGTCGCTATCCATGTATTTAGTTTTTGTCTGCCGTAATTGGTTTCTATTGCTCTGTCCTTCAGTAGCCACAATAAAAGTGAAATCTCATTGGTGCACAAAGCTGCATTTCAAAAATTAAATAGATGTTTGTATGATGCCACAGCATTTCAGCGTGGACAGGTAAATAAATTTGCTGAAACTGTTTGGACACTTTTAAACATTTATTTGCACTTGTGCATTCTCTTAGTCCATTTCTCTTTCTGTTTATTTCTCAGAATTTCTTTCTGAGACTCATGAAACATGTTGTTGAGTGCCCACATCCTGTCAGTGATCTCTCAGCGCCTCAGAGGCGTATCAATCTGAGCACCTGACGTCTCCTCTGAAACACCACCCCCGACCGGCTCTCCCCGCTCCAGCAAAGCTCAGATTAGGAGAGAGCAGAGTGACATAAAGCCCCTTTAACAGCGGCCTACACCCACCATTCAGCTTTATGCCAGCAGCAGCACAGAGCTTTTGGCTGCTTGTTTGTTTATGTGTTCTGCGCTGCATGTGGAGTCTCTATCCTCTCATGTATTAGCACCGCTGTCGAGATATGTCAGGCTGACTGAAGAGGTCACATCAAGAACTTCATTTCTGCTGAGGTGATGTTGTTAAAAATATTTCCATTTACTGACTGTTCCTAGGATTATGCACTATTTGGAATCAGAGAACTGAGCGACACATAAGCAAAGAATGTTTTGGAAAGTTCCTCTCTGCTTTGAGAAAGCATGCATAGGACTTTCTTGTCTTCCTTTGATAGTTTTTTCTAGTGTGGCTGCAATATTTTGAGAACTGTTTGCCCAACACAGTATGTTGAGTCATGTGATGACAACTGCAACCACCTCAAGAACACTCATAATCTCATTGGCACTCCATGTCCACTCACTCACTTGCTTGTTGAAAAAAAAAAGTATGTTCACGCCTTCTATTGCTGTGCAAACATGGACAAATGGATCTGACAAGAGTGTTATGGAGGAGACTGTGGTATGACATCAACGGCTATGACTGTAACACCCTTCATTAAGACGACATTCAGAGTATAATTAACTGCCCAACGGTCGAGCTGCTTCAAGTGGTGTCTCTCCATCGGCCTTGTGTACTTTCTTCCTGTGTCTACAAAAATATATATATGTGTATGTTTTAATTATGTTCAGAGAATAAATGAAGAAAATAATGTCTTGCTGATTTTATGAAAGTCCAAACTGTTGTTAGTTAAAAAAACATTGCGACTTGATGCAATGTCTGAGCAGTTATAGAAAATATAACTTTAAAGGTCTTTCAACCAAGCACAATTTATTAATTTATTCCACTTTTCTGTATTGTTTCAGTCAGAGTTTGTTTGTTGAACATAAAAAGTGATATACCTTTTAATGGCTTGTGGGAACTCTGAGATTATATCCAAATGTTTACTTGATCAACGTCCCAATCATATCCATGTTTTACTCAGCTTTTCTTTCAAGTTGCCGAATAATGCAGTATAGCTGCCAAATAATATCGCTGACTACTAGTCTTAGAGAAAGAAAAACAAGAGGAAATATCTAGACGTTACTCTGTGTGCACCTGTGTGATCAAAGCAGATTCTTACATATGGCACACTGTACCCGATTTGAGACACTCCCTGCTTTGTGCGTGACTGTAGAGCATTTCATGCCAACGCCAGTAGTCGTAATTTGCAGGCGGATTGAGCACTCCAACAGTAAACACTGACTCAAGCCCAAGGAATCTTAAGAGCTTTGAAGTAATTGCAGGTTCCTTCTAAAACTGTTTCTCCACCATCGCTCGGCCATCAGAAACCAGAGCTGCGCCGCAGCAGACATCTGTAAAAAGGGAAATAGCCAAACACCTCTCTCTCTCTCTCTCTCTCTCTCTCTCTATAGGGCTTGTTTAATCTCTGTGAACCTTAGAAAATGCCACAGCTTCATGTTTAGCTGAAATACCCCTGACATTAGCATCACTTTTATTCAGAGTGTGATGAGTAAAAAATAAAAGTAAAAAAAAAAAAAACGGCAAAAAAAGATAATTGCTGGTTTGAAGATCTTTAATGCAACAGCCGATGAAGAACTGAAAAGAGCAGCTAAGCCCATCACTCTGACAAACAATCAGGCTGCTGTTTAAGAGGCCAAATTATAGGTTGTGCTGGGCCTGAGGATCAAAATAAAATGTCAGAGGAGAAGTTCACAAACAAGTGTCAAATTGGTTGGAAAGACAATGGATCTGAGCAGTCTGTTGGCATAGGAGTAAATAAGTAAAGATTTTGGTCCATGAAGTTATTTAGTTTACTTTAGTTTATAGCTTTATTAATCCCCTTGGGGCAATTCTTCTGTGGTGCTTCAATATACAACCAACACTTAACACACACATACTCAAAATACACCAAATAGAAACAAAAATAGGAAACATTTTATGTTGTTTCTAACTTGTATAACCTTTTTGGAACACAAACATAAAATCATATGGCCTTTTATGGCCTTTTATGGGGTATTTAGTGTTTTTTTAAGCTAGACAGTCCACTCCATGCTGTTGTTATATCTGACCAGTCATAAGGGTACATTTTTTTATACATCATCTGAAAGCTAAATAAGCTTTCAATTGATGTATTGTTAGGAAATGAAAGCATTTTGCCGATATGTAGCTAATTGAAAATCTGGAATCTTATGGTGCAAAAAAATCTTAAATCTCAAATTTATTAAAGACCAGCCAGGACCTTTTGCTAAATTCTCTTTTTTGTGAGAATATTCACAATGGTGAATAAATTGCTGAGGGTGAATAAATTACCACAGAAATCTTATACCTAAGTAATGTTGCTGCTTTTATTTATTTATTGTTGCATAATTTTCTGCAGATAATGACATTTTTTCTGTGTGTTTTAGTAGGTAGAAAGATTTTATCTTGGCAGTCCAGCCTTGGGTGGTGTGCCAAAAACTTTACCCGTAATACAGGAAGGCACAGCATTTTTGCTGACTCTACATTTACACATCCGGTGTATGTCACAAAGTGGGCGTTTGTGGTTGCAAAATCATAGAAATGTGTAGACGTTTTGGCTGCCAGCTATCAAAGTAAAGAACGAGTTAAGTACCAGGTGATCATACTTTTAAAATTAAGGATACTTTTGTGTCATTACAGGGATCCAGCTGCATTATTCACACCTTTCTATATGCTATTAATGTTTTAATAGTCTGTGATTATTGTGATTATACAAAGTCGCCTTCATACATTTTGACTATTTGACTATTTCTATCTGGAGTATATTGATTACTACCGTATAAAAGCCAGGTCATACATAAGCAATTTATTATTACTAGGTGTTAAAGTTAACCTTTATGGCTTAATCCAGGATATTTGTTCGTGATGTCTCATTTGATTTGTCATGTGTATTGTCTCATAATTCTATGAAAGTAATCACATTTAATTAAATTTTTTGGACATAATAACCCAAGTCAGACCATTGCATCCAGTGCACACCCAATAGACATTTGCCCTGTAAAAGGTTTTGCTTTAATCCCATGGTTAATGCTTGCTTGTTCAGGCAATTTTAATATCACCATTATAAGATACAACAAAGTACTCATAATTTTACTAATCATACCTGACAAACCATATTGTTTTACATCCAGTGTAAAACATTAGTTTTACTCTTTATGTGTAGCTACACTGCAGATTTATATATATATGCAGTATATATATATATATATATATTAGGGGTGTAACGGTTCACTAAAATCACGGTTCAGTTCGATACGACACAGTTGTCACAGTGTATGTCACAGGTTGGTATATTTTTCGATACAGCAAAAATAAATCCCGTTTTCACACTATTTTCATTAAAACTAAAAAAGTTTTCTTTTACTTTGAACAACAATGGAGCTATACTTCACATATCTTCTGGTTTCTTCTTAGCAGCAAATAAAACAAAACCTCTTTTATAACCAAAACCAAATGCTCCTTATAAAAAAATCCTATGTTATATTGTAGTAGTTATAAACTAATAGAAAGAAAAGAACAATTTTCAAATGGAACTCAGTTTCAATAAATTTTTAAGCTTAAGTTAAGTTTAGTTTTTTTTTAGTTTTTTTTTTAAGTTCAGAAAGATGAGAGCGTCCACATTTTTGCTAGGAGGGCTCAATAACATTAAACATTTAAAAACTTAAATCCCGCGTTAAAATCTGTGGCTACAAATGTATGAGTGATTATAATAGAGTTAGACTGTTTCCTACTAATCATGTGACACTGAAGACTGAACTTTCAAAATTTAAAATATTAAATAAGATTATAAATATTAAAATAGGTTTGTTTTTTGTTTTTTAATGCATTTATTTAATCAAAAATGCATAATTACTCCAAACCTTTGACTGGTATGTGTTTTTGCTCACATGAGGCAAGTGTTCTCTGTGGATATAGTACGTTGCTATATGAATACTAGGTTATTTGCTGTCAAAAGAAGTTTGTCTGAGTCCATCCTTTATTGTGAGCTGTGTGGGCCTACACTTGCCTTAGCAGGCATCACTAAACCACTAGATTGGATGTGATTGTCATTAAGAGGGCATTATGGTAAGACGCTATCACATGTATCTTTTGTAAAACATCTGGCTGCCGTGCTGCTTTGAATAAGCAGTGAGTGAGAGAGAGTGATAAAAACTGCATGAAACATCAAAAAGGAACCTAACCGCATTCTGTCTCCATGTGGCTCTGAACTTAAAATTCACAGACCCCCTGAATTTCTGGTCTTAGCGTGTAAACTCGCTATTATCACTGTAAAGGGCTGCATCAGCTAATGAAGGCCCATCCATTCTGATATAGCCCCTAGGGAAGAATGGTGCTCCCAATCTCTCCAAATGGTGGGTGGCATCCTGTTTGAAGTAGTGTAGCCCAGATATTGCAGCAGTCTGGAGGGTGGATGTCGGGCACCTGCTGCTGTCTGTGGGAGGGATGAATAGAGAAGCGTCATCTTTGCTGATCACAGAGCTTGTAAACATGCACACCTGATGTAATATTGTTGCCTGGCATAATAACCCAAAAATCTTACTTGTGATAAAAAAAATCATAGCATGGTAGGACATGCGGTCTAAATGTAGTTTGTTAACAGCAAAGCATAGCTCTACCAACATGAGGTGAAATTAAAACTTTTACAAGTAAAGCATCAACAACTTTCATTCCTTTTGACACAAATAAGGATTGCAGGCTGATAAGAAATTAATAAAGACAATACTTATGTTATGCATGATTTGTAAACCTAACATAACCAGCCCCATATCTATGGGTCTCCTAGCATAGTAAGCTTGCATGGTAGGTCACCTATAGAGGATGCGGCGCACAAATGTACAAGTCATGATAAAAGAGCTCAAAGGTCCATGTACACACTGCAGCTAAATTACATTGTCATTTCACCTTTTAGTGCTTATTTCGAACCTTGACTCCTTATTGTTACTAGATCTTGCTAGAAAAAAAGGTAAAAGAACAAGTGCTTAATGAACTGAAATAAATCCAAACATTTAATACTGAAAATAAAACAATACCTACCTTTCATGACCTTTCGAACATATACAAAACACAGCAATAGAGCGTTAACCTTTTAGTTCCACTCACCAGACATTTCATGCCACATTTTCGATGTTGATTATAATAGTAAAGTTTGTTAAACGCAGGTGGCAGTATAGTACAGTATTTCGTTCTGTTTTACTTTTGAAGCACTATGAAACTGTTAATGAAACTAATCAGCAGGTTTTTATTTGTTTAACTATTTATTACACTTCTGTAATGATTTTAGGGGGAAAGGGGGGAAAAAATCTGTTGAATAGATGCTTAAATGCCAGAAGTTAGTTGTGAAGGAATTGTGTGGAAATATGCAGAGGGTTTTATAAAGTTCTGTATTTGCTAGTCTGTCAGATTTTTACCAGGCACACAAAACTAACGCAAACCAATTTTAAATGAGTCTCTAATAAAGTCTGCCTTGGTCTTGCTCTTTGTTGAACCCTCTGCTGCTGCCAAAAGCAAATTTACTGACAGAACAGAGGGAATCTTGACCTTCACAACTGTTATTGCTACAAGCAATTAAAGCAAAAGCTTATTTTTTGTACCATTTGTCTTACTCTCCTCCTTCCCTCCTTGTGTTTGAGCTAACAGTTGTTTCATTTGCGCAACGTGTTAACTAATTAGATTAATTAATCAAGGTTAATTAATCCGAGAAGCAACGACTGACTGAACAGAGGGCACAGCAGAGGGGTAGGCTCACACAGCACTCTCTGCGTGAACCCGACATGCGCACACACATTCAAGACGAGAGACAAGACCGTCTTAGTGGTACTTAGAAAAACACCAGATCTGTGAGGAGGAAAGGGGATCTTTTTCGAAGCTGAGACTGCTTTGAATAAACCACAGGAAATCTGTGACAAGGAAACAGCAGAGCTGTAGAGGTGCCATGTAAGCTGTTTGCGATAAGATACTGGAAAGAGAGACCTGTACACCATAGTCGTGTGGGAGATGGAAACACAACAGTAATTTACTGTAAGCACAGGGCTGGGGGGAAGACATA
>JAUMHR010000072.1:19156553-19168774 GCA_032361145.1 Enteromius fasciolatus | reverse complement strand
AAATGTTTAAAAATATACATTTAAGAGGAAAGTCCACTGAAGCCCGATTTAATCCCTGCATTTAATTAATGAATGCATTAATGAATGAACAAGACTTAAAAAACACAAGCAAATACTGAATATGGAGTCAGTGACGTTTCCTTAAACACTCACTGGACTCGGTTGGACTCGGAACATTTTCAGAGTCCAAAAGGTTCGAGTCCGATTCAATTCCGAGTAAAAATGCATCCGAGTCCGTGACAAGTCCGAGTCTTTTAAAAACTACTCGAGTCCGGACTCGAGTCCGAGTACCCCAACTCTAGTTCCTTTTGTATAATGAAAGCAACTTATGCTCAAGATGTTAAGTCTTCGGGAAGCCAATTGATAGCTTGATTTAATGTTTTATTTAATTACTTTTCCTGCGACTCTATCCAAATATGTTCTCCAGCAAATTTAACATCAAATATTGTATGAAGATCTTCCAACCCAATATCACTAGAAATGCAATTTTGTATGGTGGTGATTTTATATGAATGCACATTGTATGAAAGTTAAAATCAAATGAAAAAAGTAAACAATCCACCCGCTAACCCCACACCTTTATTACGAGTTTTAAGCAGTTCATCTGAAAATGAATGAATGTGCAAATTCCTTTTAAATTAGCCATCACAATAGTTATAAATTGTCATGAAACTGTATTGAATAGGCATTGTTTTATTAAAATGTGGCAAGTTAAATTTTTGTGGAGAAATTACCGGGAAATAACCACAAAGTATCATCACATACAGCTATCGTATGTCTTCAAAATAACATCAATGTAATACACAAGTCATATGGGTAATTTTGCTTAGTGGTCCTATTCTGGATCATGATTGTCTGGGCCAGGACATCTCTCCTTTTGTGTTCCACAAAAGTTGTTATTCACAGGTTTGGATTGACATGCAATAAGTAAATGATAATGACATAATTTTCATTTCGGTTGAACAATTTTTTAAACAAACCCAGTACATTTGAGGAATCCCCTGCTTCCACTCTCATCCAGGCTGGCAAAGAATGCATCCCCTCCAGCCAGCCAGTCATGCAGCCGTCCCTGCAGCCCCATCACAGAACCAGAGAGAGAGTGAGTGGGACTTGAAAGAGTAGTGCAAGAGAGAGGTCGCTCTCAGCCTGCCTGAGCTGAGTAAAATAAAACCCTCCCAGGAATCCTTCTCTCTATCTCTGTCTCCATCTCTCTTTCTCTGAATCCACACATCCAGGTTTACCCGGCGTATCACTCTTGCAATGATGGCCACTCTCTACTCCCACACAGCAGGCTGTGTTATTATGACTGTGAAGTGCTCACTGAGTTTGACAGTGGACTTCACATCTCCTTCAACATGTGATGGTGCGAGATCGACTCCTACACATCCTATAGTTTGACAGCGCTGTGAACACTTTCCCCCCCTTTTCCACTCTTTTTTTCTCTTCTGTTTTTGATTGCATCTCTGTCTGTTTAGAAGACAGCTATTTGTTGGTTGTGCTTTGTATTATTGTGCAGATTGTTTGCAAGTTTTCTCATTTGTCTCTGGTTGTTGTTTATTTTGTTCTGTTCTTTGTTATTGAGTTTGTAAAAACAGTGTGGGTCTATTCTATTCAAGCCCAATAACATTCTTAAAAGCACAACAGAACTTTGAATTGTCAACAGCCCATTGATCTTTCAGAAATCATTAATACTTACAATAATCATTTAATAATAATTAATTATTTATTGGTTATTACTATTAATGTTCAAAACAATTAATCATGATTTGATTATCATCGTTTTGACTACAGACACCGTCTCTGCATTTGATAAATAAATATTTTAATCTTGTCAGCACTCTATTCTCCTATTTGTCGCTATATAGAAATGATTGATGGATCCAAAATAAAATGTTTTGATTACAAAATAAATGTGTGTGTACTGTATACACTTATTATATATATATTAAAAATATTTACATTAACATGCAAATATTCATATTAATATATTTCATATTATATATAAATATATTTCATATCTAAGTATAATGCATTTTTTAAGATATATGCATGTGTGTGTATTAATCTTTACATAATAACGGTTCACACACATATTATGTACACAAAAGCTTTTATTTTGGATGTGATTAAAATATTACTAATTAAAATTAGTACTGTTGATTAATCGCATCCAAAATAAAAGTTTTTGTTTACATAATGTATGTGTGTATGTACTATTTATATTATGTATATATTAGTATGTACACCTACAGTACATACATTCACACAGAACATATATTTTGAAAATATTTACATGCATATACATTTATATGTTTATATTCTTATATTTTGTTTTATATATAAATATATTTAATTTGTTTTGTCTTAAAAATATACATTCATGTGTTTGTATTTATATATACATATTAGATATACACAGCACATATATTATGTAAACAAAAAACATTTATTTTGGATGTGATTAATCAGTATTGATCATTTGACACCACTTATTAAAATATAAAACAATTATTTTAATGATTTTGTTGTTGTAACATGTTTTTATAGTAACTTTTATATTAATATTGTGAAATTATTTTGTTGTCCTTCGTGACTTAATGCAGGGTTGGGCAAATTCAGTCCATCCCTGCCTTAAAGCAACTTGATCCATGACTATATTCAAGATATATTAGATATAATACCATTCTCATAATATTAATTTTTGGCTTCTGTGAATCCCTGTAAAATCTGCTCAAGCAAGTCAGAACAGAGTATTCTTAGACAACTTCAGCTCAAGGTTGTAATTCCATAATCTTCCCTAAAAATATTGCCTGCTGAGATTTTTCTTGGTTGCTTCAAATAGCTATTAAACAAATATCCCCATAAGCCTATCCTGTTCCAACAGACAAATTCTCATCTACTCTGGGGTGCTTATGGCTGCTGGCGTTGTGCCTGCACACAACCTGCAGATGCTGGGACAATGCATAACAATGTTGTTTGCTAAGGTATAGTCTTGCAGTACACAAGGTCAGGGATTTTTTTTTTTAAATCTCGGTTTTAGTATTAAACGTTGACACATTAATCAGAATATCTAGGGAACAACGGGTAGGGGCATTTACTTAACAACCTAGCAACCACACAACACCTTAGCACCACACCAACAGTGTTTGCACAGGCATGCAACACACACATCAGAATCAAGCTGTATCTCCATGGAGATGCTGCTCTATTGTCACTGTAGCACAGCGACAACATTTTGTTATGACTGAGCCCAATGGAGAATTGACAGCTGAATAGCGTTTGAGTGGCGTTCCTCTTCATTTCCTGTTTCCGCAGTTAATAAATAACACGTCTGTGCATTAACATCTTTTAAACAGTCCATGAATATAATTCTGGAGCTTGATGGACGTGAATGACATTTCCATGCTTGTATATTGCCAAAGACTGTTTCAGCAAAAGATAATCTTACTGTCAGTCAAGGGCATTGTTGATCTAAACCCAACTGACAGAGGATTCTAGATGCTATTCTTTATATATTCAGACTAGTTGCAGAATATCTGAAATGTTTCTTCTTCTTTTTTTAAATTGAGTATTTTGTAATCTTCCTTCATGTTCTATACAAGAGATCCGTCTTTTTTCAGCTGAAGAAGACCGTCCAAGCAAAAATAAGCATCTACAAATCAAAACTCCAATATAAGAGCCGTTAATGGAGGTTCTGTTTTTTTCACACGTCTACATCACATTTTTCATGAACCTATCACATCATCTCATCTTTCATTGATCTGGCATGTTCCACTGTTCTCTGAGAATCCTGTCTATTTGTGGGATTTTTTCTCTCTTCCCGTCTGCTGTATAGCAGAACACTCATCTGTTCATGTGTAAAGCAGGGGGAGAATGTATGGTGCAGATTTCTATGCAGAGATGCAGAGTAGACCAGCAAAGTCCAATTCTAGGGAGAAAAAAAACTTTTCCTTGAATACATTGTTTTTGCATATAAAATTTATAAATATATATAAAACTTTTTTTTAGCCCAATTAGTAGTAATTACTAATTACACTTTATTATAAGGTGTTACGGTGTAGTACGATTAATATTAATTAAATATTTAAATATATTTTAATATTAAAAAAATTAAAACCCTAAGAATAAGGTTTTGTCTTAGGGTAACTTGCACATAATTATGTATCATTTATTGTTATTATAAAAAGTATGTGTAACAAGGGCACGCAAAATAAAGTGTTACCAAGTTCTGTTTCTTGTATATCATTTATTTGTAGGCCTTAAATTCTTGGGAGGGTGAAAAAGCAGTCAGTAAGTTCCCAGAATACAAAGCAAGCACCTCTTGAAATTGTTTGAGAAAATGCAGAGTGTAATGGTCTTCAAAGGGCTACTTTTAAAAGGCTAAAATGACTTTTTTTCCAGTTTAGATTACTTTTGTATTATTATGAAGTGTGAACAATAGTAGCTATACATTTTGAGTAGATGATGTGTTGTATATTTATGGAAATGGGTTGTAAATGCTGTTCCAGGTTCTGCACACTGAAGGACTTCTTGATTCCCAAGTAAACATAGAGGAGTGTTTAAGCAGTTATGGCCAAAAATTTGCTGATCTTCGCTTTCACCAAATGTTTACTTCTAGAAAGACTTTTTCTTTCACTGATCAATAAAAGTATTCCTTTTAAACCAAGTAGGGATGAATTAAAATATTTATATTCTTTTATTCTTTCCTCTTTGTTTCTCAGTGCACTTGGAGGATCTTCGGCATTACACATCCCAGCATTCCCCAGTGGTGGCTGCCTCATTGACTATGTACCTCAAGTGTGCCAATTACTCACAAACAAGGTAAAGCATAATCCTTACTTTCTGTTTGTGTGTTACTTTAATCTTCTGAAAATCAGTTGCACTTTCAGTTATGTGTGGGTTTGTTAGTACACAATGGTGTGTATGGATGATAAACTTAATGCATTTATAGGGAAATTGCATGCATGTGTTTTCATTTGTTTATGTACATTTCTGATCAGTTAAGAGAAGCCCTATGACAAGTGGAAAGAAAATGTGACTGTCACTTGCCTAAGGAGGGAATGACATTTGTTTCCCCTGACATCTCTACTTCAGTTCAGCCCCACTTCTCATATTCACACAGACAGCATGAATAATCAACCCTTCCAATATTCCACTTCATGCCCCACCAGTGGCCACCAGCTCCTCAGGGCACACTCACCTGAACTAGGGTCACACATTAGTCTTCTTGAAAATGATCAAATTGATAACATAGAACTTTTCTTGCTCCAGTTTTATGTTTATATTGGAGAAATTAGATTCATATATAGAGAGTGTGTTTCAAAGCACTCCAGTGCTTGAAGTGTAGTGTACTGAGTCAGACAAATAGGTTTTTGGAGTCATTAAACATCATAACACCAAACAGGAAAACTAATCTACTCAATATTTTGCTTTCACAGCCTAGTTGTGTTTAGAATCAGACTATTGCAAACTATTCTTTACTGAAAGGGAAGTTATGGGGCCGCCATGTGGTACTTTATTAAACCTAGGTATTGCTTCTTATTTGCAGATTCAAAATTTCAAAAGCTTCATTAATAATCCCATTAGGTTTTTGCTGAAGGTACCACGGTGATGGATTGGCCTACAAAAATATGCCATCACAGCAGCACTCTGTAGTTTGTGTGATGACAGACCAAAATTGAAACCATTATTCACTGATCATTTTCAGCTCTGCTGCAGCTCTCATATCAGATATGGTGCCAGATTCATGACCCACATCATGTTTGTGAAAGTAACATTATTATTACAGATCAAATCTGTGTCAGTAAAACTAGTAATGAATGATATTTTCTGTTCTCAGAACAAGCACACAGACACCAAAAGCTGGACTCTGAACTTTTACGATAAAGCATGTTCTGTGATCACTGATCTCACCTGTCAGCATCTCCCACGCTCCATGTGTGGGTGTAGAGTTCACTGATCCAAAGTTCCTGACACGCCTCCTCTAAACAAACAAGGCTTAGAGAAACAAAAAGAACAAGTGTGTGACTTGCATTGAGCAGCATAATGTTTCTTTCAGATGTGGGTCTTCTCTGAAAATGCGCTGAATCATGAAACAGAGATCAGCATTGATTCTTACATCACACATCGTACATACCAACATCAGAGCTGCTCTCCTCTTGATCTCACATGTGAAAAAAATATCACTTGCTTTGTGTCGAGCAACTATATTAAATCTGATCAAATAGATCTAATAACTGTTCTGTTATCCATTTCAAAGTTTAAACTACTGCACACTGGTTCACCTTTTGAGAACTTTTTCTGATTTAATGAATGCATTAAATATTCCTCCAGAATGTTTTGTGGTGACAAATAGAAAATTGGCAATAAACGCCCAAAATGTACAAACACAAGTTAGGGAACTGCAGTCTGCTAGAATGTGATTTGCTAAATTCAGGGTTATTTATGTATATCTAAGAGGTCAGTAAGTGTAGGTCACCATCAAGCAATTTGGGACCTGAGGGTCTTTCACCTGCATCCAGTGGAGGTCAGAGCTATGGCGCGTTCTGACTGCCACAAGCTATCCATCTGCCATGCAGAGAAACAGAAACTTTTCCTGGATGCTGAATTTCTTAAACAAGGCATGAAAGCAAAGGCTTTCAAGCAAACTTTTTTCTTGCTATTAACGTACTATAGAGACCTAAATTTGAGTTCTATATGTCACCACACTTTTACACAGAAAGCATTACATTAAAGTGATTATGAAATTTATTTTTTATTAATTCCAGTAGAAAGTGTTATTGACTTTCCTGTCATGAGACAACATAGTTAGATGGCCTCTACTGAATTTTGTTCATGTCACTTTGCCCAGGCAATCAGGCAAATGATTTCTTCACACAGTAGTAGGTTTTGTCACATTTATTTGTATGGCATTTTGTAAAATATAGATTTACTTCAAAGTAATAAATAGCAAAATAACAATAATGCTAGGGGCTGTTTGTTCACACAGAACGTGTTTTTCAGTTCAACTGTGATTCTTTTCCATTGATTACACTCACTTGCTTTTTGGATCTTCAGCATTTCACGTGTGATAAGTTAAGTTGATTAGTTTTAAAAAAAAAAGTCATCTTGATGCTTTGTTTTTAATCCACTTCACTGCTCATGTTTTACATTTATAAAGAAAAAACATGTTTTGTGTGATTGACCACTTTAATGTTGAAAAATGTATCCTTTAAAAAATAAATTTCAGTTGTAAAGCCACTTTACATAAGATAATAGTGTCTTTATTCAGCTCAAGTCAGTTCAATGTTAATTTAGTTCAGTTCTATAACATTGTTGGTTTTGCAAGGTTAGTGTCATTATCAATTTCAGTTCTGTTCATTGTGAAAAACTGCTTATGGTGTCCAGGGACTATTCTTTCAGCCATATTCATTTGGTTACTTTTCCACCATTAAAACTTCATTTCATTCTTTTTTATTGATTTTATCTTAACACAGGTTCAGTATGTCATTCAAGGATATCACAAGAGGAGAGAATACATAGCTGCTTTTCTCAGTCACTTTGGAATGTGAGTCTGTTGTCCTCCTTAAATACTGCTTAATTTATCTCTGTGACATTTAGAGTAAACAATATTATTATTAACAGTCATTTAACAGCTTAAAAATGAGAAAAACGCAATATATCACAAAAGGAACCAAATACATTAACAATGTTATTACTAACCTTAGTAGTGAAATAGAATTCAGATTTTTTGTCAGGTTTTTCAATACAAACATTTAACCCAATGGAAAGCTGAAAGTGATGTGATATACTTTTGGAACCTCCAAACTGAGACAATGAATAAATAAAACTGGTCTTGCAAGTCTGTACCTGAAGTGGTAACCAGTATAGCTGCTCACCACACCCTGTGATCATGAGAAATTAGTTACCAATTCCTTTTTTTTTAATTACTTAGGATAATTCTGCTTCTAATCTCATAAACAAGTACAAACAGACACTTTATAATGGACTGTAATGCACAAGGCACCAAGATGTCTCCAGTTTATTAACACGCCTTAATACATCGTCAGACAAGGCAGAGGCACAATGTGAAGAAGTATTAATGAAGGCTATTATTGTTTTTGGGGGGGATTTAGTTGGACAATGTATTATTCATCTGTTGCATCACAGAAAATGCATGGTTGTTTAGTTTGGTTCTCTTTACAATTATCATTTATAATATCTCTGATATTGACCAGAAGATACCATGGCCCTAAAATGTATTTGGGCTCTTAAAAATGCATTCAGCGATATTATCAGGTATGAATATTGATTTCTCTGTTATCACTACACAGGGGTGTGGTAGAGTATGATGCTGTTGGGTTTACCAAGCTCACCCTTCTTCTCATGTGGAAAGACTTCTGCTTCCTGGTCCATGGTGAGATAAACAAACATGTTCCCTTTTTGCAACACAGGCTCATTGGAAATACTTGACTTGGCATGTTTGCCAAAAAAAAAATACCTTGCTCTGGGTACGTTTTGCTATATTTTTCCAGTATTACATTCATAAAATGTATTATAGGCATTTTTTTATTGCAGATAAAAATGAATTTGCAAACATGCCATTTTAGTCTCTAGATATCCTTGAGCTTTTTTTGTTAAATAATAGTTAAGATTTTTTCAGTGTTGTGGAAATGTAGCCAGAATTACATATGTCTAGTGAGCATGAGTCGCTTTTATATATTGTGAAAATATGAACTTCTGTCACTGGTTCATAGTGATATCTTTCATTCTTCACCATTTTTGTTCTGGATGATCTGATTTGAGCTGTTCCTCATGCTTTCTTCTTTTAGTGGACCTGCCTTTATACTTCCCTCGAGATCAACCCACCCTTACGTTTCAGTCTATCTATCACTTCACCAGCAGTGGCCAGCTATATTCTCAGGTGCAGAAATCTTACCCCTACAGTCCACGCTGGGACGGCAACGAGATGGCCAAGCGAGCCAAGTAAGAAAAAATTAATTATGAATCCTCTCAACAAAGAGCAACTGATAGTTTACTCCCTTTGAAATGGAATTCCTCTCATTTGGTTTCACTTCATGCAATCAAAGTGAGTTTTCTGGAGGGTACTGGAATGTGTAGCATTCACCTTTGGACATTTTTCACACAGCCACACCTCAGCTCTCTGTGCTGAGTGTGATAAGTGTTAGTGATAATGCATTTCTTTAGTTTGTGTTCTTATCTTATCTCTGCTTGGATAACTTTTCCATTGGCTTTCTGGCTTGGCTTTAATCAAGCAGTGATTAAATATTTCCTGATTAACTTTACCCACTTGTATGGACATTTATTTGGTCTTTTCTGTAATTTGGCCTTATTGGTTGTAGTAAGCCTAATATAATTCTTCATACCAATTTTTGGTCCAAAAGTAAAATTTGTCATAAAAAATATAAAAATATATTTATTAAATGAAGTAGTCTTGCAATTTAAATAGGAAAGTGTAGTTTTTCTAGTGAACATTCATGTTGAGGTGATTCAAAATGCTTTCAGATTTAAGTTTCTCCATGACACTGCTGTTGTTGTGTCTCTTTCTCTTTCATTTTTGTTTCACTCACTCTTGTTTTCTCTCTCCCACAGGGCTTACTTTAAAAGCTTTATCCCTCAGTTCCAGGAGGGGGCTTTTGCCAACGGAAAACTGTAGATTTTGTGAATTAGGAGCTCTCTGATTTAAATGGTGGGTCTATGAACATGATGTACAGGAGACAGCATTCAGAGTAAAGCAGAAGTCTGTAAAAGGAACCTATCACAAATCTGCCAACTGGTCTTCTTCAATGCACCAGCGCTCATAAGCAAATATCATTTATTGTATTTGAAAGTACTGTGTGTATTTTTTTTTTATTATAATTTATATTATATTTGTGTTTTCTCATGTTCTTTATTAATAGATTGCACCAATAAATCAAATTGCTTTGCTGCTTTACTCTCTTGCTTTTTTGTGTTTTAATATTAGTTTTACTTTTAAGTTGTTTTACATTTTTATTAATCATCAGATTAATTTGTTTTGTACCTGTTTGTTTTAGGCAAATCTGATAAATCAATAGCCGAGCTGTATTATTTTGGTAACACTTCTACAATAAGGTTCCATTTTTTAACATTAATTTGAACAATTTAATAAATATTGTAATAAATACATTGCTGGTTAGTTACTGTTAACTAATCCACTAACTAATGTTAACTGATAGGGATTGAACACATTTAAGAAACAATAAGGCCGTGCTTGGATGAATGTAATGTTTGTTAAATCTTTTCACTCTTGAATTTTTTTTTTTGACTGTGTCAGAAGAAACTGTGAAATTTAAAAATCTGATCATTAATACCAAATAGATTAGATAATCTCGAGGCTTCAAATACAGTTTCGGGGGTTAGTTCAAATCCTTAAATCTAAGAATGAAAAATTATTTATTTTTTAAATGGTAATAATGATTCTTGCCCTAACAAACACTATATGTGAATTCATTAGTACTTAACTTTAGGAGAGAGAAAGTGTTCAGCACAAATCCATACTTGTTTGTAAATATGTATGAAGCATGTCACCAAAGGCCTTTTTTTCCCAATTTAGATTTCACAAAACTGAAAAAGGGATCAAAATTATGAGCACTTGTATTTCTAAAATTGTTTGTTTAATCCAAGGAAAATGTAGTTGCTCTGCATACTGAGAAATTTGATTTCAATTTGCATGTATATGTGAGTGAGTGTCTGCATGTGTTGTTTTCTTGTGATGGAATAGTGTCTTGGTGTGTCATCACTGTCAACTCTGATCGCTTTTAACAGGGTTTCAAACATGAACCAGAGAGAACCATATGTGTGTGAGTTTGTTTGTTAAGGGAGTGTAGACATGAACGGGATGTGTGGGAGAGAACCTACAGCTGACGGAGGGAGGGAGTGTGAGAGCGAGAGCTCGCTTGTTTTCATCATTAAGCGCAGGGGTCATTGTCAGGGGTCTTTGTTGGCCCGGGGGTCTGCCCTCTGCTATATTTATTGTTGGTAATGTAGGAGCTGTCATGTCTAATTGGGAACCACAGGATGAATGCATTTGGGGCATTTAATAGAATCAAGTCTCTTAATAAAAGAATTAATACAAGATTCTTTTTGTCTCTTTTCCCTTCCGTCCACGCTTGACACTATAACCTTTTCCAAACCTTCTGTAAACTGGCCCCATCAGATTGTGTGGACCCCCATTTAAGGTGGTGTTGAGAGAGGTGAGGGAAAGGTTGATGGGCCCCTTTAAGCCGAAACAGCATTCAGATTTGTTTCTTTTTTCAGCACCCACTCGATCAGCTCTAGTGGTGCATTAACAGTAAAGTGCAGTACATTATGGATTGGGGGGAAACAAAGTGCTTCCTCCAGTGTATTTCATGCACATGCCAGCAACCTATATAACAAAGTCTACTTTTAATTTCAGAAGTTTATATCAAAGAGTTATAATAGGGATGCAGAGGAATAAACAGATGAAAACGAGGTGCAGTATGAACCTGTTTTCAAAGACCTTGTTTTCTTTTTGCTCACCACTTTTAGTGCCGGGGTCTTGGCTGCCAACTTTGCTGCTAATTCCCCAAATCCACTAATCCTGCCTTATTTAAACCATCTTGATGGCAGCAGGCCACAGAAAATAAAAGGCTTGGCAGTCTAAATGATGCTCAGATTCATCAATTGCAACGGTATTGTCATTCCAAGCATGCAAGTTAACCTTTGAAGGAATTGCTGCTGACAGTTTCAGTTGTTTAAGTGCAGGCTATTTTAAAATGACTTCGAACCATCTGGTAATCTGAGTGTACACATATTTCTAAACAGGTTTAAAGAAGTGCCAGCCACAATCACATTTCATGTTTCATCGTGAAAGCAACTTTCAGATTTTCAATGATAATTTGAGAGATAAAAAGCAATAAAGCAGCAAATATGGTTGTAAGTAATCTATCAATGGGAGAAACATATATTATTAGGACACTTTATGGTTTATGTAGCAATACCTTTTTGATACAAGCCCATATCGCTAATTAAGAAAACAAGTTCATGCTACATAGCTCATGATATGTAGCTTTTATGTAGCGGATATTATTACTTTTTTTCTAGCATCGTCTCCTCTTATTTTTATTGCTCTCTCCCGCTCCATTTATATTATTGTTTCATTTCTCGTTCGCTCCGCTTTTCACAAGTTTATCAAACAACAGTGGTAAGTGAATAATCCATCAATCTCGGTGAGTATGGCT
>JAUMHR010000072.1:19120874-19153368 GCA_032361145.1 Enteromius fasciolatus | reverse complement strand
GGCCAAGTGATTAGCACACCTGATTCTGATCATTTGAATGGGTGAGCGAAAACTTTTGGTAATATAGTGTATATATAGGCCTACTATATATAGTAGGCCTATATGTGGTGGTAGGCTGCCAGGACCAAAAAATGCAAGGGCCGATTTTCAGAGATGAAATTAACATGACTTTTGTGTGGCACCGAGTCTGAATTTGGAAAAGAAACAAAGCCTGTAAGTGCAACCTTAACTGTATTAAAAAAGACACCCTAAGAACACTTGAAATAATTTTTTTTTACTCAAATTGTTGCCATTAAAAAATCATTAAGGTAAACCTTAGTTACATCAAGGATTAAAAAACAACAACATATTGTTTGTTCTTTAACTCCTTTTCACAAAATTACATTTGCAATTAATATGTAACAAATTTGCCTCAAACTGTTTGCCACAAGGCTTATTCGAATCTGTGGCGATGTTTGCCTATATATAACCTTTCATCAAATGTTTGCAAAAGAAGCAGTATTATATTTTTGTAAGAGCTAACAAATGCTCACTTGTTCCTCCTTTCTTATCAGGAAGGCTTGTTGTGGTATAGCTTGCACCTGGGCTTTTAACACATTAGTGTACTTGTCCTATTTATGTACCGCAACATTCCATGTTTGTAGCACTTAGACATATCGACAACGTGTATACAAGTTTACAGGAACCTTCAGATTAGACATCCGAACACTTGGTCCACACTTGTGCTTTAAACAAATAAATTAACATTCCATTAGGTTTGCTCTTTATCTCCATGCCCATTCACACTTTACGTAGATCTGAAAGAGCAACCCCAGTTGCGTTGTGAAACAATTTTCTCCATTGTGTTCAGCGCCTGTGATGCAAAGCACTCGGAAAGCGGCACCTGACAAAATAATTCTCAAAACAAGGGGGTAGACGATGTTAAAACTCTCAGATATACCTCTGCATCTTTCCTCTACTGCCCTCTCGGAATAAAAGCTCGTTGTGATGGGTCATATTTGCCTTGGCCAAACACCGAAGGTTTACGGGAAGACCCTTTTGCAGTAAAGACCAATGTTAAATGTTTTTGTCCCTCTTTAAAGTCCCCCCACCTCTCCTATTTCTACTCCATTTGTTAAGTTCTTCCACTATATGCTCCTGCTTTCCATCCCCCTCTTTGTTTTTAAGTCACCATCACTTCGTTTTGTCGCTCTTTGTTTTGAGTCAGCCACGCGTTTGTGACGCATTTCCTTCCATTGTAGCAGGAACCGATTCTTGTAGTAATAACTCTTTCAGAAACTCGGTCAAAGCTGCAGTTTGTGATTGTGTATGGGTAAATTCAGCGTACTGCCAGCAGAACCATTTTTTAAGACTACTGGCAAGCATAGAGGCTTCTTGTCTTTTTAAAGGAAGAACAATGTTCAGTAATGGAGCATGATATTGAACAGAATCCCTACATTCTTTTTTGCCGAAATAGATCCTGGCCACTTGGTTATAGACAGCTGGTGGTGGAAATATAAGTAAATAAAGAATGCCCCATTCCTTGACAACTCATTGACTCATCGTCATTGAAGCCGAGTCTCTAGGATTTCTCCATTAACAAACACATAAACAAGAAAATAAACTTAAAGTTGCCAGGGTATAGAATTTGGGTCTTCCACACAGCCTTCATTGTTCTCAGCTGTCCTAGTCAGTTATGAAGATACTCCTCTCTGTGATTACCATCTAAATGATAATTTAGAATAATAAACTTTACTTTGTTATGGAGTTGTTCATCTTTTTCTATGTTAACGAGAGCATGAAACGAAAGTGTTTTAATGGCAGATGTTTGAATTTTAGCTGGTGGTTTTGCTTGAACAATTATTGAGTTGCATGTAGTACCATTTGAGCAAGTCTTTCATACACCAGGGAGATTATGTACAATAGACAAACCAAGGCCATGTTTCCTACTTTTCTGTAATGCAATTGGCTTAATCAGTGGAAATGTTCCAGCATGAATTCATTTTCTATCCTCTGAGTTTCGTATTCCCTCCAGGCCTGGAATGTTCACATTGTGGCTCTGTTCTGTTTCAGACCCATCTAAATTGGTTGCCAGGGAAACCTGCAAATAAAATTTCAAGACATCAATGAAGCACTAATCTAGATCAGGTATTTTCACCAGTCAGTAAATCCACAAAGCACTTGTTCACCGGCCTCCACCCAGGACTCCCAGGCAGATCATGACCTTAGGCTTGCCAGTGTCACCAAACCTATACCAATTGCAAATTGTTGGAAGGAAACAATTGTGGGCATTCATCCATGTAAATCAGTTTGCGCTATGTCAAAAAACAGTATGTGAAAATATAATTTTAATGCTATATTGTTTTGTTACTGGTTTAACTCATAATACGTGATAGACTATACTGCATCCTTACCTTCCTCATGTGCCTTCTGGTTTTACCTCATAGTACAGCACGTGCAACCAGGGGCTATAGACATTATCGGATTAGATGAATGCGTCTCATATTAAATCTGGGTTAAGGAGCTAATCCATTTATCAATATATTGCCCTCATAACCAAGTTAATTATATGGTTTATGGACACATGCGATGGAGTATCGTATATTAAAATGGTATTCCGAAATAATAAACGTACACTGTAGACATAAAACCTAGTCTATATGAAGGCTAGTAAAGCTTCTGTGCACACTGTATAGCCTGAGTTCCGCCAGTTTTTTGTGCACTCAGCTATTTATTGCAGTTGTCGATGTTCTAACTAAAAATCGCCGCATTAATTTACCCTGCGAACAGCTATAATTCTCTTTCCCTAAGAAGAGATCAGAACTGTGCCAGACAACGAGTGACGTTCACCATCACCGGGAACGCGCGTCACTTGTGTTCTTGTTCTTTTCCATAATGCTCAGATCAGATCAGATGGCAGACAGGTATAAAGAAACACACACAGCCCTTCGGAAATATAAAGGTGTAGAAGAAGAAAAAAGCACGAGATGTAATGCATTTTAGGTTTCATCATAGTATATTGCATATTATTATTATGGTCAATAATCCTGTATAGTCTAACTACTGCAGCAGCGGTTATATATCAGTTTTATTATGAGTAGCCTATGTCTTGTCTTTACTCGAAGTAAATTCACTCAAAATGAAAATGGTTACTGCAGTGAAATATTTCCACTTTTTTCCACAACATGTATTTCTATATCTAGTTAGCTAGCTAGCTAGATATATAGATAGGCTATCTGATACCTGCACAAAATAGGAAGGACTCCACGATGCATTCTCCACAAGAATGTAAAACTCAACTCTAAGAAAGTGTTGATATTATACAATTGATAATTCCCCTCCCCCTATAACCTTTATTGTACCACTGGCGACATCTATCTGTTCTCCGGGCTATAAGGGTGAGTTTGAGCCAGTCTGGAGTCACAATTATGATAAACTGTAACAAATGGGCTGAAAACTGTTATGATGCATTGAAGAATCGGGAAAATTTAACAACAACTAAATAAGAATCGTGTGTTTCGAAATCTCTTTTTTTAAAATAAAAAAACTCCATGGTGACAAGCGAATTTCAAACGCAACTGCACATGCATGCTCGCAAATTAAAAAGCGCCAACATTGTTCCGAGAGCATCATGCGGACCGCAAAGCTGTCCTCTTTCTATGAAACCGACGACCTGGGTTCCGTGCGTTCAAGACCCGAGAGCATGTGTCCATAGACCACCCAGTGAAAGTTAAAGGTGGGGAAAGAGGGGAGGGAATCCTTGACGCGTCTTTACCTTGCCTTTACCAAGGAAACCCATGCGCGTGTGCTCTGACGCAACTGCCCATTTTTGGAAACATGCGTCAATGGTCGAAACCAACCGTGAAATGGGGGTGGACGTGAAAAGCAAACTAGTTTAAGGGAAATTCAAGCATTGAAATTTTTTCTTAATTACTCAGTCGGATGTACAAGTTAATATTTACCAATACGTTTGCATAAAAGTTTTACCAGATAGTATTGTATCGCAGTAAGTTTATATCATATGTATGCTGCACCCCTATTTTGCTGTGCGCCTTATCAAGACTGTGACGCGTAGACGCAGGTTGGCGTTGATAAGCGGAGCTACGAAGTAGAGTAGTGCCATTGAAGTGAGTCATCTAACGACGTGACCTGTAGAAGTAGCACTGAAGTTCACTTAGTCGCCAAAATCAGTTCAACAAAGTCCAGAGCGGTACACTCATCACTGCCGTGAGTCACTGCTATAGGGACAGGACTAAACCTACGAGAGCACCGAGTTCACTGAAGAAAAGTAGGTGCTTCACAGATTTTTTTCTTCATTTCATCTGGTTCTAGTATACATCTCAGTAGCGATGAATATTAGGCATTAGGTTTACACTGGAACATCTATTTATTGGACTGTTAACGAGACTGCACAATTTGAGAGCGCTGCCTTCTCTAATAATAAAATATTACACAGATATGCCTGGATTTAACATATTCACAATTAAGAAGTATTTTGGATATCCTTTTTAGATTTTGTATAAAGGAATCGCTTTGCGTGGAAGTGCTTTTTGCGACTGAAGACACTCTGTTCGTGTGGGAATTCATAATCAACCTTCTGAAATTTCCTCCTCTTTTCCTGGATCATGTACCAGGATTACACCGGGACATACGACACATCCTCCCGCGGCAGCAGCAGCTCACCGGCGCACCCGGACACTAGCCCCATTCCTGCCTCCAACTACCAGGTAGCCTGCTGATGTGCTTGATTGTTCGTATCCGCATTACACTTCAGCTACATGTTTACACACTTCGGGTTTACATAAATAATCCTTGTACCAAGTTATCATAATTAATTCCAAACTTACAGATATATTCTCTTCACACACTTTATGGCACAGTGCTCATACTACATTACATATATAATAAACTAAGTATTGTTAAAATTAACAACAAAGACAATATGTAATTATAGCTCCGCTAAATAATAACACAGTAGCACATATGAAAGTCTATACATACATAGTATATATAGATAGTAACATAGTAACTGCGATGCAAAATGTGACCAAACTTTCTGTAGGCTACATGGAGGACTGGCGGATATATAGCCTATATATATATATATATATATATATGACACACACACACACACACACACACACACACGTGTGTGTTTTATATATAATCGTATCTGATCATTATTTTCAAAAGAAAATGCACGAAGAACGCTTATAGTTGGCTATATGCACATCCGCAAAATGCGTAAAATCCCATCAGAGGAACCCGTCTCGCTCTCTTAATAAATTATTCCCAGAGGTGATTTTTCCCCCAGTCTTGCAGTCTATCGTTTTTGTTGCACATGTTGGCACTCATAACATTATGTTTCCGTGGAATTAGGCATCTCGTCAGATAAGGGTAGCAGTGGCGTGGGTGGTGTGCGTAATGTGAAATAAACCCACGGAGAGTGCGTACGTAGTGGCCACAGGATGCCACACTTCCGGGACATCCACAAAGGCTATTGCACTTTACTAACCTTCAGAACATGTTTCATTTGTTTATTTGAATTTTCAAAAAACAAAAACAACAAACGTTTAATCCTTTTACCGTACGTTAACTGTAAAGTTTAGGGTGGGGAATATTAATCCAATTCGGACATCGAGAACATGGAAATGTAAAAAGACAAAACCAGTCAGATCCTGTGTCCTACCTAAATAAAGATATTGTACAAAAACGCTGGGTTATACATTATAAAGGCTGACTAGAACTGCCTGAAATGGTGAATTTAATGAAATGCCGATAGACCGTATGATTACAATCAATGTAATTTTCTTGTCACACAATAATACTTAAGTAAATGCATGTTTTTAATATATGCGTGATGGTGATAACTATATAGCCTGCCCTATGCATTGTTTCTGTATGGAGAAAAAACTCGCAAAATAGTGAGCTATGCTAAAAAACAGTGGGGAAAAGCACATTATATCACATTTTATTTGATTCTTGTATAGCCTAAAGCCTGTCGCGAAACACATAGCCTACATTGCAATCATGCTTATCTGTATATGGTTATACCAGGAGTATTACATTGAAAGCTTTATAACATGTTTCAAGTTGGCTAAAGTTTTAGTAACTGCTAAGAAGTTTAGCAATTTTGTGCGAATTGTCCGATCTTGATCTCAGCGCGAATGAATGGGAGCTTGAGCACTGGTCAGTTTGGCAACTTATTCCCTAGACTCTTGTATTTTAATCACGTCTGGTACGTTTAACAGCCCATGTCAGAAATTCCCGAGCATCATCGTCTTTTAGGGTAGCTGCTAAACCCATGGAATAAACTGCCCCCTTTCGAATCCACCATTGTTTTGACTTCTTTAGGGGAAAATTAAGTGATGGGGAAAATTCGGGTACATTTCAGGAGAAATTAGAGCAACGCGGTAATTTCGCAACACAACAGAGATTCAAAGAATGATTCAGTAACATGTTTATAAGTTGACGTTTCCGGTCGCTTGTAATGGATTCAATAAGAAGCAAACGCGACAGTTCCTGGAAGTTAGTGGAGTCTTTCGCAATACTAAGTTGCGGAAAACTCTAACATCTCTACCACCTCAGAAACACTACAGGCTAACACTAAAGTGAGACTTACGAACTTTGACGTTTAGCTTTCATTTTTTAAATACACGAAGTGATTGCTGTTATCCTTATAAACAACACAACGCTTCCCGTAATTCATTCCCTCCAAATGATTTGTCGTAAACATGGTTCGTCACATTAAGTCAGTTTCCCGTTAAAATCCCACAAGAAATGTGTGAATGGACAGGAATTTGGTGGATGGAATGTGCTGGCACGCGAGCCCAGTTCAGTTTCCCGGATGGCTGAAATAAAGAACAGTCTTATAACGTGATTAAGCGTTTGTCAGACTGCATATGTTAAAACAAAAAAACAGCCTATAACCTGGGTACATTTTACTAGTAATATTTGGGTAATAGTCTTGTTTGTACTGTAACTGCCAGTAACAAGTGATACACAACAGATCATAAGTTCACATATTTTCAAAAATGTAACTATGAAGAAAGATTTGTGATAGGCCTATTCATTTTTTCGAAATTGACATTATTAACATAAACTTCAAAAATGTTGAGCATTCATTGATATTAGTAATCGTTATCCCCTTTTATATTGTGTCACTAACTGCTGTGTAGTTACAGTTAAATGAATCATTGGATACAATGCACTTGTTGTGGAGATACACATTTTTGCATTGTACTTATTTTAAAAAAATACATTTCTGTAAATAACTTTTCTAGTTACATCTGCAGTTACACTGTTGGCTCTACCCATAAACCTTAACCCATTCTTAAACCTAACAATACAACTTGTTCGTAACTATAACTGTATCCTATCTCAATAACAATCAAATGTTTTGCAATTCAAGGTGTACACAATATATGCATTGTACCTAATTTTATTTTAATTTTTTTGGACTCAAAGACCTAATATAAATATATGACTGCAATAGTAATTATTGTTAATTAACAAACTAATAAATAGATAATAATGGTATTAATAACTAACTTTAACATTAATAAAGCATTAACAAATATTGAATACATTTGTTTAAAATCAGCATTTTATTTCTGCTGTCTTATAAAAAAAGAAGTCTACATGTAATAAGTCATATTTACTTTTTATAAGGCAGAGTCTGTTTCAAAAAAAAAAAAAAAACTGTCCACACAGCGGTGAATCCATTGCCCATTGCATCAGAGGCTATTATCTAACCCTGGTTGGCTTTTGTCAGGCAGGGTTGTGGGCTTTCCCATGATTCACCGCGTGTGTGTGTCACCCTGTCGCTCAGGGGGTCAAGCAGTCAAGAGGGCGCAGAGCGAGGTAGCACGTGGAATGATTCATTAATCTGTGATGATGGGAATTTGTAAAACAGCTAAAAAGTGGGTGGCTGGGGGACTGCGGTAACAAAGACTAAAAATGAATCATACAATTTTTAACTTACAGTGAAAGTAACCGTTCTAATCCAGAGTTTTTCCAGAAATATTTACACTTCAATCCCTGAATACTTTCTTTTTTTTCCACAGAAGTACAGAGTAGACATGCCTGGCTCTAGCAGTGCCTTTATTCCCACAATTAATGCCATAACGACCAGTCAGGACCTGCAATGGATGGTTCAACCCACAGTAATCACATCCATGTCTAATCCATATTCCCGGCCTCACCCATACGGCCTGTCTGTGTCTAGTGGCCCGAGCCTCCTTGGTCACACAGCCCTCACACGACCTGGGGTCATCCGGTCCATCGGTGACGCCCGGGGTCGACGCAAGCGAGATGAGCAGGTCAGTGTTACAAACCAACTAAACCCGTTTTAACATACAGTATAGAACAAAATCATATTTTTATTGTGCTAACATCTGCTGAATTATTGAGTAATTACATTTTTTTTTACTATTACGTATTTTCTTTTTTATTACTGTGAAACTGCACTTAAACAATTGTTATTGTACAAGTATAATATAAATAATTTCAAATTGAAATACGTTACTTAAGCTTTGTTTTTTGCCTGAGGATGATTTCTCAAATTTAAAACTTACTTGTGTGAGTGCTCACTCCCCTTTTTGTTTATAGCTCACCCCAGAGGAAGAAGAGAAACGGAGAGTTAGACGAGAAAGAAACAAACTAGCTGCAGCAAAATGTCGGAACCGCAGAAGAGAACTGACTGAGACGCTGCAAGGGGTGAGTTTTCTACCATTGTTACCCAAAAGAAACTATTACCAGCACAAGGGAACACATATTTAGCAAATACTCCAAATTAAATGTCAGCAACTATTGCCAGGCTAATATTCATGCAATAGTCAGTGGTTAAAATCTGAAAAATCCATAAAAAGAAGGTTTTGCAGCCAAAGAAGGCCAGTGTTGTCTGGCAGACAGGGGAATGCCCCGAGTCCCAGACGATTCTGGCTGTAATTGAACTACTTAGCTTTATAATGGCATCTCTCAGGCTGTCAGACCTGAAACATGAGGGAGGAATGTGCTACAGGGGGTTGGAGGGAAGCAAACGTCTGATATTGTTCGAGGAGGAAACCGCAGCTAACCATCAAACCCCACACACTGCTATCTTCCCTCTTCCCTTCCCCCACTCTTTTTGCTTAATTCCTCACCAAATAAGGAACTGTGTCTTCTGTGACAATAACTATGCTCTTTCTTCCAATGTACTGTTTCTTTCTTTGTAAATTAAGCATTTTTATGCTTTTAGTTTCCTCCTTCCTCATAGCCCTATTAATGAGTCAAAGACAGCTACGGTTTATCTATGACTGTCTAGCCCTATTATTATGTCAGTGTTTTAGACTTCTGTAGGCTTTGACAGTTGTTTCAAAATATTTGGTTCTGTGTCAAATGTCCTGTTTAACAAAGTAATGTTTGTTAACAGCGAGTGAAGAGCTTTAATCTGTTTAGGGAAATAATTACTAGTGTTTATGGGTGGGTGTGCCTTTTATAGTGCCAAAGTGCAATCAGGAAAAGGTGTGTGTGTGGATGAAATTTGGCTTTATACCCTAAAAATAAAATGTTTTATGATTGTTGTTTTTTATGTATTATAATTATTTTAAAAAAGTTCAATTTGACTAGGACAACCCAGAGCACTTAACAACACCCTGGCAGTGACCTTGTTAAACTTTTTTTATGCTTCAATGTGTTGAATGTGTAATTATCAGCATTATTCATTTGCAAATTATTTCATAATCCAAAAGAATATCAATGCAGCATTAAGGGTCATTGTATTTATTTTTATTTAATTCAGGAGACAGAAAAGTTAGAGGAGGAGAAGGCTGACCTGCAGAAAGAAATTGAGACCCTGCAGAAGGAAAAGGACAAGTTGGAATTCATGCTGGTGGCCCACAATCCTGTCTGCAAACTGCCCCCTGATGAACGGCATCAGAGCGCACATTCCCAACAGTGTGCACCCCTTCCTCTGACTATACGCTCCAGTCTGGGTTCCCGTGGGCCGATGAGTACCCTCAACCCAGTGGTGGTTAAACAGGAGCCGTTGGAAGATGACGACGATGAGGAAGAAGGAAAAAGCCAGCATTCAGTCATCAAGCCCATCTGCCTAGGTGGTGGCATGTATTGTTCTGATGGAGACAGCCTCAACACGCCTGTGGTGGCTGCTTCCACCCCAGTGTCCACTCCGAACAACCCAAGCCTCATCTTCACCTACCCCAGCATGCTTGAGCCCGAGAGTCCTTCACCCTCATCAGAGTCCTGCTCCAAAGCCCACCGCCGTAGCAGTAGCAGTGGCGACCAATCTTCAGATTCCCTTAATTCTCCCACCCTCTTGGCGCTTTGAAGAAAAAATTGGATCTCTAGAGCACGCTCATCTATGATTTGAGTGAGGACATCGCCTCAACAAAGCTGAGAACTCTCAAGGGCTAATTTGCTCATTTTATTTAAACGTTTTAGAAGAGAGCTTTTGTTGTCATTTTTGTTTAAATGTATGTAAAAACTCCACTCACTCTTTCAGCTACAAATAGTTGTGAGTTTCTGGGATGCGGATGAAAAAGGGGAGTTTCGTCTTTAGCAAGACTCGGAGCATCTTGCAGTTGACTGCCTGTACAGAGAGGCAAGATATTTCCTGCTGCCTATCTGACAAATAAGAGATTGGAATTGTTTGCAAGTTCGAATTCTTAATAGGTACAGAATAAGATGTTGGACACTACGGTAGATAGCTGCCCTCAAAACAACATCTTTGTATTTGTGATGTGTGATAATTGTCCCTTTGTATTTTGTGTCCTACTGTTTATAATATTTAAGGTTCACTGGAGGAGCCTAACTGCTGAGTGTTGAAAGAACCATCTTGTATAATAAAATGCTGACCTTTGTTGATATTTTGTATATGCGGCACAAGCACTAAGATAATTTGCCAAATTTACATAACTTTTGTTATGTAAAGCAAACAAAGAAGAAGAAAAAAAACACTTTCTAGCATCAGCGAATCTGTCAGGGATTTTTGTCTGTCAGTGAGCCATACAAGCATTACTAGAAGCAATTGCACAGAGAACACAATATAACGGTGTACATGAGGGAAACTCTAGCCATATTAGGCTCTGCCTCTAACCCTGACATGGCAATATCGCTTTTGTATTGGCGCACACTGTGGTTTTCAAATAATAATAACAATAAAAACTGTATTACTTTTATAATATGTACTTTTATGTCTAGATTGGCCCTTTTTTCAGGGTACAGTTTAAACTGAATCTTATATCAGCCATATGAGCACTTCTCCCTGAAACACTGGTTGGCTTTTATTGCCGTGCTTGGGAACAGATGCACTTTGTCAGCAACCTTACAATCAAATAAAAATGCCATTCTTTACAGTGATGGAATAAACAGGGAATGCAAAATTATATAAAATATTTGATGCAAAAGGTGAGTGTGGTGTCCATCAGACACTGAAGTCAAGATACACATTGAAAAACATTCCATGGAAAAGAAGACTGAACTTCAGTTAGATCTCAAGGTTACTGTTGCTACAGTCAGATAATAATTGAGGGTGAATGTGAGTATTTTGTTGTACAGGATGCAGCAAACTGAAAACAAAACAAAACAAATGTGTCTTCTATTTGAAGGACTTTGTTGCTTTATTTATGTCAGGAACTTTCAAGGACCTAGGAGATAATTTCAGTGTTCGTTATATCGAGTATGAGAGATTCTAGTTGCGAAAACCAATTTAATACTGGAAAAAAAAACAAAGGAAAATGTTTAAGGACTGTGTGCTGTAAACTGTTCTCTGTTGGTCTCTGAACCCTGTGTAATTTGAGCAAGCCATCTTTCTGCACATGTCCTGCTTATCGGTCTGTATTCTCTCTCTCTCTCTCTCTCTCTCTCTCTCTCTCTCACTCTTTCTCTCTCTTTATATTGCTTTTACTGTTGAAAGACAGAAAACAACCTACAAAAACAGCAATATTTAAGGCAGTGTTGTTCCTTTGGTAATTTAAATTTATAATAATGATAATAAAAACATTTCCAAAGTGGTATTTTTGGATAGTCGTATTTTGCTGTGCACAGTGTTTTCGTATGTTGGATATTTCCTTGTTACAATGTGCTGCTTCTGTGTTTCTTTGAGTCAGTCACAAGATTTTGAATGCACCTGCTTTATGCGTCAGTTATTCATTTTTCTCTAATTTCTGCACTTAATAAAAGATGCAGATTTATTCATCCTAATATTGGTCTGTGAACCTAAATCTGTAATTGAAATTTGACCTGCTTTATCCAATTGATGGCAATGTAAGACAATACTTGCTTTGTAAATACATTCAATATTTCAAAAATGGGGATGGTGGTGAAGGAAACAAGAAGCAAAATAAGCATATGCATACTTGC
The DNA here is from genome assembly GCA_032361145.1 of Enteromius fasciolatus. Classification (NCBI taxonomy): domain Eukaryota; kingdom Metazoa; phylum Chordata; class Actinopteri; order Cypriniformes; family Cyprinidae; genus Enteromius; species Enteromius fasciolatus. The sequence goes on along the minus strand of JAUMHR010000072.1, from coordinate 19,141,029 downwards.
ATGTACTGTACATATATTTTAAATACAATACTTCCTGCTCATAATTCATCAATGCTTCTGCTGTAGTTCTGGTTATCAAACTGCACTTTATGTAAAAACAAAATGTACAAACTTATATGTTAGGATGCTAATTTGGCCATACAAATTAGGGTTTGTGAGGGTTTACTTTCTTTTGAAGTATCACTCTATAAATATTCATTTCAGATGTCAAAACTGATGTTTTGGTTAAAGGTGCATTCATTAGCTTGTATTACTATGAATGGATGACCCATTGTCTCATTTCACCAGATCAAGTTTTATAATGATTATGTACTAGGTCGAAAATGGTTTGCCAAGTCTGAGATTTGAGTCCATTTTAAAAACATTAATGGCTGTTTTGCGGTTGTGTATTGAGCTTTAGGCCAAATTAATGTCTCTGTGTGGAAATCTTTTATTTTGAAATAAATATTTTGATTTTAAATTCTGAAATGTGTATATACATATTATTTCAGCGATACTATAGCACTGATGTAGTCTCAAATCACTGTAAGAACAATGTTTTTCCAAATGTTTATCAGCTCCAATGACACATTACTAAAATTACTTGCACTGAAAACGATAAAATATAATAAAAGATATCTGAAAGGATTAGCAAGATTAGTATTAGTAATTCAGTTAAGACAACATTCACACAATAATCACATATTGTTAGTGCAGTCAGTTACTTATTCAAGACAGAGTGTGCTTATCTGGCAACCATAAACAAATTATACTTTAATAATATCTTTCCTAGGTATTATCCAACCATTCACATTAAGTTCAATCTTTTATAAAGATAAAAATAAAACATGGGGCAAAAATAAATGATGATGATAATAATAATAATAATAATAATAATAAATATCTGGACTAATACAAACAATTGCATATGGCATATTTTCCCTCTACATTAACCATACATTATATGTTCCATGAACTCATTTATTCACTTCAACACTAAAATAGTTTTTCTTGACACAGCCTAAAGCTGATTTGAAGAAAATGTAGCTCTCTGTCATGCAGTGTTCATTCTAAATTAAAAGTCTCTTGCTTCATTATCTAATTTTTAATTTTACAAAAATACTAGTAATTCCACCTTTAAGGGCAACAAAAAGGTAGTATTTAAAAAGTGTAAGCTAATAGTCAACAGACAAAAATGTTACACGACACAGTAGAGTCACACTGCCACCTAGTGGTTAAGATGCATTTGATTAGTTTTAGATATTATTTTATATTTTCCTATTTTCAACATTGCTGCTTAAAAGCAACATAATTAAGTAATGTTTAGTGTATACAAGTGAAAGTATATTAAAGTTATAATAAAGATTAAAGATCTTAGCAATTAAAAAGATTTTTTTAAAAATGGAAAAAAATATTTCTAGTAAAACAATAACTGTTCTCAGGAATTGGTGCAAAAATAATAAAATATGAGAATTATGGAGTCAGACTGATATCTCCAATGAGACCTTAACAGATCTTTATGTAAATGTGTAGTCTATTGTAAAACGTATTTGCACATTTAAAAAAAATCCTTGCTATGTGCACAGGACTAGACTAACTGAGACTTGTCACAGCATATTGTTTATGCATATTGTTGCTCTCTTGTTGGTCAGTTTGCTTGTACTTTGTAAGTTGCTTTGGAAAAAAGCATCTACCAAATGACTAAATGTTATTCAATTATTCAAATTTTATCATATTTTTCTTGCCATATCAGCAACTCACCAAATGATTTACTCCACAATATTTATGGGCCTTTGTCTTTTTTGTTTTGTCCTACCATATTCCTTTCATATTGCTACCATGCCCTTTCATATTCTCCTATATCATACTTATCATACTATCATACCTGTTCATTATTTTTCATGTTTTGTTATGTTACAGCCTTATGTTAAACTGCTTTAAAGGTCATGAAACCCCCCTGTTTCAGAGGCGCTTTTTCACAAGGGGAAAGGGGTGGGGGTAGAGTGTGGAGAAAATGCGGAGATTGCATAAAATGGGGAGTTACAATAAGTGAATAAATACTGCTAATTTGCACACAGCCAATGTGAACACACGTTGGCAAGATGGTCAGCGTTGCGCAATTTAGATTTTGTTTTCTTTATTTTAAAAAAGAATTGTAAGTATAAACAAGTAAAAGTAGACCAACCAAAGTTCCGAATTATGTATTACTCTTACCTTTATCAGAGAAAATGATGGCGTGTATAGGCTATTTTGTTTCCACTGGGGAAAAAAAACGCAAGTGATTGCGCTGGTGATGTCCTGCAGAGCGTGCTTTAGATTCTAGTCTCCGAACAAACTTAGATATACATCATATCGCACATTTATTATTATAACACAGGTTTTCTGATGTAAATAAGTAGGCCTATTGTAAAAGCCACGCATGCAATGAGCGCTAAATAAAAACCTGCGTCAAGTATAGCCAAGTTTCTTTCCAAGGCGTTTTTGCGAAAAAATATTTAGCGCGTTTTTTACCTATTAGCTGATGGAAATGCTAATTATCGATAGAATTTTGTAAATGTCGACACAGTGTTTTTTCGTTTAACTTTCACATTACAGAATAAACCTATTGGCAGCGTCCGTGTTCGTGTTGTTGTCAAAGCACCTCGTTCAAAAGCGCATTAAATCATTTGATCAAATTGAGAATTACCTCTCAAACATAAATATCTTAATTTGATGTTTCTTTTTGTTCAGGATATAGTTGTCGAGTTAGTAGTTTAATGCGTTTCGCGCTCGGCACCGAGAGGATCACTTGATTTTCCCCCCTTAATCAAAGAAACAGTTGCGGTACTATAACCCTTTAAAAATAATTTACATTATTCGAAATTATTCTAAATGTTTATTTTTTTTGTGTACATTCAAAAAATGGTTGTGCTTTTGTAAATAATTGGATGCTGCTGTCAAGAGCGTTTTTTTTCTTTCGTTTTGTTAATTTTTATTAATTTACAAAAAATATGTAGGCTATTTGGCATATGGGCATTTTTTTATAGCTTATGTTTTTCTCTGTTCGCACAAGCTCTGATCTTGATGTTACTTGAATTCTCATGTTCTGTTTATGCTGCTTTTTTCATGTATAAAATTAATCCCTGAAACAAATTAAGCAATTTTTAATGGGTCACAGCCACGTATCAGTTCAAATTTAATTTAGCCTACTTGTAATTTAGCATAATCTTGCCTGTTAATTATTAAATAACCTAAATTAACATTCATATTTCCAAATACAGTCGATATAAAGTTAATCAGAATACAACAACAAACAAACAAAAATACAACTGCACCTGCTTATGAAAATTTTATGACATTTTTTATGAATTTTATTTTTGTGTAGGCCTCCATAATTTAATAATGGGCTAAGTTTCCCTCCGACTACCACCATCTTATTACATAGAAGTCACTACGGAGACCTGTCCGACCTGACGCCGTCTCTTTACTCCTCCCCCGACTGCAAGGGGCTGCTCTCGTCAGCCGGTGACAGGCTAGTGTAGTGCATCTCGAACGCACCTACTAAAACTCGTATTTTAAGGATGAGGTCATCACGCACACCATTTTACCGGTAAAAGGCCAGTTTGATGGAAACAGACTGAAGACTTTCGCAAAAAATTATATTATAATTATATTATATTAGATTAGATTCAACTTTATTGTCATTACACATGTAGGCTACAAGTACAAGGCAACGAAATGCAGTTAGGTCTAACCAGAAGTGCAATTAGCAGCAAGTGCAGGATACAGGTATGTTGTAAGTGCGTTTATAGCAGATATGTACAAGCAGAAACTGGGTAATATTTACAGATGGATGTACAGTGATATGAACATAATATACAGTTTGTACAGCTGCTTATCAAAATCATTCACGACACACAGTTGTTGTGCAAAGTTTGCGGTTGATGACAAACATTACTTGGTGTATATAATAACTTAGTACAAACGGCAATTTCTGGTGTCTAAAATTTGGTTTTAACCTTCTAGGCTTATCTTTAAATGTATTTATTTTAAATCGAACTTTATATTATCTGTATTCATAATGCCATATAATTTAGCTTGTAGCCTATTTTTTAGTTTGACACGTTCTGATTCGAGCCCAACCAAAGTCCATTGTCATATTTTCGTACTTTGTAGTGTACAATCATTAAAACTATATTGCCCAGAATTCTAGTAAACGATCCTTGACGTTCATTGGCTGCGCGAAGACACGCCCCCATCCCCCGGTTAATGTTCCAGGCGAACTGCATGTCAAGTTTAAGCCAGCTGCTACATGCGCAGATAATGTCCCCATTTTAACACAGACTAACATTTTTGCTTTGACGATGGCATTAAACTGCAGCACATATCTTAGGATACGCCTTATCTTAGGAGCACGGACCGCGGCTGAGGCCTTCACAAAGAGGGCAGTTCAGCAGACATGTGGAAGATACAGAGAATGTCGATGGTATTCTGGTGTCACTCATGAAGAGAAAAGGCTGGAGCAGGTGTGTTTTCTTCCACTTTTTACACTTCCACTTTGACCTGCGACTACTAAACGTACGAAATCCTGAAGCGCTTCAAAGTCACGTGATGACTTTTTTTATGCTTTGGGACAAGGGTTTAAAACTCTTATAAACATAATATTTTAAATAGCTATATGCTGTCTTAGTGCGCTCTGTGTTCATATCACGTGCTTCATGTATGCATTTGAGTGTTGTTTATTGTTTATACAATGCAGACAAAACTAAATATAAAGCGATATTATTCTATTTTTAAACAGTTTTCGTCTTTGAAATAAATTTAAGTTCTATTTATGTACTATAGGTTATTTATATGTTAATCTATGTTGTACTAGCGATTTACCATACAGTATGTTAAATCACTTGTATTTAATGTTACATAATTTTAATCATTCTGCATGTCAGTTCATAGCTGTGCATAAACTAGCCCTCATATTAAAAATAAACTACATTTTTCATTCAGGGCTAGTTTGTGCAGAGTTATGAACTGACATGCACAATGATTAACATTATGTAATATTAAATACTAGCGATTTAACATATGGTAAATGACTGGTATATAATGGTTTCATTTATGCATCATGCAGAACGTAACTATTTTAAGGTGTGACAAATTACAAATGTTTCTTTCTTTACAACAGTTGGGTCATAAGACTCTCTCACTGAAGTACCAAATCAGACAAATCAGTAATGGATTTCATGCTGTATAACATGACAAGCGTTTACACATGCTTACTGTGAAATCTCTCAACATCAAAGTTCTTCCCCCAAACTGGGGAATAGCTTGCAAAGTAAATCACATCTAAATATATAATTTGTACCATATACCTTTAAAAGATACGTAAAAAGATATTAATATTTTACTTTATATATATATTACTATATATATATATTTTATTTTATATTACGTTTTTCAAAAACTAAAAAAGAAATTCAGCATTGATTCTGCAAAAGCTAAATGGATTTTTAAAATCTCAGTACGGTTAAAATGACAATGGATGCAAGTGGTGTTGACAAACAAGTTTCAGGATTAGTTTCAGCTGTTTCCAATCCCCTAATCAGTCTCAACCTATCAAATTCATAAGCCTTCCTCTTAAATAGGCCTCCTCTTCCTCTCTTCTTCATCTCGTTACGCATCCCTCCTCCACCCCTTCTCCCCCGATTCTTTGCTCCTTCCTCCGGGGGAGCAAGCGGGAGTCGAGCTGGACATCGAGCTCAGCTCTGGTTAGGGTTCTACCCCCTAGGGTTCGGTCTTCCAAGGCTCGGCGATCGCCGACACCACGGCCTGCTCCCCGGACAGCACAAATGCGCCTACATTTCTATCATAAGGAGGAGCGAACCCGTGAAACAATTGTGTTCTGCTAATTTATCATTTAATCATGTTCTATTTGTTGTCCTCTGCAGGTTGGAGAGTTTGTGGCTCTAGATAGTCATAGGCGAGTCCTGAAGGATGTCCTGCCTTTCTCAGCATTCCTTAAGGACTCCTTTGGACGCAGACATAATTACCTTCGCATTTCTCTCACTGAGAAATGTAACCTCCGCTGTAAGTCACATACTGTATGCTATGCAAAAAGACATTTACTTCTACTATCCATACTACCTATCCAAATGAAGCCCCACTAAATAGTAATAAAAAGTATTAGTGATTAGTATAAAAAAATTCTACTTTATTCTAACAGTTTATCCTATAGCTACAGACAACAAGATAAAAATAAATAAAATATCATGACAATTATATTGAAACAAAATAGTGAGAATACATAAATAATAATATAAAAAATAAAATAAAATAATATAAATACATAACAATAACTTGTATTGACTCAAGTAGGGGGTAAGATATCTCAATCTGTGTTACTTGAGAATCACAAAATAAAAATAAAGCTTTTCTGTTAGTAATATCTCGAATCCCTCGAACATTAATTGAAAAGCATGACGACGAAAACATTAAAATAACTGCTTATCAAAAGAATAGAATAGTCTGTTAAACAAATCCAAGCTCTTAACATAAATTATACTCATTTATGGTGAAGTCTATGGTGCTCATTTATTTGTTAAACTAATATAATTTCAGTGACAACCCACTAATTACAACTGAAGTGAAACAAGCTGAAAATATTACTAACTCCGCTTTAACATTCATTAGACATAACACTAGGCATATGTTTTTTAATAAACTTTACATAAGTGTCATTCACAAGAAATGATTAGTTATCACCTTAGTTCAGGTCATCTACAGAAATTCTTCTACTCTGTATTACAGAAATTCCATTACAGATTCCATTAAGTGTTTCTTAACTTCTTAACTGGCCTGTAAATGCTTTTCATCTTTGACGTACTGTGTCAGATCCTCAGAGATTTTAATCTTCTTTTGTTTGAGAACCTCTGAATTTTTGCCGTCGATCCAAACGCAAACCCGTGTCGTTCGCACCAAGAATTGCACAATGATAATACAAATAATAATGGGAAAACAAAACCATTTTTTGACCTGGTACCCATACTGGCAGGAGAAATGTTCTCATTAATTAAATTAATTAAAGTCACAAAATCACTAGGAGGGTGATTTAGCAAGACATTTGTAAGAATGTCTTGTACCTGTCTTGTACCCTCCTCCCCTCCACCCCCCATTCACTGTTCATGTGTGGAGTGAAAACAATCATGGCAGAGGAGGAACTTGTTGTTGCTCTTTCTGTGTTAGGCCAAATAACCGAAAAGACCGAATAAATAATCCTGATCAATGACGTGATGTAATACAGGCATGCACTAGTGTTGTCAAATATATAAATATTTTGATATCAATACTGAAATATCTGAACGGTACCCAATACTGATTTCCTGAAGTATCGATATTACCGATACTAGCCGAGCTGTCACTAGCCAGGTTTCTAGCAAGGTGCTTAAAAAAATAAATAAATAAAATTTAGCGCTTCAATTTTTTACAGATATAGCTGATGGAAATGCTTATCGATAAAAATTTTGTAAATGACAACACATTATTTTTCCGTTCAGCTTTAGCACATAAAATCTAGATCGATACTTCAAATGTCGCAAACATTTTTGGAAACACATTTTGTCCAGAAAATGGGCTAAGCAAATAAATGTAGAGTAAATGCACAGCAAATTTTGCTAAATATTTATTTACGCAAATTCTCTTTGTTGATAACAAAACAGCGTAAAATCTGGATGGAAACTAAGCTAATAAGAAGAGGAGGCTGTTGCTGGTTGATTTACTGAATTCGCAAAATGGCCTTGAATGATTAGTAAATAAACTGCAGACTGTTGTGTTTTCTAATAAACACATAAATTGCATGTAGCCTATTCAAACAGTGCTGTATGAGCTTGCAGTGTATGTTTGTTAGCCAAGTTCAAAGTCCAAATCTGAGCTCAAACAGTGTTATTTATTAGCTGCTAGGTATCAATTTCATGCATTTTTAAAATAAAATAAGAAAGGTATGACAACAATAATGATAATAATAATTACAACAGCTCTGTTAAGGCATTTATTATAAAGTCTCACAAAGTGTTCAAATTGGTAATGTGTAATATTTTTTTATGTTTTCAAATATTCTCTTCTGCTCAGCATGCCTGCATTTATTTGTACAGTAAAAAAATACATGCCTGATTCAAGAAGGTGGTCTCAGAAATGGCCAAAAAATTTTCCTAACTTATTATTTTAAGTTTAATTGTTCTGTGTTGATATAGTTATAGGTATATTTACAAATGTTTAGTGTTAAGTAAACATTTTAAAATGTTTTGTAATATATTTTTTCTTTGAAAAGCTACAGCTAAAAGTTTACATTTTAAACTTATAACTTTAATTATTATTGTGTAATTGTTGTGTGATGTTTATCTTTTATTTACATTTGAACAAAAAGTGTCATGTCCGAAATTATTCATACCCTTTGCAAACTGTAACAGTCTATGGGAAAATCCAAAGTTCTATACAATTTCCAAATAGTCCAAACTGTTTTAAAGCATCCTAGTTACCCTGATTCATTGGGATCAGCTGTTTTAATCTTTGCTGTTGGTTTGTTGACAGTCATGGTTCAAGACAAAGGTGCTCACTGAGGACCAGTGAAAGGGCTTAAAGGTCATATTTAAATGTTTTGAAGTTCCAGTGGCCACAGTGAAAAAGTATTATTAAAAAATACAATATGTTCCACACTTTGAAAAATCTTAGAGGATGTGGTCGGAAGCCAAAAGGTTATCTCCAGATAAAGCACACAAAATCCTGCTTGGGCTTTGCAAATGCTCATCTGGACAAAGAAGAAAACTTTGGGTCTTCTGTTTTATGGTCAGATGAAACAAAAATGTAATTGTTTGGCCACAATGATGTAGCCTTCATTTGGCGTAAAAAAGGAGAAGCTTTTGATCCTAAGAAAACCATCCCCACTGTCAAACATGGTTTGGCGTGTTTTTCAGCCATTGGACCAGGGAACCTAATCACAGTAAACAGCACCATGAAAAAGGAGCAATACATCAAAATTCTCAACAACATCAGGCAGTCTGCAGAGAAACTTGGCCTTGGGCACCAGTGGACATTTCAACACGAAAACACAGCAGCAAAAGTGGTGAAGAAATGGTTAGCAGAAAAAAACATTAACGTTTTGCAGTAGCCCAGCCAGAGTCCTGACTTATTAAATCCAATTGAGAATCTGTGGAGGGGGCTGAAGATCAAGGTGATCCCTGAGACCCTCCAACCTAAAAGAGTTGGAGCTCATCGCTTAAGATGAATGGGCAAAAATACCAGTGGGGACATGCAAAAGCTGGTCAGCAATTATAGAAAACGTTTGATTGCTGTAATAGTCAATAATGGCACATCCAAAATTATATATTCAATATTGATTATTGAGAAGGGTATGAATAATTTTGGATGTGCCATTTTTTTTGTTCAAATGTAAATAAAAGATGAGTAATAATCTTGTACATCATCTTACTATCTTCTGGAAGATGACTGTCATTTCTAATCAAGAAAAAACTTCCTGGTAGAATAAAAATAACTTGATGTGCGAATTTGCCAGGGGTATGAATAATTTCTGGCTAGACTGTATGTATATGTGTGTGTATATATTAAGGTTGGGCATAGATTCATTTTTTTAATCTAGATTAAAATGGCTCATTTGAATTCTGCCAAAGGCATTCAAAATATGTGTGGTACCTAAATAATGACTAGACTAGAGTAAAGCCCTATTTGGACGGGACTAGTTTTACAGGGGGTCTTTAGACAATGTTTAGTTTCACAGACATACTTAGGGATTTTAATCCCATCCGAATCTGCCATGTCTGTGTTTTTCTCTCACAACCTGTGATCCTTCTAGAGTCCAAATGCGATGTCTGTGATATTCTTTTTCACAATTACTGGTCCTTGTGTGTTTTGGCATGTTTTATATATATATATATATATGTGTGTGTGTGTGTGTGTATATTATGACTAAATATAATCCATTGTAATTTAAGTGAAGTAATAATGTTTATTGTGTGTTATAATTGATCATATTCTTAAAAGCTATAACCAAAAATAAGTAAATATTATGACACATTAAAACTGTTCTTATGAATATTCATGAGATGATACCAGATATTATAAAGTTATTTATAATGCCTTATGAATACCCTTATAATGTATTATAAATACAGGCTTCATAGAAAGTGTAACCATAATTTCTGTAGCTTATTAGTTTTTTTTATTATTTCTGTAGCTTATTAGATCCGCATCTTTATTAAGATGCGTCACATCTGTTCATATTCTGGGCTTACCTGCTTTAATGTATACGTTTTCTAAACTGTATTCCAAATTCAGACTTTTAATACCACTGTCTTATAACAAACAACAACAACAATGGTTCAAGTTAAATATGCATGGTTCTTTTTGCCTTTTCTTTCTTAATAATTTAGAATCAATAATTATTTGTAATGAAAGTTTTTCTATTTCTCAGGTCAGTACTGTATGCCGCAGGAAGGGGTAACACTCACCCCTCGCTCTCAGCTCCTAACAGCAGAAGAGTTGTTGATGTTAGCCAGACTCTTTGTACAAGAGGGGGTAAACAAGATACGACTTACTGGAGGAGAGCCTCTAATTCGCCCAGACGTTCTGCCTATAATAGGTGATTTTTTCACCCTTTGTTTGGTTTGTAATTGCTTGTTAGTTTGAATCATAACATAGTATTGATATAGGAAAACTACATCTTATTTTGAATGTCGTAATGCCTGCAATTATGAAATGACAATCGGTTTATACTATTAATGTACGTGGGTATTTTAACTTCGATAACATTTTTTCTAGGGACACAAATGATACAGCTAAAATAATACTTGTAAAGATGTGTATACACAGAGGAAAGCCTTACTGCTATTAGTGTTAGTATTCCAGTGGCCGTGGAATAGGGCTACTTTATCACTGTTGCCTCGAGTTAATTTTCATGACCATGGGTTGAAACACCTCAGTAACGTGTTTTTCAGCCCCTGCAATGCAAATTTTACTGTGGGACCCCCTTAAAATTCACTTAGTTTGGGCTAGTTTTCAGTTGCAATTGGGCAGTTTTTGTCTTGAAAACCTGGCAACCCTTGTTATCAAGCAGTTAAAGAGTTAGTTCACCCCAAAATAAAAATTATGTAATTAATTACTTTTACTATTAATGACCTTTGTTCATCTTTGAAACACAAATTAAAATATTGCTGATAAAATTGGAGGCACCTTAGCCTCCTTCAAAAGCGCATTGAATCATATTCATATCATTGCATCTAAAATTGTATAAAATTATGACGTTTTAGTAACTTTTGGGGGGATGTTGTAAAATTGCAACGTTGGGCCTGTAGGGTAGCAGATTTTCAATGAAATCACTCACACTCTGAACACATGTAAGTGACAATTAAAAGTTAATTTGTACTGCTCATAAAGGCCAACAGAAGTTTATTCTATTATACCAATGTTATTGTGATTCAATTGTGGTAGTCCCAAAAGCAGTTATTTTGAAGTCACTGTCTCCATTCTGGATGGCCTCAAGAGCATCCTGGATACTGTACCTGATGTGGCTTTTCCTGGTTTCAGGCATTCTGAAAGTTACAATAATAGATTAGTTTCGAGGCCAGGTAATTGCAATGCAAATTAATTGTAGCTATGCCAATACAAAAGATTCACACATTCCAGAGATCAGCAACTGTATCAGGTATACCTATTGCTCCCTTTGTCATGCTATGAGCACTTATACCCCCACCTCCCAGAACATTATCACCTTATCATTCAAAAAGCAGCTATTTGGGCAGCCAAGCAGAGCCCAGGAAAAAGAGAACCAGCACTAGAGTATATTTCAAATCATGCTACATAAATCTTTCAATCCTAAGAAACTCAATTCATTCTCATTAGAATGTGTCTCCTAATTATTAGTATGATGCAATACATTATATTACTACAACAAAAAGTTGTATTTTGATTCAACATCAAATTTGAAAAATAGGTCAAAATTGTTGCAACATTAAAAACTAATCAAAAACATTACAAACTGATAAAACAGTAATATTTATCCTAGTATTTTCACCATCAAAAAAGTGGAAAGTAAACTTCCTCAAGTGCAAGGTGCACACGCAACTTTTGCTACCCTAAGACCCACTGTTGTAAAATTACAACATGGACAAAACAAGCTCAAAATCTCACAAAAAATACTTAAAGCTTTTTACTTACTTGAGTCTTGATTTTTCCTGTTTTGGATATTGTTGAGTTGGTAGTTTAAGAACACATAAAAGTGGAAACAGCTTACTATACTTACTATATATACTTACTATACTTGTATTATACATACTATACTTGGTCAAAAATAAGACATTAGTAGACATAAGTTGTGTTTATGTAAATAATCGGATGCTGCTTTCAAGAGCGCATCACAAGAATTAACTGAAATTCAGCATATAAGCTGCTACTTGTTGCAGGGTTTTTTTTTTCTTTCGTTTTGTTAATTTATTGTTTTTTTTACAATAAATATATATTTGGCATATGAGCCTTTTTTCTTTTATAGCTTATGTTTTTCTCTGTTCGCACAAGCTCTGCGCGTGATGTGATCCTCACGTTCTGTTTAGGCTGCTTTTTCATGTATAAAATTAATCCCTGGAAACAAATTAAGCTATTTTTACAGTTTTTGCCAATTGCTTACACACTAAAAACGAATGTTTACACCAAAGCCTCAATACCTCAACTTTTTGTATCTTATCTTAAACACAGTGTTTTCATAGTGTAATCACATTGTCAACTTTGCACTTTGTTTACAATTCTGAAACACACTTATTGCAAAACACTACACACGTTTTCTTATATTAGACACTTTGTTAAAAAACTAAATCACCTGTTATCATTGGGAAAACACTCTGTGAGACCAGTACCAGTGTGGAGACATGTGTCAGATGACATCAGGGCTACTTTGGTGGACCATGTGATAAATCATGGCATGTCCATGAATCCACCTTACAGTAACCTTATACAGTACACAGTAGCATCGAGGACATTCCGAAATTATATTTTCAAGTTTCTTCAGCCAGGTCACAGCCACGTATCAATTAAAATTTTATTTACTTGTAATTTAGCATAATCTTGTCGATTAATAATAAAATAACCTAAATTATCATTCCTATTTCCAATACAGTCTAATACAATCTAATCAGGAAAACAACAACAACTGCACCTGCTTATGAATAGCAATGAATGGCTTGATGCTGGAGTATCTAAATAATCTATAACAAGGTGCAAAAACATGGAAACTCATTAAACTTGTTATTTTTATGTAGGCCTCCATAATTTAATAATGGACTGTTTTTTTGGGTTTTTTTTTTTTAAATGGATTAAGAACAGACTATTTGCATATGATTTGCGCAATAGGTGAAAATATGTACGGAAACAGCTTAAGTGCAGGGTTGTTTTTGCGATACACCAAAATTTATGCGACAGTTCGTTTTTTTAAGGATGACGTCATCACGCACACCATTTTCTCGGTAAAAGGCCAGTTGGATGGAAACAGACTGGAGACCACAAATTTTGCAAAAAAAATGTCCGCAAACTCTCTTTTTCGATAACAAAACAGCGTAAAAACTGGATGGCCATAGTGACCCATTGGTGCTGTAGTAAGTTTTTGACTCTTCTGAAGTTAAAAAATAACATGTTTATAGATATTTAGAAAACATGTTATGTTACATAGCTGTTTCTCTAAAACATTCTGCTATAGCCAGTAATTCTACTTTGAAATGTCCATTCAGTGTAATGCCTTTTGGTTTTGCTGTACCCATTTCAACCACTAGCTGTCAATCTTATTACATATTGCACCTTTGCAGTGAATATAATAGCTTTTTTTTTAGCTATTGGCTTTGTTTTATGCGTCCGGTGAGAGAGAACACTGTTATTTACAATACACAGCGTGATTTTTTTATTATTTTTGAGGGGGGGCAACCCTCACAAACAGTACTGAGATGACTCTCAAATTATCTTATTTTCTATTCCATAGTTTTATATTAGGCCAAGTCACTTTCATTTATGTAGTGCTTTTAACAATACAGATTCTAGTAATGCACTTTACATTATCAAGTTAAATCAAGTTTTTGTTAATTAATTAACAAAATTAATTATTTTTTTAATTAATTGTGATTAATTAGTTTAATTACAGTTTTTGCCCGTTGCTTGAACACATTTTGCAAAACCTAACATTCTTTTGTCAAAATGTAACTCTGTTGACAAAAGGATACACTCTTGCATTATTTACATATACTTTCAGATCAGGGGGAACACTGTACTGTCCTCAACATAGTTTAGTTCTGTTTTGACAGTCAGATAAACTCCCTTCCCTCACAAAACTCTGAAGACAAGAAGTTTGTTTTGCCCACAGGTTTAATGGTCTTGGGTATGGAGTGAAACTACAAGTAAACAAATAAACAATTTGAATAATATTGTCCAAAAATTAACAAAACTACAGAAGCAAAACAATATTCACATTGAAATGCTGTAATCCTTTGAAATACTCACAGCCTTATCATATGTAAATAAACAATGCAAAGATATGATGCTGAAGTAGAACGTGTCTAATATAGCAGCTCAATAAAAATTATTAATAATTCACTTTAACATTTCTCAGTGTTTTCAATGTTTAACATTAACGATTTACATTTATATACAGGTATAATGAACATTAATGTAATCTAAGAAATACTTACAAGCGATGCTGTTGCAAGGTTACAGATTACAGAAATATATGGCGATTAAAGAGAGACATCCTTACCACTACCTGCTTGGAGCACTTTTACTTCCTGATTCACGTGAACACAAGAAATCACTAATTAAAGTAACATTAACTTCCACTAGATGGCACTCTAAACCATTAATAAAGTTAATAGAATTACTGACATAAAAAAACATACTTAGTAAACAATCAAATCTCTATTAAACATTGAATCTATTCTAAATAAACCCATTCCAGCACAAACACACTAGTCTACTTTATATAAAACACTGCAGTCTTTGATTTTCACGGTTTATTCAGAAGGCATATTTTCAGGAGACACATTTTTAAACGACCAAAAAAGCAAATAGGCCTACTCAATATTGTACATTGCAGTAACATGAATTTAGATAAAGCAAAAAAACAAAACAAAACATAAAACAGTAATAGAAAAAACACTATACTGTAAACACAGAAAATAATGACAATTGTGTATAGGCTACATGGGCTCATGGATCCCGCCGTCCATGGATTGCTGTCACCTTAATGTCGCCACAGGCCTGTTCCATTGCCTGCAGAAGAGGTATGCGGGCATGTGGTTGTCGGTCATATACATGCCATCTCCTAGCCGAAAACAAATTCCTCTATATTCCTCTGGACCAGAGCAGCCCAGATGTGGTAATGTGATATTTACCCCAGAAGGTCTTCGAGTCATTCTAGAGAAGTACAACCACCTATTGTCATTGGTTTGCTTATTTTTCTTACAGTACTTTACTGTAACATCTCAATATAACTAATCATGGTATGTTTCACAAAAACTACCACTTTGGCTGCAAAAGGAGCATTAGCACCCTGCAATACCCTGCACACATGATGTGGTAATGTGATATACTGTAGAACAGTGCTGTAAATACCATCTGAGTAGAGTAGAAGGTAGTTTTCTAGTCGGAATGACCTTGACCTTGACCTCCTCAGTGTTTCCCACAGGATTTTGAGAGACTTGTGGCGGCAGGCGACGTCACATTAATTAGCCTATGTATGTGACGTTATTGCGTCAGTTTGCGTTTAGATTCTGTCGCATACTGTAATACAACTGAATGCCCAATAAAGCTGTTTACATTATATCTTCTGTAGTCATACATAACAAGTATAAATAGTAAACATTAATACTACACAGGAATCACTCTCAGTGTACTCCTTAAAGCCTGATTTATAATCGCGACATCGTCTGATAAAATCAGCATACATCAAACTTAATGTACACCAATAAGCGACTATATGCACTCGCATGTGTGTGAGATGCGGGAGCTGGTGGCAGCGGGCAGATGTGGTGTGCACGGAGGGGAGGGGCTCTGTGCGTGTGTCAAGGTGCGTTCACACCGATCGCGAATGCGTCAAGTGCGAGTGATTTACAGTGATGCAGTGCAGTGATGGTGGTGAGGCTGTGCTCGTGTGGTTTCCAGAGGCAGCCCTCCCGCATGTGCTCTGACAGTCACTAAACACAGGAAGATACCAGTCCTCCACTTCAGCCCAGTAGTATTCGGGAAGTCTACCGGGCTGAGATCCCGAGCCACATTTTTAAAAAGCAAGATGATAATCTTGTCATTGAATTTCACTTCCTCGGCGAGGAGGCAAAACTCCGTCACAAACTCCTCAAAGGAGAGGCCACGGCAGATCAGGGCAACGAGTTCTCCAGCAAACGCCATCTCTTAAAGGGTCCGTCGTTCTGTCACAATGTTGTTCTTAATGAAGAACATTTATTCACAAACATGGAGCTGAACAAGACAATCCCGAACGCAGTACAATACTCAAAACATATCAATGACGGACAGGGAAGACAAGACATGGGCAAGACTTTATACATTAATTCATAACATCTAGACAGACACGGCTGCGAACCAATTTCACACTAAGGGTCGGGTCAGGGCAGGGCTACAAGAGGCAGGCATACATGAGGAACTAGAATGAACACAATAACAGAGAACACGTAGACTAATGACATAACATAACACTGGAACGCATAACCTAAACAAAACACAGACCAGGCATGCCTGAGGGCGTAACAGTATGAGGTGGTAACTTCAAGATAACTTTTTTTTTGTTGTAATTATTCCAACAAGCTGCACTACTAGGCTACCTACTCGTGCATACTCTCAATATTTTCCTTTTCTTGGCAGAGTGTAGCAAGTGTATTAGCAAGTGTAGTCAATCTTTATAGCGAAGGCACGTAGTTTGGAGCGGCGCACCACTGTCCTTGTGGAAGGATGGCGGTGGCTGATTCACAGGTGTTTGGGTAACTCACGCAGCGTCATGGAGTGAAGGTGGTGTCCGCGGTGAGTATAGAGGTGTGTTGTTTAGTGGCAGGTGAAGTGGTGGGTTTTATCGGCTGCTAGGATGAACAGTGCCTTAGTTATTTTCTTGAGCACTGTGGAAAAAGCAAACAAACTAGTTGAGCACGGTTAAGTAATTAATGACACTTTTACTGCGGTGCTTCTACTTTAAATGCCTTCTGAAATCACGTAATGGAAAATTGGTTTCACACCAATTAAGAAAATGCAGCTTGGGAATGTGTCCCCACTCCTGAAACATGTAGTCTCCTTTAGGAGATATGTATATATGGTGTTTAAAGATAATGTTGAGCTTGATGTTTTGTTTTATTTTAGAATGGACGACTTCGACTACATGATTTATGCAACAACTGATAAAATGAAATGTTTCGGATGTGGAAAAAGAGGACACATATATGCCCAGATAAAGATAAAAATGTTGAAGGTGAGGAGAAGGGTAGGCCACAGACATCTGCTGAAGAAACAGGGAAAACAAATATTTCCAACTTTCAGCCGATAGTCACCAAGGAAGGTGAAGGAAAGTTAACTGTGGAGACTGCTATAGAGACAATGGAGGATACACCTTCTAATTCTCAAGAAAAAGTGGGAGATTGGGCTGCATTGGTAGTAGGTGAAATGCAAGGTAGTAGTGTTGAAGGTGGTGTAAAACCTTTAGTTGATCCTGATGAAAGTCGTACAGGAATAGAGGATTCGTTTAAGACATCATTAAAACGGAAGAAGACGAAAGATTATTCTTTTTTGAAAGTGGCAAAAAAAGATGAAGAGGAGGGAGAAAGTGATGAGTGTTCATCTGACACTAGTAGTGTGCTCTCTCTGATTATGAGTTTACTGGTTATGATGTGCATCAATCATCAAACAGTTTTTGAGGATTCCAAAAAACAAGAGGAATGTAAAGGTGGAAAGTAATTTCCCTGAAACCCAATTGCTGGTAGAAAGGTCACGGTTTCTAATAAGTGAAGGTTGTTTTGCTGATAGAGAGGTTTATCAGCTGAAGAAGATTGTGAGAAGACTTACTGTTGAGTTAGGCAACAATGGAAATGGTTAAAATTTTGATCTCTCAGTTCCCTGCTATTACGTTTTTATGTTGTGTTTTGCTGTTTATTTCATAAAGATGAATAACACTAATATAGCATCCCTGAATGTCAATGGTGCAAGGGATTGCAAAAAACGTGCAGAGATTTTTTTATTTTTTAAGCAAAGTTGTGATGTTGCATTATTACAAGAGACGCATAGTGATGATGAAAATGCAGCTCTTTGGGCTATGGAGTGGACTTTTGAGCCATAATAATTCACTAATGCATAATAATGCTGGAGTTGCTGTTTTTTTTTTCTAAAAAATTCACCCCGTCTCATATGAAGTGGATGAGATTTTAAAAGAAAGGATTTTATAGATTAGAGCTGTTTTTTAAAGTGAGGTTTTTGTTTTCATATGTGTATAGGCTCCAACAACAGCAAAAGATAGAATAGATTTTTTTTTAAATACTTTGTTTAGCTTTGCAAAAATGTAATAGTGATGATTATTTGATACTTGGTGGAAATTTTAATTGTACTGAACGAGATATTGATAGAAACCATTTAGAACCACATATGTTGTCATTTAAGAGGTTGATACAGCTTATTAAAACCTACAAGGTTAGCGACACTTGGAAGAGTTGTCATGGTAATAGTAAACAATACACATGGACTCCTTTTCTGACCACTGTATTGTTCAATGTTCTTTGTTTTTGAGCTCTGTGAAACCAAGGAGTACATATTGGCACTTTAATGGTGCTCTTTTAAGTGACAAGGATTTTAAAGTGAGTTTTGAGTTTTTATGTAAGCATTTTAAAAGGGGCTTTGGTTAGATCACGTTTTCAGTGTGGGGTTCCTTCTAAATTTGTTTTTGGCCTTGAGAAGAAAAATGGTAAAAAATATATTTTTTCATTCATTGAGGTCTGAGTCCAGACAATGTTGACTGATACAAATTAAATTTGTAAAAGAATCGTTGATTTAAAAAAAACAACAAAAAAAAAAGTATTGTATCAAAGTGAGATCAAAACAAATCAAAATGTTAGTACTTTCTCTTTAGAAGACTTACCTCAAGTGTCTCTTTAATCTAATTAAGATTTAGGTGGTGCTTTTGCATTTAGAAGAACTGGAAAAAGCACTTTGTATGCAACCTGGGAAGATGGTCTTCCTGTCGAGTTTTTTTAAAGGTTTTTGGTCTGTGTTGGGGGAAGACTTACTTGAGGTTTTAAATTACAGTTTTGTAAACGGCTTTTTGCCTTTTAGCTGTTGTAGAGCTGTTTTGACTCTTTTACCAAAAAAAGGAGATCTCGCAGATATAAAATGTTGGAGACCAGTGTCAGTATTATTGTAGTGATTATAAGATACTTTCTAAAGCCATGGCCAATAGACTTGCCCACGGTTTCACAGACAAGGCTTAAGCCTAGTCCAAAACTAAAATGTAAATCTGAGCTGTTTCATCAGAAATAAAATTGCACTGATTGATCTTAAAATATATCAGTGCTTTTGTTTTGTCTCAAGATGCACACCAGCAATGTTTTTTTCTAAGCATGTTTATAAAAATGACTTAAATGTGCTAATTGAACTATGGCCTAATCCTGGCTTAGTCTGTGAAACTGGGCCTTGGAGTTTTAGAGCAAGTGATCCAGTCTGGTGTTCTTGGGCTTAGTATGGATTTTTCTATGCAGATGTTTATTTGTGCTTTCAAATATGTAAGGAGAAGGGCTTCTAAATGTCAGTTGTTTAACTTTGTTTTGGGCCAATCAAAGATGGCAATCTATATGAGTAGAAGAAACAAGGTTGAAAATGTTTCTGGACAGATGCATTGATTTTTCTTGCCAATATTATTAAATCAAGAATACTGATTAGAATTTTTTAAAAGCAATACACGATTTGTGGATTTTTGGAGTGTTATGAAGAAATGTGATATAAATTGTTTTGTATGATTTGTATTAAAATCTATTTTTCAAATTGTCTCTCAATAGATTAGACTGTGCATTATATAAATAAAAGTGATTTGATTGATTGAATAAGACTTGTCAAGTCAAGTCAAGTCACTTTTATTTATATAGCGCTTTTAACAATACAGATTGTAGCAAAGCACTGAACATTA